>CM053029.1:178807837-179117837 GCA_028564925.1 Lithobates sylvaticus | reverse complement strand
AGACATAGATATATATATATATTTTTTTCTTTCTGGGTCAGCCCATTAACTCTTTCAGTTCATCCTCTTGCTGATTGGAGAAAGGGATTTTTTTTTCAAGCCCCTGTAGCTTGCTTTGGCTTGTCTGACTTCTTTTCAATGAGAAACTCATATGCACAAAAGAGAGAGAGAAAGAGAGAGAGTGAGTAGGGGGGAGGGAGAGAGAGAGAGAGAGAGAGAGTGCCTATAGCATCAGGCAGTATAAAGAACAATATCAAGTGCATTAGAATAGAGTGCAGTGCCCCCTAAGTCAGGTTCTTCAGAGCTGAGATCACTTCACCCTTTTCTGCATAACCTAGTTAAACTAATGTGTGTATATATATATATATATATATATATATATATATATATAGATTAGATAGATATATATATCTCTCTCTCTCTCTCTATATATATATATATATATATATATAATATATATATATATAGATAGATAGATAGATATAACTCTCTCTCTCTCTCTCTCTCTCTCTATATCTATATATATAGATATATCTATATATATATCTATCTCTCTCTCTCTCTCTCTCTCTCTCTCTCTCTCTCTCTATATATAGATATATATAGATAGATAGTTAGATATATAGTTAGATATATAGATATATATAGATAGATATATATATTATGTATTGCAGTTGGCTTCAGGTAAGTTTTACAATAACATATGCTGTGTGTGTTATGTGTGCATGTGTCATATAGCAGAATTGGGTTTTGTGTTATTGTTTCAGGGTGACAAATGCTGAGTATAGTCAGAGCCAGGATGGTGCTTTGATTTCTGTGCAACAGACTGAGGTCATCTCATATATAGAATGAATGCATTGTCATATTGTTTCAGGCACTGGAGCTGGGGAACTACAAGTCTCAGCATGTTGGGAGCCACAAGTAGGATACTATGTCAGAGAAATGTAAAGATTGGGTTTTAAAGGAAACCTTTTTGGATAGAGCTTGGAAGCTGTCATGCTTAGGGGGTTATTTACGAAAGGAAAATCCACTTTGCACTACAAGTGCAAAGTGCACTTGAAATTGCACTGAAAGTGCACTTGGACGTGCAGTCGCTGTAAATCTGAGGGGTAGATCTGAATTGAGTGGAAGCTCTTCTAATTTTATCATCCAATCATGTGCAAGCTAAAATGCTGTTTTTTATTTTCCTTGCATGTCCCCCTCGGATCTACAGCGACTTTACTTCCAAGTGCACTTTCAGTGCAATTTCAAGTGCACTTTGCCAAAGTGGATTTGCCTTTTGTAAATAACCCCCTTAGCCCAATTCAGCAAAATACTTTTTGCCTGTCTGTCATAGTAGGTTTCATGTAGAATAGAACATCCGGCTACTTGTTCTGGGTCTGGGTTCTGAAAAAATAGATCTTTCTTTCTTTCTTTCTTTCTTTCTTTCTTCTCAGTTTTTACTAGCTTAACAGGGTTGGGGACTGAAATTATTGAAGAAGGGTCAACATTTCCATCAGGAAAATAGCATTTTCTGGTGGTTAGCAATGGTAGACTCTATTGTTTTACAAGAAAATACTTTAAGGCTTTTTCTTCCTTCTTTTCCTTCCCTCTCTTCCTTTCCTTCTTTCCTTCCCTCCTTCCTGCCATCCATTCTTCCTTCCTGCTTTCACTTAATATTACCATTTACGAATACTATACCCTAAGAAGGATCAACATATCGGTCAGGAAAATAGCATTTTCTGGTGGTTAGCAATGGTAGACTCTATTGTTTTACAAGAAAATACTTTAAGGCTTTTTCTTCCTTCTTTTCCTTCCCTCTCTTCCTTCCTTCTTTCCTTCCCTCCTTCCTGCCATCCATTCTTCCTTCCTGCTTTCACTTAATATTACCATTTACGAATACTATACCCTAAGAAGGATCAACATATCGGTCAGGAAAATAGCATTTTCTGGTGGTTAGCAATGGTAGTGTCTATTGTTTTACAAGGAAAGATTCATTTTCCTTTCCCTTTCCTTTTCGTCTTGCTTTCACAAAGTTGGATATTTTCAGTCAACAGCATATTTTCCTCTACTCATGACAGACATAAGCATCTGCTATTCTCTTTTTGACTGATAGTCCAGTCAGTTACAGTGTGTATTGAAGTCTGAGAATCAGCCTATCAGCCCAGACCCCAATCTGGGAAGCCCCTTCTTTCCTTTCTTTCCTTTTCTTCCCTCCCTTCCTTCCTTCGCTCCTTCTTTCCTCCCTCCCTCTTTTTTTCCTCCCTGCCTTGCTTTCACTTAATTTTACCATTTATGAATATGATACCCTAAGAAGGGTCAACATATCCACCAGGAAAATATTGTTTTACAAGGAAAGATTTACTTTAGTGTATGTTAACCTAAAAAAAAAAAAAGGTTCCTGCTTTTTTAAAGCATGTTATACGGCACAGTACTTGTGCTGTGAAATTTGGCCCCTTGTAACACCTAAAAAACTGGGCTGATCCTGCCAATTTCTGCCCTCCCCTAATGTAAACTGACCACGGTATATCATGGCTGTGGTCAGTTTACGTGCCTCCGTCATCCGCTCTCTGCTGTCCTCCTCTCCCCCCTCCTGCCCTTGCCTGTCAGCTCTTGCCCGTGCTTGCCCCCCTCCTGCTGCTAAAATTACAGTTTGTTTTTTTACACTATCCTCTCTGTTTAATAATGTAAGGTGCCCCTGTGTCTGTGCTTTGTAAAAATAAGCTGCTATATACCTGATTTCTCTCAGCCCGACAGCTGCAGCGGGCATGGCCACTTCTCTCCTCCTCCCCTCCTGACTGACGTCCATGGGGGATCCTTGGAGCCGCCCGCTGCAGCTGTCAGGCCAAAAGAACAGAGAGCCGACCGGTCACGTGAGCGCTGATCAGTGCTTGAAAATCAGGTACCGGTATATAGCAGCTTATTTTTACAAAGCACAGACACAGAAGCACCTTACATAATTAAACAGGGAGGATAGTGTAAAGTGTATATAGTGGCTTAACAACCACTTTAGGGCTCCTCCTTCCTTCCTTTCCTTCTTATCTTCCGCCCTTCCCTCCTTCCTTCTTTCCTTCCTTCCCTCCCTTCTTTCCTCCCCTTTTTTCCTTTCCTGCCTTGCTTTTACTTAATTTTACCATTTACGAATACTATAATATATTAGCAAAAATTGGATATTTTCAGTCAACAACGTATTGTTCTCTAGCCATGACAAACATAAGCATCTGCTATTCTCCTTCTGACTGATAGTCCAGTCAGTTACTTAGCTTATCAGCCCAGCAACTGGTATTTTTAGAAGGAGGTCAGCAATCAATGAAAGGAAGGAAGGATGGAAGAAGGGTCATTAAAGCCCCACTCTGGGAAATTTGAAAATCCTTCCTTGCAGTGCTGCAAGGGTTAACGTTCATTTAGTCTATGTGAGAGTAAAAACATTTTAACGTGCCTGATGCTCCACTCCCTCAGCAGATGGCACTCCCCCCATTGCTCTAGACGTGGCCCGTCCCTTCATCATGTCCAGTGCAGGGCTAAGGACCCAGCATACATCTTGATGTTGTCAGGGCTTTAGACCACTGGAGAGTTGGGGAGAAGAGCCTGTGGGGGGGGGGGGCAGTCTAGTAGATCTTCTTTTCTATGTTTCCTAGACCTAAATAAGCAGATAACCCTTGCAGCCCCACTGCAAGGGAGAATTTTTACGTTAACCGGAGTTGGCCTTTAAAGAGAACCATATACAGTATGTTTTAGACACGGTTCTCAACAACGTTCTTCTTTCTTCCATCCTTTCTCACTTCTTTCTTTCCATTTTGCCTTTTAACTACTGTATCTAACATATAAAGTGAATTAACACGGTTGGAAATTGTAAGCTTGCTGCTCATTGTTCTCTGCTCACACCAAGCATAAGCTTGTACTGTGCTCTCTGTAAGGGTTACAACCCCTTCAATTTTCCTTCATGCTTTTGTTAACAATAAGTTGAAAGGATATTTTGAAAAATGTCTGAGATCTTTACCACATAGTGGCCAAATCTTCAACCCTTCTGTATTTACTCAGCATCTACAGCACAAGGAATCCGCCAGGCGGCCGTGACACAATGTAAGAACCTTGCTCCGTACATTCCCCTTGAATGCACCAAAATTCTCATTGCACGATGGTAGAAACAGCCTTGTGGGAAGTTATAGATTCATTTAGGATAAGTCTGTGACAGTGAGTGGATGGTGTCAGCTCAAAGGAATGTGTTTGTATTCTTCAGAATTAATCACATTGTGAAAGGCAAGGTCATTGTCATTGCGGAATAAAAGGCATGAGTATCAGTATCTCCAAGTCACAGCTATTTTCTCAACACTCTCACAGATAATAATTGACAGATTATTGATAGGTTTTTGATGACACTTTGTACATGGTTTTCAATGGATGTATAGTAGGAAAAGAATAACATGTTAGCTGGCCTTTGACCTGACCGAATTGCTACAGATTTTTTTGTTTATCAGAGCGAAGTGTGCAGGAAAAATTCCATAGATCTGAGATTATCCTCCAACACTTCCTGAAGTCAAGATCTGCCCCCACCCAACTGCTGCACCATCTTATTGGCCGGCAAGGCCACCCTTCACAGCGATGGGCTTGTAGGGAGGTTTGGTAGGCTGGAAGCACTTCCTGATGTAGTTACAGATTGCCCCTGCCCAACTACTGCACCTTCTTATTGGCCGGCAAGGCCACCCTTCACAGGGATGGGCTAGTAGACAGGTTTCGGAGGCTGAAAGCACTTCCTGATATAGTCAAGGTCTGCACCTGCCCAACTACTGCACCTTCTTTTTGGCAGCAGTTTGGGAGGCTGGAAGCACTTTCTGATGTAGTCAAGATTTGCCCCTGCCCAACTACTGCACCTTCTTATTGACCAGCAAGGCCACCCTTCACGGCAATGGGCTAGTAACAAGGGCTGGGAGGCTGGAAGCACTTCCTGATGTAGTCAAAATTTTCCCCAACTATTGCACCTTCTTATTGGCTAGCAAGGCTGTCTTTCACAGTAATGGTCTAGTAGGGAGGTTTGGAAGGCTGGAAGTATTTCCTAATGAAGTCAAGATATACCCTCGCCCAACTACTGCACCTTCTTTTTGGCTAGCAAGGCTGTCTTTCAGAGAAATGGGCTAGTAGGGAGGTTTGGGAGGCTGAAGTCAATTCCTGATGTAGTCAAGATCTGCACCTGCCCAACTACTGCACCTTTTTATTGGCCAGCAAAGTCATCCTTCACAGCAATGGGCTAGTAGGGAGAATTGTGAGGCTGGATTCACTTCCTGATATAGTCAAGATTTTCCTTTTCCCAACTACTGCACCTTCTTATTGACCAGCAAGGCTGTCCTTCACAGCGATGGGCCACTATGGAGGTTTGGGAGGCTGGAAGAGGTGAGCCTACACCTAGCTTCATTCAGAAGTGTTAGAATTTACATATTATAGTGTTTCAGGTTTTAGACTTATGCTACCATCATCTTTAACATCAATATCAAATCCAACGGCTCTGTCGATACGTCTCTATTTCATAAACCTATGGAAGGGAATACAATTTTACATGCATCCAGTGCACATCCTTGCCTACTGGTACAGAGCATCCACATTAGCCAGTATCTGCACCTAAGGAGGAATTGTTTGGGTGATCGTGTGTCTCTGTCTGTGTGTTCCCCAACTATGGGCATTTAATTCATCAGTTCATCTGCGCTGTAGTTTGCTACTTAGTTTTATGGGATGGTCAAGTTTTCCTCCTAATACTGTCCCCTTTCCTGTGTCTCTCCTACAGTGAGTGCTGGCTGCAGCTTGTGATGTGTGGTGGACGGGCTGATCCATACTTTGTGGGATGGCTGTCCCTGTGTTGAGGGGAGGGCAGGTTGCCTACTCCCCTTTCACTTTGTCGTTTGGCAAAGGGGCAGGTTATGGGCTTTGTGCAGCCGCCACGCCCCTGTAAGGGCGTGTCTGTTTATTAATGGGCTTTTGTATGTAGATGACCGCCCGCCCCATGATGCCGCTGTACACGCTGTTTGGCTGTGCCATGATGGCATGCATGGACGTCTATTATGGCGGGGAGAGTATATAAGCAATACAGCCAGAGCTACAATGGAATGGTTTAGATCAAAGCATATTCATGTGTTAGAACGGCCCAGTCAAAGTCCAGACCTAAATCCAATTGAGAATCTGTTGCAAGACTTGAAAATTGCTGTTCACAGATGCTCTCCATCCAACCTGACAGAGCTCGAGCTATTTTGCAAAGAAGAAAAATTTCACTCTCTAGAGCAAAGCTGGTAGAGACATACCCAAAAAGACTTGCAGCTGTAATTGCATCGAAAGGTAATTCTACAAAGTATTGACTAAGGGGGGCTGAATACACATGCATGCCACGTTTTTCATATATTTATTTGTACAAAATTTGGAAAACCATTTATCATTTTTCCTTCCACTACACAATTATGTGTCACTTTGTGTTGGTCCATCACATAAAATCCCAATAAAATACATTTATGTTTTTGGTTGTAACATGATAAAATGTGGAAAATTTCAAGGAGGTATGAATACTTTTTCAAGGCACTGTACAATTTGTGCAGACTATACAGCTGCACAAGGGCCCTCTGAGATTTTGGTGCCCATTTATACTAGATATTTGTTTGGTGAATACTTGAAGCTCTCCCACTGCCACATAGAGGTAAACACAACATACTTCTATTGAGCTATTCAGTGCTGCTCAATACACAGTAAATAAGTGTTTTTCTTGGCCAGTATTTTAATAGGGTTGCCTAAAAGTGTTCTTGCACAGGGGCCCCTTGGTGGCTCTGTCCACCAATGGCTGTGAAGGATCTGTGTGAGAAATGTTATAAGAATCGGAACAAGCACTCTGCTCTTTTTTTTTTTTATTATTTGAAAATGCATTTTCTAGTGCAAGAAAAGCTCATGTGGAAGTGGACCCTTTACAGCCATTGGTATAGTCCCATTACAGTAATGCACATTACTACAATGCACAGAAAGGCATGCACCTTGGTACGCCGTGTTACTGTGCCAACGATTTTAAATAGCATCCCAACGTTATGCACAGTAGCAGTCAGCATACAACACACCACAGCACATTAAAAAAATGCGTGTTAAGGTGCCCTGAGAGCCTATTAGGCTTAGCCAATAGCAGTGCCGGGACAAGGTCATCCGGTGCCTAGGGCAAAGATGGCAAACTGCGCCCCCCCCCCCCATTTGTAAACTTGACTTATAGTGGGGCTGTGATAGGGATGCTAACTGTAACTGACACTTTGTGGGAGCTGACTAACTGCCACTGACATCACCAGTGAAACTAAGGCTCAGTTCACACCTAGGCGTTACGGATCGTGGGAGGAATCGCTGTGATTCAGTTTGCAGATCGCAGTGAAAACTGTGGATTCGGACAGGAATTGGATTGCGTGAGTGTGAACACCCATGCGATCCTATTCCAGTGCGGGAAAAAAAAAGTCCCTGCACCTTTTCTGTGCGAGTTCAGCCATACAACTGTATGGCTGAACTTGCATTGCACAGACATCGAATGTGATCGGCACCACAGTGCAGGTGCGAATCACATGTGATGTCTGTGTTCGCTACACTGTGACCCTAGGCTGAAACAGGCAGTGATGTATGGGTACATTGCAGTGCTTGTAGCTGCCACCCCATCGCAGTATATGTACTGTGATGGGTTGGCAAGTGGTTAATAACCAATGGTATTTGTAATATGCAGCATGAAGGGGTTAATGCGTATTGTCACTGATGGATTAGTGACAAGTGGCAGTTAATTAACCCCCTTGGGCTGCATTAGTGGCATCAGTGTTAACCCCTTCATGCTGCAGTCCCCCCCAAAAAAAAGTTAACAAATTAATCAGCAAAGGGTTTACTATTGGTTGATTTCTCCTCCTCCTCTAGTTCACACTCGCAGCTCTGGTGTTTCATAAGATTAGGCGACCGGTCAGATTTTGAAACGGAATTGACGTTCAGTCACGCCATCTTGCTACACCCAGCACTCTGGCTCGTCTCCAATCCCGCCTCCCAGCTGGCCCCTCAGTGACGTCACCCAGGAACGGGACTAGGAAACGCCTGTCGGGCGGAGATTGCTCCGCCGGACAGGGAAGTAAACAGAAGGGCGGCTCGTTCTAGGCTTGTGCTGGGTGCAGGAGCGCACTCGGCACATTGTTGCATCTGACCGGCTGTGCTGTATTCTAGCGAGTACAGTCCAGGCACCACCGGCACTTCACCTGCGCCCCCCTTCCTCTAGTAAATTGTCCCGCCCAGGGCATCCGCCCCTTCCGCCCCTGCCTTGTACCGGCCCTGGCCAATAGTACTGACCAACCTGATTCCTTTACTGACCATTACACACTACACTGACCACTGTACTATACTGTCCACTACACTGAGAACTACACTACACTGTCCACTATACTGTACTGACCACTACACTGAGAACTATACTAACCACTATTCTGAGAACTATACTGGCCACTACACTGATGACTCCACTGTCCACTACACTATACTGTCCACTACACTGAGAACTACACTACACTGACCACTATACTATACTGACCACTACACTGAGAACTATACTGACCACTATTCTGAGAACTATACTGGCCACTACACTGGTGACTCCACTGTCCACTACACTATACTGTCCACTACACTGAGAACTATACTAATGCAGCACATCATAAGGCAATGGTTCAAGCAACTTAAAGTCTAAATAGGCCTTTAAAAGGATAAAACCTGTCCTTGGGAAAAGAGTAATGCCCTTTTAGCAACTGTCTAAAGACTATAAACTATGTGAAGTTACCTGCGTTTTTCTGAACCGCAATGACACATAGAAGACCATAGTTTTCTATGTGTCATGTTCACAACAGAATGTTGTGTTTCTCTGTGTTTCATAGAAGTGCAAATGTATGCAACATGTTTGATTAATATCACAGAAACACGTCACAATGCACTGCAACACAACTCACCTCTCATCCAAAAGAACAGGTCAGGAAACATGCCTTTGAAAAAATAATATATGCAGAAAAACGTGCATACAAACACATGGAAATGCGCATAAGTGTACATAAAACCACACAGAAATCTGCATGGAAATGCGCAGAAACACACCAAATGCAGTGCACTGCAGGCACGTTTTTATGTGTTGTAGTATGAACGGGCCCTAATGCCGCGTACACACGACCGGACTTCCCGGCAAACTAGGTCTGACAGGCAATCCGATCGTGTGTGGGCTAATTGGTTAGATTTTCTGGAAAAAATTCTGGCGGACCTAGAAATAGAACATGTTTCAAATCTATCCGACGGACTCAATACCGACGGACTCAAATTGGGAAAACCGCTCGTCTGTGTGCTGGTCCGACGGACCAAATACGACGCAAGGGCAGCATTGGCTACTGGCTATTTTTTTTTCCCGTTTACGTCATGACGTTCGAACAAAGGGACTTTCGACCGTTAGTCCGTTCGTATGTGGCCAAGTCTGTTAGTTTGGAAAGTCCGTCGGAACTTCTCCGAAAGTCCGTCGGGAAGACCGTCGGACCTAGTTTGCCGGAAAGTCCGGTCGTGTGTACGTGGCATAAGGGTGCTTCAATGCTCTAGTAATTAGGCCTTTAGTCTCATTCACATTCATACATTGTGGGTACAGTGTGCCGCTACCGCATTACCGCTGAACTGTAAAGCAGAAACTGCTTCAAAGATGTAGCAAGCAAATTATATAGATTTCTTATTTTTGAAGCTTAATTCTGGTAAATATAAAAGTACCACTTAAAACAAGTAAGTACTGACTGTATAAAAAAATAAATGCATATTTAAACGCAGCTCACATAAGCAATGGAATCTATCTTGATACCAGCCTTCTCTAATCCACTGTACAATAGAATTCCAAGCCCTTAAGCCTCGTACACACGATCGGATTTTCCGACGGGAACTGTGTGATGACAGGCTGTTGGCAGAAAATCCGACCGTTTGTACGCTCCATCGGACAATTGTTGTCGGATTTTCCGCGGACAAATGTTGGATGGCAGGCTTTAAAATTTTCCACAGACAAATGTCTGTTGTCGGATTTTCCGAGCGTGTGTACACAAGTCCGTCGGACAAAAGTCCAAAGTACAAACACGCATGCTCGGAAACAAGGATGAGCCAGAAGCGGTCAGTCTTGTAAACTAGCGTTCATAATGCAGAATTAACATTTGTGACGTGGAAAATTATGAAATCTCGAAATGCAGAGCACATTCTCTTCTTCTTTAATGGGATAATAATGAAGCTGCTTTGCTGGTGATACTGATGGAGTTATTGCAAACTAATTTTCAAAGGCTTTTTTTTCTAGTGATCAGTGGCGTAGCGTGGGTTGTCAGCACCCCGGGGCAAGGCAAGTAATTTGCGCCCCCTAACCTGCGGACTTTTAGCACTCCCTGAGTCCCTTTCAACAATATAATAGTACTGACCAACCTGATTCCTTTACTGACCATTACACACTACACTGACCACTATACTATACTGTCCACTACACTGAGAACTACACTGACCACTATACTACACTGACCACTATACTATACTGTCCACTACACTGACCACTACACTGACCACTATACTATACTGACCACTATACTATACTGTCCACTACACTGAGAACTATACTAACCACTATACTACACTGACCACTATACTATACTGTCCACTACACTGACCACTATACTGTCCACTACACTACACTGACCACTACACTGAGAACTACACTGACCACTATACTGAGAACTACAACGTACACTATACTGTCCACTACACTACACTGACCACTATACTACACTGACCACTGTACTGTCCACTACACTACACTGTCCACTACACTACACTGACCACTGTACTGTCCACTATACTGTACTGTCCACTACACTACACTGACCATTATAATGTACACTACACTGTCCACTATACTACACTACACTGACCACCATACTACACTACACTGACCATCATACTACACTACACTGACCACCATACTACACTATACTGTGCACTATACTACATTGACCACTATACTGTCCACTACACTGACCACTATACTACACTGACCACTGTACTGTCCACTATACTATACTGTCCACTACACTACACTGACCACTATAATGTACACTACACTGACCACTATACTACATTGACCACTGTACTGTCCACTATACTATACTGTCCACTACACTACACTGACCACTTTACTATACTATCCACTACACTAACCACTATACTGTACACTACACTGTCCACTATACTACACTACACTGACCACCATACTACACTACACTGACCACCATACTACACTACACTGACCACCATACTACACTACACTGACCACCATACTACACTATAATGACCACCATACTACACTATACTTTCCTGCCTACAGTATTCCTTCCTTCTCTCTCTCTCTCTCTCTCATCCCCCCAGGGCCAGTAACAGGACTCTCACGAGTGAGTCTCAATCACCTTCTTGTCCTGGCCTGCATCGGTCTGGAGGACAGGAGGAGGAGAAGACACCAGCCGCAGCAGCTCACATTTTTGCTCGTCTCCCTCTCGCTCTGGCCGCCATGTTCAGTGTGCGGCGCACTGTGATTGGGCGTATGGGGGTCATGTGCGGAGGCGGGATTTCAGGAGCAACCGCGATCGCAGACAGGCCAGCCCTACGCCTCACATGACCCCCATACGCCCAATCACAGGGCGCCGGACACTGAACATGGCGGCCGGAGCGCGGGGGATACAGGAACTTAAAAATAGGAGGAGGCAGCCAGTAGTGACACACACTGGCGTGAAATTTCGCCCCCCTAAATGTAGCGCCTGGGGCCACGGCACCCCCTGCACCCCCAAGCTACGCCACTGATACCGTACACTACATTGACAACTATACTGTTAACTACACTGACCACTATACTGTCCACTATACTATACTGTCCACTACACTACACTGACCACTATACTGTACACACTACTACACTGACCACTATACTGTCCACTACACTACACTGACCACTACACTATACTGAACACTAGGGGTGCAACGGATCAAAAAACTCACGGATATGATCGTTCCTCGGATCAGAGTCATGGATCGGATCATTTTTCGGATCAGCAAATCATAATTGAATTTGCAAAAAACCTGTGAAAATTTCACCACCATATAGTCCCCACTGTAATATCCACGTCATCTCCCCCACTGTAATATTGTCTGAGTATGGCGGAGTATGGCTGGGTATCGCAGAGTATGGCTGGGTATCGCAGAGTATTGGCTGGGTATCGCAGAGTATTGGCAGGGTAATGCAGAGTTTGTTTACAAGTGATCGCTCCGTCATTTGACGGAGCGATCACATTGTAAACGGCCACCGGGTGTACCAAGATGGCTGCCGCTCCGGAGCTAGGCCGAAACCGCGGCCTTTCCTGAAGGCCGAAGCCACGGAGCGCTCCGCGGATCATGGGGTGTGCCGATCCGAACAGGGTGACCCGTTCAGATCACGCATCGGCGACGATCCGTTGCACCCCTACTGACCACTGTACTGTTCACTATACTATACTGTCCACTACACTACACTGACCACTATACTGTCCACTACACTACACTGACCACTATACTACACTGACCACTACTGTCCACTATACTATATTGTCCACTACACTGACCACTATACTATACTGTACACTACACTGACCACTATACTACACTGACAACTATACTATCCACTATACTATATTGTCCACTACACTACACTAACCACTATACTATACTGTCCACTACACTGACCACTATACTATACTGTCCACTACACTGAGAACTCTACTGACCACTATACTGTACCCTACACTGACCACTATACTGTACACTACACGGACCACTATACTGACCACTACACTGTCCACTATACTACACTACACTGTCCACTATACTATACTACATTGACCACCATACTACACTACACTGACCACCATACTACACTACACTGTCCACTATACTACACTACACTGACCACCATACTACACTACACTGACCACCATACTACACTATACTGACCACCATACTACACTATACTGACCACCATACTACACTATACTGTCCTGCCTACAGTATTTCTTCCTCTCTCTCATCGCCCCTGGGGCCAGTCTCCCTCACCTTCTTGTCCTGGCCTACATCGATCCGGAGGATAGGAGAAGGAGAAGACAGCAGCCACGGCGGCTCACATTTTTGCTTGTCTCCCCCGTGCTCTGGCCACCATTTTCAGTGTCTGGCGTACTGTGATTGGGCGTATGGGTGTCATGTGCGGAGTCAGGACTTTAGGAGCAACCGCGATCGCGGACAGGCCAGCCTTACGCCTCATATGACCCCCATACGCCCAATCACAGGGCGCTGGACACTGAAAATGGCGGCTGGAGCGTCAGGGACACAGGAACTTAAAATTAGGATGAGGCAGCCAGTAGTGACACATACTGGTGTGAAATTTCGCCCCCCTAAATGTTGCGCCCGGGGCCACAGCACCCCCTGCACCCCCCATGCTAAGCCACTGATTGTGATATCAAGAATAATATTATTATGCTTGTTATTTTATTTTTTTGGTGCAAGTTACCATTATCCCGTAGTTTTTAAGATCAAAGATACAACTATGTTGGTGTCCCTTGTTAATTCTACATTGTATTTTTTTAAATGTAACTCTCTACTCCCAAACTGTCATCTCCTCCTATTCCGCAACATGTCTGGTTGACGAACGGCTGTTCAGAAACTAACTCAAAAGCGCGAAATGAAGAGCGCAAAATGAAAAGTGCAAATCAACACTCACCAAACTTCTACTAACACGAAATTAGCAAAAGTAGCCCAAAGGGTGGCGCTAAAGAGCTGAAAAACCACGTAATACGTCACTATGTTCATGTTTGTTGGCCGACAGTTGTGTGCCGTTTGTATGCAAGACAAGTTTGGGGCCAATGCCCTTCGGACAAAAGCCTGAGGTTTTAGGCTCACATGTGCTCATACCTCCCAACTTTTTGAGATGGGAATGAGGGACACCTATCAGCAAAAGTATGCAGGCATAGGACACACCCCTTGCCACTGAAGTGGTTAAGAATTAGCACTTAAAAGGTAAACTCCAGGCAAAAATATCTAAAATATATTCTTTAATAGCTACAAAACTTTGTGTTCACCAAATGCTTTTGCAGAACCAGTTATCCTGTAAATGTAGGAGTGCCATCCTCATTGTACTGTACATAGACTTTGCAGAGAGTAGAGCTGTGGGAGGTGTCCAGTGTACCCTGCCTACTAAACGCTGCTTGCAGAAAACTACACGAGGGGCAGATAAAGGACCAGTCATCATGCACAAGGAGAGAGGACAGCAGTGACTGGTCTGTATTACAGGAAGCTCCTACACAGAGGTAAAGCACAGTTGTTTAATGTTTAATTACTGCTCATAATTGGAAGAAATACACAAAGGACACAGGTTTAAGAAAGAATACAAATGTTATCTTATCTATTTTGATAAGATATTGTTTAGCCATGAATTCATCTTTAAGAATAAGAACCCTTACTTTAATAAGGCTGAAGAGGGTGAAAAGGATTCTAATGAAATATTGATCTCAGCTGATGTCCCCTTTAACCATGGTCCACAACAAAATGCCATTTAATCATGCCATCCAGTGTGCGGGCAGTCCTAATAATGTGTCCCCATGAAAGGATCTCAGGCAATAGCTGGATCATAAACTGCTGTAAGCCTCTTATATCACATCTGATTGTTTTTATCCCCAAATGTCATCTGCTTTTTATGCAGGATGAAAAATCAATTTATGAAAGAAAACACATCAACGTGACATATTCTCTGTCTCTGGAGCTTAAAGATGGAGCAAGCTTAGCTTTCAGGTGCATGCAGAATGGACTTGGACCTAGGAGAATGACATTGTCACACCTCTGATGTGTTATGAAGGACAGCATTCTGCTTGGTGACCTTATTAACCAAGAAACTAAATAGATAATTCTGCAGGATTTATTGTCACAATGTATGACTTCCATTGGCTGTTCACGGTACCATATTCTGGAACAGAGATAAGGGAACCGAACCTGGCAAAGCTGCGTTCGACTGTGCCAGTCTGAGGGTATCTGAATGCTGATTTATGTTATACAATGATGATTAATTACATTTTTATAATATTTTAATTGTTTTTATAGGGAAAAAATGGAAGACACGCATACACTAGCCTACACTAGCAGCTCCTAAACTTGAGTTTAGGAGCTTTCGGCTTTTTTTTGCCAAAGCTCCTAAACTCAACTCCATAAAAGCCTATGGGGCTGATTTACCAAGATGAATGCGCTGCGCCGGTTCATACCACAATTGGTGCGCCAGATAAATTATTACTTAAGCGTATGAACCGGCGCACACATAAGCGCAACACATAATATACCGGCGCACCGCGAATAGCGCATGCCGTTATCATTAACAGTCCATTCACACACGGGCAACACCACTTCCAGCGCGACTTGGGGCGACTTTACAACACGACTTCCAGCGCGACTTACAACACGACTTGGGGCGACTTTACAACACGACTTCCAGCGCGACTTACAACATGACTTGGGGCGACTTACAACGCGACTTTAATTAAAAAAAAAAACAAACGGCATGGGTTCCCCTCCAAGAGCATACCAGGCCCTTCAGGTCTGATATGGATATTAAGGGGAACCCTGCGCCAAAAAAAAAATGGTGTGAGGGTCCCCCTCAAAATCCATACCAGGCCCTTCAGGTCTGGCATGGATTTTAAGGGGAACCCCGCGCCAAAAAAAAAATGGCGTGGGGGTCCCCCTCAAAATCCACACCAGACCCTTATCTGAGGACGCAAACTGTCAGGCCCCAGGAAAAGAGGGGGGATGAGAGGGCGCCCCCCCTCCTGAACCGTACCAAGCCACATGCCCTCAACATTGGGAGGATGCTTTGGGTCCCCCCCAAAGCACCTTGTCCCTATGTTGATGAGGACAAGGGCCTCATCCCCACAACCCTGGCCGTTGGTTGTGGGGGTCTGCGGGCGGGGGGCTTATCGGAATCTGGAAGCCCCCTTTAACAAGGGGACCCCAGATCCCGGCCTCCCCCTGTGTGGAATGGTAAGGGGTACCCCTACCATTTCACCAAAAAAGTGACAAAAGAGTTAAAAATGACAGGAGACAGTCTTTGACAATTCCTTTATTAAAGTCTTTTTTCTTCTGGTCTTCTTCCTTCTTCCGTGGAGGAAGATGCCGGACGAGAACACCGGAGCAAGAAGAAGCAGATCGGAGGAATAAGAAGATGGAGGAAGAAGATCAAGAAATGGAAGGATGAAGAAAGGAAGAAGGAAGAAGACCAGAAGAAAGAAGATGAAAGAAGACTTTAATAAAGGAATTGTCAAAGACTGTCTCCTGTCATTTTTAACTCTTTTGTCACCTTTTTTGGTGAAATGTTAGGGGTACAAAGTACCCCCTTACCATTTTACACAGGGGGGGGCGGGATCTGGGGGTCCCTTTGTTAAAGGGGGCTTCCAAATTCCGATAAGCCCCCCGCCCGCAGACCCCCACAAACAATGGCCAGGGTTGTGGGGATGAGGCCCTTGTCCTCATTAACATGGGGACAAGGTGCTTTGGGGGGCCCCCAAAGCATCCTCCGAATGTTGAGGGCATGTGGCCTGGTATGGTTCAGGAGGGGGGGGCGCTCTCTCTTTTCCTGCGGCCTGCCAGGTTGCGTGCTCGGATAAGAGTCTGGTATGGATTTTGAGGGGGATCCCCACGCCATTTTTTTTTGGGCGCGGGATTCCCCTTAAAATCCATGCCAGACCTGAAGGGTCTGGTATGGATTTTAAGGGGGACCCCCACGCCATTTTTTTTTGGCTTAGGGTTACCCTTAATATCGATACCAGACCTGAAGGGCCTGGTATGGAATTTCGGGGGACCCCCACGCATTTTTTTTCTTCATTTTTTTAATTTCTTAATGCTAACATGACCTGTGTTCAAATAGCCTTTAAAAAACCCATAGAAGTGAACCAGCGCAAAAAAAAAAAAAAAATCAAGTTGAGATGTGCGCCCGTTCAACTTATGCAAATGAACCTATGTGGCTTGACATTTACTAAGATTTTGCCGGCGCAGTGAACCAGAGCACATGAACGGGCGCAAATGCCGCTCGCGCATGCGCAGTACATAAATTGACCTCACGTAGTTACAAGTGTATTTGCAGGCGCAGCAAGCCTGCTCAGAGAAAGTTAGTTTTCCGTTCTATTTTGGGCATATTTGTTAGTTGGACAGTCATGTCTATACTTTCTCACATCACCCACATCACCCCCATAATATTTCCACTTCCAGATTCTTTTATTTTCTGAGTTGAAGATGCCGTGTGCCAGGTCTATAGCGGCGCACAGATCGCGGCCGCCCGTGCGCCGGCAACATTATAGTAAATGGGGAATTGCGCTGAGTTACAGGTGCAAATGCTTTGTAAATACGAAAACGGCCATTGCGCGGCGGCGTGCGCCGTAACTCAAGCAAATGCTTGTTAAATCAGCCCCTATGTGTCAATGTACACATAGGCTTTTAGCAGCATTTAGGAGCTGCCGCATTTAGGTGAGCTTTAACCTCCCTCTCCTGAACATGGAAGAATCTCTTACAGGATAGGAACGTATTGACTGCCTGCCGTGGGAAATCACAAAATGCGGCAAAAATGCAACAAAAAGTGACGCGTTGTGGCGATGTTGCTGCGTTTTGCATTTTACTGTGGAAGAGGTAAATGTAGGCCAGTGTACATGAAGCCTTATGACACGTACACACGACCAGACTTTTTGACAGCAAAGGTCAGACGAAACGAATCCGTCGGACATTCCGATCGTGTGTGGGCTCCATCGGACCTTTGCATGGCAAAAATCTGACGGACTTTAGAACTCTGCCAGAGTCAGTTCCTAGCAGGAAAACCGTTTGCCTGTATGCTGGCCTGATGGACCAAAATACAACGGAATGGGCAGCTACAGCACCTGCCCGCGAGAACGTTTCTCGGCGACAGGGCACTGTACATTTCGCGCTGGCTGCAATAGGAAAAACACATTTTCCTATCGCAGCGAGCACGAGAGGGAAGGCCCTTTGGTCTGGTATGGATTTTGAGGGGAAGCCCCGCCTAAAAAACGGCGCGGGGGTCCCCCCAAGATCGATACCAGACTCTTATTCGAGCACACAGCCCGGCCATTCAGGAAAGGGGGTGGGGACAAGCCCAACATGGGCACTGCTTTGGGGAAAGGGGGGCCCTGCGGCCCCCCCACCCCAAAGCCCCTTGTCCCCATGTTGAAGAGGACAAGGGCCTCTTCCCGACAAACCTGGCCATTGGTTGTCGGGGTCTGCGGGCGGGGGGCTTATCGGAATCCGGGAGCCCCCTTTAATAGGGGGCCCCCAGATCCCGGCCCCCCACCCTATGTGAATGAGTATGGGGTACGATGTACCCCTGCCCATTCATCTGGGGGGGCTGCAGGACCCCCCTTTCCCCAAAGCACCCCCCATGTTGAGGGCACGCGGCCTGGTACAGCTCAGGAGGGGGGGGCTCGCTCGTCCCCACCCCCTTTCCTGACCGGCCGGGCTGCGTGCTCGGATAAGGGTCTGGTATCGATTTCGGGGGGACCCCCATACCGTTTTCTTTTGGCGTAGGGGCTTCTCCTTAAAATCCATACCATGCGACGGGGCTCGCAAGGTGTCAATCTCACCAATAAAAGTGGGGAGATTGACTTCCTTTTCTATTCCCATCGTAACTCATCACGTTCTAAATGAACAGACTTTGGAATCGTGTGTGAGCAAGTCCGTTCATTTGGAAGTCCGTCGGAAATCCGCCGGAATTTCGGCGGGAACTCCGTCGGACCTAGTCTCCCGGAAAGTCCGGTCATGTGTGGGCAAGTCCGTTTATTCGGAAGGTCCGTCGGAACTCTGTCGGAATTCCGGCGGGAACCCCCATCGGACCTAGTACGCTGGAAAGTCCAGTCTTGTGTACAGGGCATTAGTGTTGCATGCATGTGGGATAGTAGCCCTATAGTTACGAGACCTTCAAGGGTCCAAGTCCCAAGCTATACAGGAAATAGGCAGTTTGTCCTAAATATGTTTGCTGCTTTAATATTGTTTTCCAGGACTGGCCATCAAAAATTAGACCTGTTGCCAGTAGGAATTTGAATTAAAAATGTATCTAAACCAAAAAGAAAAATTGAATAGAATCGATGGCTGCATTCGTTTTCAATGTAGAACCTTCTCAGCATTTTAGAAAATTATCTTGCCAGAAATGCAATGTCCTTATCACTTCCTGTGAATTGAACTGATATATCAAACAATATCTTTCTTTCAATCTATGCTCTGTAAGCTACAAATCACCCAGACCCCATTACTAATGTAATAATGATAATTGATGAAGTGAGGAAGAGATGCTTGAAGTCCAGCCTAGTTGACAACCATGACCTCCTCTATGGATACATTGGAGGTGCAAGAGTAGCCACCCAGGGACTGGAAGTTTGTTATCTGGGTTTAGTTTAGTATTTTGTCCAGAAAAGATTGCAACCGTAGTTCCAAGTTTGTCTCCATTTTTGAGGATTGATGAGGAACACAAGTGGACTCAGCACCCAATATATATCTATTATGTTTATTGTATGCTTACTGATTAAGGCAAAAGTGTAGCACCAGATTTTTTTTGTCTTAAGTATACCTTCATCTTTTCTTTTCCTCTCCTGAAACCCTGTCCTCGTCTACTTCACAAGATCTTGGGTACTGGGGGAGGCATTTCCAATGATCCTCATTGCCCTAAACTGGCCCAGGTGGATGTGGTTTGCTGACCTGGTAAGACTCCTGGTAGACACTCTGAGGGCTTCACCAGATCATCTTAAGGACCAATTTAACATCCTGCTTCACAGTTGCTGATGGGCACATACACATGGTCGGAAAACTGACACAATATAAGTGATGATGGTGTAGTAAAAAACAGGGGGGGGGTGGGGGAGTCAACCTTAAAACAACCGCATCAATCGTTACGGATTCTCAAGTGCTATAATTATTAGTGTCCTGAGAATAAGACATGAAAGGTAGTCCTGTTTTTAAATATGTAATCTGGTTAGGTTTGCAACATCTTCAACCCCCATTTTCAAGGTGCAGTGTGTGAACACCCACTTTGTGATCGCTGGAGACATCCCAAATTGAACAGCACTCAAGGGGTAGTACATGTATGGCCAGCTTAATAGGTGTCAGTGGAGGGTTTGGTCAGTGTCTAAATGCCAGTGGTTGGTGTCACTGGAATTGAAAAAGGATGGGTAGCCAAGTGATCCAAAGTTACCAGGAACAGTGTGTTGGACTCACGACCTCTCGGTGTAGTCAATAGGGCTTAGGCCGGATACACCTTAAGGAGGGATGAATAAAGTTATCACAGGACAGAGCGAGGTGTATTGCAGTCCCCCACTTCCCCCCCCCGCCAGCTTCACTGGAACGTTATCCAAGCATCAGTGTGGTCGCTTACCTACAGCATAATTGATGGTAGCCAAAGCCAGGTGGCAAATGTGAAAGCAACAACAGAGTTGCAGTGGGGATTGAATTGGGAGGAGGTTGGAGGGTGGCGATCTCAGCTCACCCAGTTGGGGTATGTAGCTAATCTCAGTGTCACAGTGGAGAGGTGAAGGGGAGGGGCCTCCCATTTCACTCTGCACACCAGGTTGCGATGCCGGTTCACGGCTGTCATACATACAGATAGAAATGGGGGTACTTACCCCCGCCTCCCACTCACCAGCAGGTACAGGGGAACCTGAAGGGGGGTCTGTATGTTTGGGGGCCAAATGCAGGAACCCTGCATGGGGTGATTTTAATGACACCCCCATTTTCAAATGCACTGCAAACTGGAAGAATCGGGGCCTCTGGGTGGACACTAATGTAAGATTCCGGGCCTTTGTATGGGACATAATGTACAACGGACCAGCTAATGTAAGGACGGCTGGGGGTAACTAAAATGTAGGACGGGGCCCTACCACTAGTGGGTAAGGGGGGCCTCAGGGGCCCCTGTGGAGGGGCTCCCCAAGGTCAGGGGGGGCTCGTTGAAGCCTGCAGGTTCTATATGTTGACTTTTCTTTGATGTAGGAAGGGTTTTGGGAAGCGTTGACTGTGTGGCAGATGGTCGGTTTTACACATGTCGGAACCCATCTGTTGTTAATGATGGTCTACCGAATAATCGCCACATGAGATTTTTGGTGCATCTTCTATTGCGCAAAGTACATGAAAAGTGTTTTTAACTTTTGGTTTACTTAATAAACACCATTGAGAAATGTTTGGTGTCACTGGATGGGTCAGTTTTCAGTGGACACTATGAGGATTGCCGGTCTCTGTCACTTCTTTTTCCTGTGCCTGGAGTCAGTTCAGTGTCCGTGGATGAGGTTCACCGGTGGCTTTATGTTGTTAGCTTTCCAGTTTGCCACCTGGCTTTCCCATCAAGTGACATGATGTAGTCCAGTGGTCAACATGTGGACGAGTGGTCAGTGGTTCCACACTGATGCTTGGATAATGTCAGGGGTCGTTTTGAGACAGTGGGCAAGGATAACAGATTCCCCCAGCTGCTACAGAAGCAGCGGCTACCTCTCCACTGCAATACACCTATTAAGGCCCATTAGTAATTTGACAATACGGCTCTCCATGTATCCCCCGCCCCCCCCCCCGCCCCCCTCGCAGGCCCGCGGGTAAGAGGAAGGGATTGGAAGAGGAGAAGGGAAAGCCCGAGGGGTGGCTTGATTGACTCACACTCGAGAGCGCTCTGTCCTTCCAGCACATGAGTCCCGAACATTCCCGCCCACCAAGCTCGTAAGGAGGTACCCATCCAGTTTTTCTAATTATAGAATCTATAGGGCCGCGCCGCTGTGGGGGGCCCCCCCCAAGCCCAGCATCCCCCCCCTGCAGCCTCCTGGGCTGGCCGTTTTAGAGTGCCATCTAATGGCGCCTGACACCTCCAGTGTATACAGAGTATCTCCCAGCATGGCCCCTTGCAAACCTTTACCTTTCCCAAATGTAAGAGGGGGGGCTTTCTGGGGACACATAATGGTAAGGAAGGGGGGCCTCTGGGGATCTTGCCCTCTGGGGACACTAATGTAAATAGACGGGGCCACTCTGGGGAACACTAATGTAAAAGGAACGGGGCCCCTTTGGGACCAACTGATGATTGGGAACCCTGTGTAAGGAGGGGCTCTCTGGGGACCCTAATGTAAGAGGGAAGGATCTCTGGGGACCCTGGTGTAAGGGGGGGGGGGCTTCTCTGGGGACCCTGATGTAAGAAGGGGCTCTGATGTAAGGAGGGGCTCTCTGAGGACCCTGATGTAAAGGGGCTCTCTGAGGACCCAGATGTAAAGGGGGCTCTCTAGGGACCTCATTCTGTTCTATATTGTTGTACTTATTCTTTGACTGTTTTGTTTAAAGGAGGGAGGATTGTATTTTGAGCACTGAAGTGTCAGGTGTGACTGTGTGGCAATGCAAATGGTTTACATAGCTCACCGCATCACGGGTCAGGTAGAGGGCCCCTTAGCAGAATTTTGCTTAGGGCCCCAGGGAGGTCAGGATCGGCACTGACTATACTAATGCTTTAAAAATGATGACAGTGGGTTTACATCCACTTTAAGCAGTGTGATTCAGACTAAATTGATTTCTCTATGAAATTACAGATTTCACCATCTCCAAAGCCAAAACTCTTTATTTTGCTCTTCAGATTATTACTTAAAATAAAAAATGTAGTGTTTCTTCTTTATTTAGAGTTTGCTTTTTTTATTCTCGTTTTATGTATTTAGGGTAGTTTAATTTAGTGTTCAGTTTAACAGCCAACAAAACCGCCTTCATTTGGTTTTCCTCATTCCAAAGCATTTTCCCAAAATGGTGACATTTCATTGACATCTCGCAATTTTTTCAAAAATTTTGGGGACATTTTTACTAGTTTTAATGTGATCAGTTTATTGTAAGTAAGTTATAATAATAAGCAACAGAAACTGGTCCTCTAACCCAGGGGTAGGCAACCTTTTGACCACAGTGTGCTGAAAAATGTTTTCAAAGAAATTGAGCGTGCCGATTTTATAACAAAAAAATGTAAACTTAACTCTCTCAATCACGAAAAGGATTTTTTATAACGTGTATGCTGTAAACTACTTGAGGAGTAGTGGGAAATTAACATCCTGCACTCTCACGCCTCAGATCAGCCTCAATTCCTACACAATTCCTACACTTCAGATCAGCCCCAATTCATGCACCTTCACACCTCAGATCACTGTCTCCCCTGTAAATCTGTTTCACCACTGTACCACCCTGCTCTTCTGTCCCACCAATGTACCCCCTTTCTCCTCTGCCCTATCACTGTAACCTCCTGCACATCTGCCCCACCACTGTAACCCCCTGCACATTTGCCTCACCACTGTACTACCTTGCACATCTGCCCCACCACTGTACCCCCTGCTCATCTGTCCCACCACTGTAACCACCTGTACATTTGCCCCAAGACTGTACCACCCTGCTCTTCTGTCCCACCACTGTACCTCCCAGCACATCTGCTCCACCACCGTATCCCCATGCTCTTCTGTCTCACTACTGAACCCCCTTCTCATCTGTCCTAAAACTGAACCCATCTGCTCATCTGCCCCACTACTGTAACCTGCTTTCTCATCTACCTCACCAATGTACCTCCTGCACATCTGTCTCACCTCTGTACCTCCTGCACTTCTGCCCCACCTCTGTTCCCCCTGCTCATCTGTCCCAACACTGAACCCCCCTGCTTATCTGCTACATCATTGTACCTCCCTGCTCTTTTGTCCCACTGTTGAAGCCCCTTTCTCATTTCTTCCACCACTGTACCTCTCTGCACATCTGTGCCCCACTGCTCTACCCCCCTGCTTTTCTGTCCCACCACTGAACCCCCTTTTCATCTGGCCCAACACTGAACCCTCCTGCTCATCTGCCCCATCACTGTACCTCCCTGCTCTTCTGTCCCACTGTTGAAGCCCCTTCTCATCTCTTCCACCACTGTACCTCCCTGCACATCTGCCCCATCGCTGTACCCTCTTGCTCTTCTGTCCCACCTCTGAACCCCTCCTGCTCATTTTCCCCACCACTAAACCCTCATTTCCATCTGCTCCACTGCTGTACCCTCTTCTCATCTATGATATGTGATATGCAGAGTGGTGAAAGGAAGCAGAGATGAGACACATCTACCTGTCCTGGCACACTCATCCTGCTGATGCACCTCTTGCATCCAGCCCACGTGCTTGTATGTGATGTATGTGATGTCACATACAAGCATCTGGAATGGATGTGCAATGATGAGCTCAGGTCAGGGGCATTTGCTTTTGGATCACAAGTTGGGCCCCACAGATGAGAAAAAGTGCAGTGCTCTACGCCGCAGAAAAAGTTGGGTGTGATTTTCATTGTGCTGAATACAGGCTGTGGCTCAGGGCTCAAGTCCTGCGGGAATGCATGGGAACGGAGTTCCTGTACTTTTTCCACAACAGGAACTCAGTTCCCGTAAGCAGCTGGGTCCTGCAAGACTTTGAAGTATGCGAGCTGTGTGGCAGGTGCTACACCAGCAGCTGCCGACACAGCTCACAATAGTAAGTGCCGCACACCTGACCATTCAGGCATTGCCAGTAGGGGGCCCCAATGACAGCTTCCTCTTTGATCTACCTGTCAATCACAGCTAGCAGATGGGTAGATCAGGTCCCTGCTGCTAAGAGATTGTGTTTAGTCAGAACTCTCGTGATGCGCTCCTCCCCGCCGGCCCCTCCTGATTTTCTGTCTCCTCATCTTCCCCCCCAGTCTCCTGCATACTTGCTCTGTGTGTCCCGCTGAATCCCCCCCTCCTCTATCTTCAGTGCCATATGATGAGAGAACCCAGAGGAGGAGCACAGCTAATCTGCTCACAGGACATGCAGGGAGAGAGGTGAGCTGAGGGAGGAACATCAGTTTGGGGTGGTAAGCTGAGCACAATACCTGGCAAAGTTTAATGCCAGGAGGGAAGTTTATGTGGAAATATGTGAAAGGGTGGAATAGCAGCGAGTGCGTGTTTGAGCCCTGCAGAGTTTGCAGCCCCCCAAGCTACATACATCTCCTAAGCAGGAACACATCACTATGTCCCCAAGCAATCTGTCCAGATAATGTGCAGTTAATTTATGACCTTTCCGTTTAACCACGATACTCTTTGTCCCAAAACTTGTCAATGAAACCCTTGTAAACTCATCATGTCTTATCTGGACTAATATAGCATGAGAATACGATTGGATGCGTGTTGTTTTTTAAGGTTGACCCACACTACCCCCTGTTTTTAAAAGGGTCACAGAGTGCACACCATCATTCATAAAAGTATTGTGTCAGTTTTTTCTTTGGACTAATGAGAGGATCTATTAAAGAGTGTTTTTCTGTCGCAGCTAACCTGGATGTGCTTTTTCGTCCAGCTAGATACATGCAAAAAACCAAATGCGATTTTCGGTCATTTCGCAGCATAGGCAAGTTGCAGAGTATTTTTGGCAGAGTATTTAGTAGTATATTGAAGTGCGGCACAGTATAGGTCTGAAGGCACAGTGGTGGCTCTGTAATGCAACAGTAACCCCTGGTCATCTACAGTGGTGGAGAGCATGTTCCATTGCACAGTGGTTGCATTTATTTGAGGCTGACCAGCGCTGACACCACACACATATCTTTTCATGATGACGTTTTTACATGTGAACCCTCACGTGCTTTATGTTTTACCGTAATGTTGAGAAAAACCCTTCCCCCTCAGTTGTGTGGGGAATACAAACTGACATTCCCTCTCTACACTAGAAGCTTTCCCAGGGCCTATTTAGATCTATGTGTGTGTGTAGAGGTAATTATTTGCAGCATTAGGCAGGTGTTGTCACGTCAGAGTGTATTTCCTTTGTGCATTGACATGTGTTGTTGATGTGCATTGGTGCATGTTTACAATGTGTTTTTAAATTCAGGATTTTAAGTGGATAGGCTTAAGAGCCAATGACCGAGGTTATCAATACATCAAAACATGAATATAGGTTGACTCCCCAATGCACCTGCTCACACTTCACTGAAACCACTAAAATGGGAACCAGGGGCCAATCTGCTTCCTATTCACTCACTAAAGACGGACCAAAGTTTCTTCAAAGTCGGTGTTTGGACCAGTTAAAGACTACACTATCTGAAAAACCATTGATTTACACATGTCTGCGCATGTGCTTCCAATGTCGGAGCGTAAGCCGTACCAGTGTGAACACCAGCCTTAGGCCCCCTTTCACACTAAAACTACGCGAATCACTTGCTACTTCCCCCCATATTTTACTGACACTTGTCCTTTTGATTCCCAGTGTTTTGTTTCCATTATCGTAATATTTTTGCACTTACCACCAGGAGAAATCCTACTGTAAATATTTTTGCACTTACCACGGAGAAATCCTACTGGCACCCCCACTCACGGGACATTTATTAAACTCCTGGCTCACAGTACTACCTTAGGGTGACACAGGCAATGTGGTAAAGCCGAACTAAATGACCCCTGTGGGCACAGTTCACCAGTTTGAAAATCAGGGACAATATAAAGTGAATAAATTCTTATTAGTTCAAGTATTATCTGTAGAAATGTGTTAAAAAACATTCAAAAATAATCCAGCTGCACTTTGTGTTTAATATTTTTCTGTACAATTCATGTCTAATTGTTTGTGCTGGCTGCACTTTATCCCCATTATCCCCATGCTACACTATTGGGGGCGGGGGGGGGGGGCCGCCCCGGGTGCCATCCCAGCGCCCTCCCCAAGTTTGGCGCAATATTTTACCACAACTATCCCCTTCTTTCATCTGTTGTCGCGGTTTCTGTTACTTTTGAAGCCGCCTACTTACAAGAAGGCAGGAGTAAAATTACATATAAAATAATCAATCACATGCAGACACCCCAGCAGGTAATAAAGTTACCGCTGTAGCTCCTCAAAATGATGGTTTGACAGTTCGTTTGAGGGCAAAACATTCCTGGCATGCTGAGAATATAACAGTTTTTTGAAAATTGTTAAATTGATGGGTTTAGTTCTGCTTTAAGGGCCTATTTAGATGTATGAGTGTGTGTAGAGGTGCGTCTTTTTGTAGGGTGGATGCATTGTCAATTTGTGCATTGAGTTTTGATGCATGTTTTAATGAATTTTTAATTTAGTATTTAGAGTGGATAGGGTTAACAGCCATTGACCAAATCTTGTTAATGCCCGTGCAACGCGTGTTTTGATGCTTTGTTATTGACATCTATAGGCCTCCCACTTTTTTAAAATTCAGAACAAGAATATATATGTCGGATTCCAAGAAAACACTGCACTACAGCACTGAGAAATTAAAAATAAAACAGACATGTAGCTTCAAAAACACACTTCACTGCAGCACTGAAATTAAAATAGACGCTGTCTTTATTATAGGGAATTTGGACACTTGTGTTTTAGCGTGCTACAACATCAGTGGTGGCCGCTTATAAGGGGCGCAGGAGCGCCGCCCCCTAATTCATGCGCCCGGCCCTTAATCTCAATGCAGGGCACCGGACGCATGGATTTCGATGGAAGGTTTTTATAATTTTTTTTGAAGCACATGATTAGAGCCTGAGGCTCTATTTGCCTTCAAAAAAGGTGGGCCCGGAAGCCCACCCCCTTGTGTGACATTAGCAAATTAATATTCACTAATGCCTTGTGTAACATGTACATTAAAAAGGTGCCTTAGGCTCCAGATATTTAAGTGATTGTTAACCCACTTATATAAAATCATCCCATCCGTGCTGTGTCCCTGTGTTATGTAAAAAAATATGCTTACCTGTATCTAAATCAGCGTGGCTCCCAGTGCTCAGCTGACCCTTCGGCTCTCTTTGCTTTCCGGCTCACATTCCCAGTGGGCCGTGCCGAGCACTCCCGCTGACGTCAGCCAGGGAGGAGAGGAGAGAGAGAGACCTGCATGTCAGCTGAACGATGGGAGCTGCGTTGATATGGATACAGATAAGCATATTCTTTACATAACCCAGGCACAGGGACACTTATTGGTATATTACAGCATGAATGGGATGATTTTAGATGACATATAAGAGCAGCAGGAATGGGGGCATGCAGACAGACAGAGAGGGGAGGGGGGAGGTGGACAGAGGATACACAGACACAGGAGAGCAGGGCTGCGGAGGATGGAATAACATAAACTGACCAAGGTGTCAGGGCTCAGTAGCCCTGATGTATCGTGGTCAGTTTACTGGGGGGAGGGCATAGCCAGGCAGGATCAGCCAGGTATTTCAGGTGGTACGGGGGGCCAAATTATACACAACAAGCACTGTGCTGTATAACATGCTTTAACCAGCTGAGATCCGCGCTATAGCCAAATGACGGCTACAGCGCGGATCTGTTGTGCCGGGAGCACGTCATATGACGTCCTCCCCTTCTGTGCACTCCAGGGAGCGCGCGCGCGCCGCCGGGGGCGCGCGCGCGCGCTCTCGCCGTGTCACTGGGCACCCGATGCGCGTGCCCAGCGGCCGCGATGTCCGCTGGGCACCCGCGATTGCCCGGTAACACAGCGGGACCGTGGATCTGTGTGTGTAAACACACAGATCAACGGTCCTGTCAGAGGAGAGGAGCCGATGGTGTGTTCTCTGTACAGAGACACACCGATCGGTCTCCTCCCCTTGTGAGTCCCCTCCCCCCACAGTAAGAAACACTAACAGGGAACATAATTAACCCCTCCCCGCCCCCTAGAGGTTAACCCCTTCACTGCCAGTGGCATTTATACAGCAATCAATGCATTTAAATAACATTGATTGCTGTATAAATGACAACGGTGCCAAAAATGTGTCAAAAATGTCCGATGTGTCCGCCATAATGTCGCAGTCACAATAAAAAAATCGCTGATCGCCGCCATTACTAGTAAAAAAAAAAAAAATATTAATAAAAAAATGCTATAAAACTATCCCCTATTTTGTAAATGCTATAACTTTTGCGCAAACTAATCAATAAATCGCTAATTGCGATTTTTTTTTTTTACCAAAAATATGTAGAATACGTTTCGGCCTAAACTGAGGAAAAAAAGTTTTTTTATATATTTTTTGGGGATATTTATTATAGCAAAAAGTAAAAAATATTGTTTTTTTTTTTTTAAATTTGTCGCTCTTCTTTTGTTTATTGCGCAAAAAATAAAAAACGCAGAGGTGATCAAATACCACCAAAAGTAAGCTCTATTTGTGGGAAAAAAATGATAACAATTTCATTTGGGTACAGTGTCGTATGACCGCGCAATTGTCATTCCAAGTGCGTCAGCGCCAAAAGCTGAAAATTGGTCTGGTCACGAGGGGGGTTTAAGTGCAAAGTAATCAGGTGGTTAAAGGAACAGAATCATTTTTTTTTGTTTGTTTTTGGGGGGTTAACAAACACTTTAATTGAAAGCTATGGGAGTGAGAAAAACACTTCCCGTCACAGGTTGCCCAATGGGTGGAGCATTGGCCCAATCCTTCTTATGCTATATTGTAATACAGCACTGGAGGAGTAGTGGATCCCAAGCAATTACATTTCTTTACATATATTTAGCAGTCAGAACAGTTACTGTGTTAGTGTTTCAGCTGAACGTTTGTGGCTGGAGTTAGCCCTAAAGTTTCTGTTTATTTTGTACTTTAGAGTAATCATGTTTTACTGACTTTAAGGTTTATCCGCAGGCAATTTCACTTTACAGATGCAATTTTATTTCTTGGACTGTACAAAAAAAAATATATATATTTTTGTCAAAGTACTCTAAGGTGAAATGGCTTTTGGTGAAATAGAGCAAGAAGCCATTTAATAATGTGTTGGCTGAGCACTGTTCATGTAATGGGGAAATTATTTTATTTTAGGCATGCTAAAAAAAATTGAAATCCAGATTGCATTCAGCCTGTCATTGATGTTTGGAAAGATCCTTGTCATAAATAGATACTGATAGCAGAAGAATGACAAACCAACAGAGATTCAGAAAATTAGATATTTCAGCTACAAAACATTTTAATTAATCCTGTAACCCGATTTAAAGGAGAAGGCTGCTCAAAGCACACAAACAAATTATATATATATATATACACAGTATCTTACAAAAGTGAGTACACCCCTCATATTTTATTATATCTTTTTCATGTGACAACACTGAAGAGATGACACTTTGCTACAATGTAAAGTATTGCGTGTACAGCTTGTATAACAGTGTAAATTTGCTGTGCCCTCAAAATAACTCAACACACAGCCATTAATATCTGAACCGCTGGCAACAAAAGTGAGTACACCTCTAAGTAAAAATGTCCAAATTGGGCCCAATTAGCCATTTTCCCTCCCTAATGTCATGTGACACATTAGTGTTACAAGGTCTCAAGCGTGAATGGGGAGCAGGTGTGTTAAATTTGGTGTAATCGCTCTCACTCTCTTATACCGGTCACTGGAAGTTCAACATGGCACCTCAGGGCAAAGAACTCTCTAAGGATCTGAAAAAAAGAATTGTTGCTCTACATAAAGATGGCCAAGGCTATAAGAAGATTTCCAAGACCCTGAAACTGAGCTGCAGCACAGTGGCCAAGAGCATACAGCAGTTTAACAGGACAGGTTACACTCAGAACAGGCCCGCCATGGTCAACCGAAGAAGATGAGTGCACATGCTTAGCGTCATATCCAGAGTTTGTCTTTGGGAAATAGACGTATGAGTGCTGCCAGCATTGTTGCAGAGGTTGAAGGGGGGGGGGGGTCAGCTTGTCAGTGCTCAGACCATACTCTGCACACTGCATCAAATTGGTCTGCATGGCTGTTGTCCCTTCTAAAGATGATGCACAGAAAAGCCCACAAACAGTTGTGAAGCGAAGCAGACTAAGGACATGGATTACCGGAACCATGTCCTGTAGTCTGATGAGATCAAGGTAAACTTATTTGGTTCAGATAGTGTCAAGCATGTGTGGCGGCAACCAGGTGAGGAGTACAAAGACAATTGTGTCTTGCCTACAGTCAAGCATGGTGGTGGGAGTGTCATGGTCTGTGGCTGCATGAGTGCTGCCGGAACTGGGAAGGTACAGTTCATTGAGGGAACCATGAATGCTAACATGTACTGTGACATACTGAAGAAGAGCATGATCCCCTCCCATTGGAGACTGGGCCACAGCGCAGTATTCCAACATGATAATGACCCCAAACACACCTCCAAGACGACCACTGCTTTGCTAAAGAAGCTGAGGGTAAAGGGGATGGACTGACCAAGCATGTCTCCAGACCTAAACCCTATTGAGCCTTTTTTTTGGGCATCCTCAAACGGAAGGTGGAGGAGCGCAAGGTCTCTAACATCCACCAGCTCCGTGATGTCATCATGGAGGGGTGGAAGAGGACTCCAGTGGCAACCTGTGAAGCTCTGGTGAACTCCATGCCCAAGAGGGTTAAGGCAGTGCTGGAAAATAATGGTGGCCATACAAAATAATGACACTTTGGGCCCAATTTGGACATTTTCACTTAGGGGTGTACTCACTTTTGTTGCCAGCGGTTTAGACATTAATGGCTGCGTGTTGAGTTATTTTGAGGGTACAGCAAATTTACACTGTTATACAAGCTGTACACTCACTAATTTACATTGTAGCAAAGTGCATTTTTTCAGGTGTTGACACATATTTACAGAAATGTGAGGGGTGAACTCACTTTCGTGAGATACTGTATATATATATATATATATATATATATATATATATATATATATGGCTTTTAGGCCACAATTCTTCCATGAAGACCACTTCTGGCCAGACTTTTCTGGACAGTAGATGGGTATACCTGGGTCCCACTGGTTTCCACCAGTTCTGTGCTGATGACACTGCTGGACGTCGTCCGATGTTGAAGGGAAGTAAGTACGATATGTCTTTCATCTGCTGCGTTAAGTTTCCTTGGCCGACCACTGCATCTACGATCCACAGCATTGCTTGTTTCTTTGTGCTTGTTCAAAAGAGGTTGAACAGCACATCTTGAAACCCTAGTCTGCTTTGAAATCTTTGCCTGGGAGATACCTTGCTCATGCAGTATACCTAACTTGTGTCTTGTTGCTGTGCTCAGTCTTGCCATGGTGTATGTCCTGCGACATGAAACAGTCTTCCTACATCCTCACCTTAGTAGCAGAGTTTGGCTGTTCCTCGCCCAGATTTAAGCCTCCTACACAGCTGGTTCTGTTTCAGTTAATGACTGTGTTTGATGGACTCACTTTCAAAATCTAACCTTGTAACATTGGAATACCGATTCACTTAACCTACGAGGGGAAGATACCCATTCCAGACACCAATCCAGTGGCATGATATGGTCCTATGAGTGACCACAAAGCGAGGCTGACTTTCTTTATTGCACAACAAGGAAGTCAACGAAATCTGGCGAGTTTGGATTATTTTTTTATGAGCACACGATACAGCATGACAAGTGGTGATCTTTGGTGTCAAGACACAACTGTCATCTTCACTTTCTTATGGACTGTCATTGTTATTTGTGGAATACTGAACACAGAGACTATATTACTATGAACTGAGCACTTATTATTCATTTATTTGTATTATTTTAGTAACTTTGTCTGTGTTGCAAGTGCTGTCTAGCAAACAGATGGTGTTATTTGTAATTCATTTAATTGGTTTGAGATAGCTGATGCACAGTAGGTAGTAATTTGGCGCAAGTGATTATTATACTTTACGCATAAACAATGTATTTAACATAGTCCAAATTTTAAAAATCTAATTAAATACTTATTTTACTAAAAATAACTAACTTAAAATAACTAATTATTTTGTAATCTTATCTTGAGCCAGCAGGTGGAGCTCTTATCTCCTTTTCTCATATTTAGGTAGGCATTCTTCTTAAATTGTTCTGGAAGAAGCCTGTTATATGACCAGGGTCTCCACCCAGTGAGTTATCCCTTAACAGACAGCTCAGTCCAAAGTTGCAGGCCCATAAGTGGAACCTCAAAGCAGATAGTGTCTGTTATGCTACTTCTTTAGACAACCCATGGTGCTCTGGGAATCCTTTTATATATCAAATGTTAATTTTTAAAACAAAGATTGCTTATGCAGTAATAAAAAAAATATAAGGCACGAACTAAAAAACATATTAAAAAACAAAACAAAGCTAAACGGGACCATTATAGTTTCCCTACAAAAAAAAAATACCTATTTCTTGGAGGGCATTAAAATGGAAATGAACCATTCAAAGCAATGCTATGCTGAAAAGTAGAAATCAGGATGTGTAGACAAAGAGGCTTTTTCCATTTTTTCTTAATAAAGAACAGTGCCCACAGGCAAACCAAGACCTGTTTTAGTCCATCTATTTTTATGGCAGGGTAAAGAATATCACTTGACGTACAAATAAAACATTTCTGTTCTGTTTAGCAGCTCCATTGGTGATGCCTTCTTTCTTTATACAGGAATATACAGAGAAGCTCATTGGCATTATTGGGAGATTCAATTTAATGCCTTGTTCTAGCATGGAGTCTGAGCTATATGCGTGCAAAATAAGTGCCAAACAATGTATGTTATACTACTGCTTTATATATTCATTCACTTGTAATTGTCAAAGCAAAAATGATATGAGCATCGTGTAATAACCATACTATTATCAAACACAGTTACTGGATAACTGCAGGCAAAACCCTTGGGCTGGTGTTAAATATTTAAAGTTATTTGCATTTTACTTACCAGTGGCAAATTTTTCTGGTACAATGATTTTTATTGAAATACAAAGAAAACAGATGCAAAATTCCCATGCAGGGGAAATGAGCTTTAGACACAGTGGGAAATTTTACGCAAAAAAAAAACTGAAGAAAATGTGTCATAGAGTGTTAGCTATGAGCTAACAAAGACCCTCAGCACAAGGCCAGGGGTCAAGGCTAAGTGCCTTAAGACTCAGAGTCTAAGGTGGGTGAGGGGAGAGGACCCATCCTCTAAGAAGGGATTAACAAAACCAGACTAAACAAGGGGCAAAATAAAAGGGGGGGGGGGGGAAAAGGGAAAATATAAAAAAAATAAAAGGGGTTGGAAAATAGTAGAGGGAGAGAATGTGAAGGAGATTGGAGGAACAGGAAGTACAAAAAGGTAGTAAGAGAGAGAAAAAAAACTCCCCCCAGGCTGGGGATAGGTTAATTGGAGAGGCCTAGGTTGGTCGGGTGTAAGGTTGGAAGAGCGTAAGGTCCCTACGGGGCCCATGCTTTGAGAAATTTAGAGTGGAGGATACTTGTCATCTTTTCATGAATCATAAGGGTCGTCAGGGTGCTCTTCACCTCCACAAACGAAACAGCTGGCTTTTTCCAGGCCATGTCGATTGCATGCAGACCGAACTAGGAATAAAAACCAGCCCTGGAAAAAAATTTCATACCAGCCCCATAGCAATATTTTACCAGCCCAACAGCATAACGTCACCTTCCACTGTATTCAGGTGATCATAGATTGAATTACATCCCCATTTTTAAAAGAGATATAGCATACCACTCGTCGCTCAGATTCCCAATATACCATCTGTATCCCCCTCCAGTAAATGATCACAGCTCCAAAATGATTTACCCTGTATCCTGTGTCCAGGCCACAGCATAAACACAGTGCCCCCTCACTTTAAATGCTCCCACTATACCAATAGGAGCCACTGCTGGGTCCGCAATGGGGCCACGGTGGTGACGTCAGACCGTCCTGTGCATGCGCATAGGTGTGCGGTAGTTGCAATGTAATAGATTTGGCTGCACGAACCTGCCCCATCCATCTAATAGGGAGGAGAGATCGGGATAACGCTGCAAGTCATTCAATCAGGGGCCACCTCCCGCAAGGGGAGGGGAGATGGAAAGTGCCCCAGCCTGAACAACATATCCCTGTCAACCAGAAGGGCGGAGTGTGGCACGCCCACAAGACCAGCATCCACATCCTCTCCATAGCTGTCAACACAAAAGGCGTGCAACATATCAACTCTATAGGGCATATACATTACACCCAAATATGGGCCATATAAAAAAATACCACAAAGGTGTCTAACGTAGCATAGAGTCCCTAAAGCAAGGGTATGCAACCTTTGAGAGATGGAGATCTACCTGAACAACATTGAAGAGATCAAAGATCACCCCTTTTTTAGCACCCCTTTTTTTATTTATTAACTAGCAAACACCTAATAAAAAGTAAAATTGGTTCTGAGCAAGTGAGTAATTGGTTGCCCCCCACAAGTCTGATGCCGGAGTCAGTCATGAAGGCAGAACTTCTAGTACTGCAAGCTGACTTTCTTGATTAATTTCAGGCCTGGCTATCTGCTCTGATTTCTGACCAGTGTAGGTAGGATGTAGGGGGTCAGGGGCACAGTACTAAGGGAACAGAAGGGCATGGCACTGGGGGTCAGGAGAGCATAGCGCTTGGTTTAGGAGAGCATGGCACTGGGGGTCAGGAGAGCATGTCACTGGGGTTCAGAAGGGCATGGCACTGGGGTTCAGGAGGGCATAGCACTGGAGGTCAGGATTACATGGTGCTGGAGGTCAGGAGGGCATGGCACTGGGGTTCAGGAGGGCATAGCACTGGAGGTCAGGAGGGCATGGCACTGGGGTTCAGGAGGGCAAAGCTTTGGAGATCAGGAGGGCATGGCGCTGGGGTTCAGGAGTGTATGGCGCTGGGGTCAGGAGGGTTTAGTGCTGGAGGTCAGGAGGGCATGGCACTAGGGGTCAGGAGGGCATGGCGCTGGGGTTCAGGAGGGAATAGCGCTAGGGTTCAGGAGGGCATGGCACTAGGGTTCAGGAGAGCATTGCTCTGGGGTTCAGGAGGGCATGGTGCCAGAGGGTCAGGAGGGCATTATGCTGGGGGTCAGGAGGGCATTGTGCTGGGGGTCAGGAGGGCTGGGGTGTTAGAAAGGCACAGATGGTTTTTAATGCAGAGATGCGCAGTGAAGGTGCAATGGCAAACCCACATGTCCTGGCTCTGATCCCTGGTGACAATCCTGTGTCTCCTTCCCACCTGGTATCACCCACAAGCCCCTTGGATAGGGGAGGAGGACCAGTGGGTATGAGCATGGAGGAGGAACAGCTTGGGCATGTTAGCAAGAGCCCAAATCCACCCAAGCTATTCCGGAGTCTTTACCTGCCCCTCAGCCGCACGTATGCAAGGGGTGGGGGCTGCCTCTGCTGGAAGGGTGAGCATGCACCTCAGTGCTCTGGAGCTCTCAGTGGAAGAAAGGATCGGCATGTTTGTGAGCTGCCAGTCACCTGATGGCTGTCGATGGATAGCTCACGAACAATGGTTTGTCGAACCCCACAGCCACAGCTCAAAGCTGGCCCAGAGCAGGCGTCTTGCTGGGAAATTTCCCACTATCCCGGTAGGCCAGTCCAGCCCTGATTGCGCATTCCGCTCCCATTTAAGCACATAGGATAGAGAGACAGAGGCATGGTGACAGCTGTCAATGGGTATAAAACCATTGCAATCCGTAGATTTAAAATAAGTGCTGAATTCAAAATGGCGTTCTTTAATTGTGATTTCTAGGTCAAGGAAGTGTATTTTACTCTGGCTAGATTCATAGGAGAGAACTATACCTCTGTCATTATCATTGAGGGACATGAAAAATTATTGTAGAGATTCGGGGGTCCCATTCCATAGGAGGAGGATGTCGTCAATGTATCGTGCCCAAAGTATCAATTGTGGTCTTTCCATGGCATAGACGACATCCTCCTCCAATTTGGCCATGAAAATGTTCGCCAAACTGGGGGCGAACTTAGCCCCCATGGCTACTCCCTTTTCTTGTAGTTAAAAGCGTCTATCAAACCAGATAATTATGGTGAGTAGCGAAATTCAATAGTTCCATAATAAAATTTTGTGTTCTTATTAAAGTATGTTCCCTTTTTAAGAAGGTTTTCACAGCTTCCAGGCCTTTTGAATGCGCTATGCAGGTATATAAAGATGCTACGTCTGCTGTTGCCATGATGTAGTCATCTTCTATCCTCAGTGAAGCGAGTTTATTGATGACATGGGTTATATGCACCCCTCTCACCCCAACCTTCCCAAACAATTGTGCCGCAATGTCATTATACATTTCCATGGTTGCAGTGTGGTGCGGAGAGAGTTATTCAACTTGTCATATTTTGCAGGAGATACCGCCAGCAAATGTGACTCATTCAAGTGCACAGAACCGTGACGCAACCTACTATGCAACCAGATGTAGTACAGGCAGTCAGGCTTTTATTGTTTAAAACAAGAGATGAGAAGGCAACATATCACTTCTAAGCTGCCTGTCAAACACCTCTGAAAAGCGAGCCACCACATATAGCTTTTCAGAGGACAACCAAATGTGTGAACAATGCCTTGCAGAGGGATCCCCCCCACTTTGAGAGATTTCCTCTCACTTCCTGTTGCATCTCCGGGACAGGAAGTGAAGGACAGTTTCCTCAATGGTATACAGATAACAAAAAAATAACCTAGCTGGGGTTTTAAAGAGGAAGTAAACCCTCTGTAAAAAAAAAAGAAAAAAAAAACCCTGCAGGACAAAGGCATAATGAGCTAGTATGCATAGCATACTAGCTCATTATGAATTACTTACCTGAGATTGAAGCCTCGTTCACCCTCGTTCACCTCCTTCATCGCCACCATATCTCCCAGAGTGACTTCCAGGTATCGATGCTCCGGCGCTGTGACTGGCCGGAGCAGCTATGACATCACTCTGGCGCAAGCGCGCGGGAGCCAGCAGTGACGGCATGATCGCCTTCACTAACGCCACGCTCAGTGCACCTGCACCGTTGTCTACGCCGCGCATGGCCATAAAGTGGTCTGTAAGGGTTTACAACCACTTTAAAGTAGTTGTAAGACCAGGTTCACACTGGTACGACATGCCTGTTGTACGACTGTCATCCTATTTTGTCCTGCGACATTGGTCCTGCATCGGTCCTACTTCGGTCCTACTTCCATCTGACTTGAATGAACAGCATACAATTTTGCTTCTTACTTTGAGATAGTCCGACTTGTCCTTTGACCAATCAAAACAATCCGAGTGTGACATAAATTCTTTTTACTGCTGTTGTAATCACTATGTCGGATGTCACAAGTCAGATGGTTAGGACGAGGATCCGACTTTGATCCAACTTCAATAATAATGAATGGGCTGAAAACAACCAGTCTGAGCAAAGTAGTGCAGAAACCTTCTAAAGTCGGACCGACTTGTGTCGGACCAGTTAGGGAACCATTGATTTGTACATGTCATGCGACATGTGCTCCCAAAGTCGAAGCGTATGTGGCACCCGTGTGAACCGGGCCTAAGCCTTCATAAATACTCAGTGAAGTGACTGGTTTTATGTGATACACAGAGATTAAACAAATCATCCTACATAAATTGCACCTGTTAATCTGCACTATTCTCTTCTCTACGTCCATTCAAATTTCAGAATGTATAAAGCTTTTCTGAGATTACAGAAAAAAGGGGGTGAAGAGCTGAGGTTACACTATACAGAGCACAGTGAGGAGAACTCTGAGGGCTGATTGCAGGGAAGGGACACAACACCCTCCACACACCACACAAGAATAGAGCTGAGGTTGTCACTCACAGGCTGTGTGCTGGAGATCCCTTCCCTGTCACCTTTTTTCTCAGAAAAACCTGTCAGAAGTGACTCGTGCGGATAGCAGAGGAATGGGGCAGCAGACAGAAATTACACTTAGTGCTCTGGATTGAGACAAGTACACACTATAGAGGGATATACTTTTTTTATACCTCATGTTTAAGTCTACAACCACTTTAACCCTTCCCCATCCTATCCAGAATGAAAAAAACTGCTTCAGCAAACCATACACTTTTTTTTTTTCAAAATTGTTGCTCTTTGTTTGTTTATAGCACAAAAAATAAAAACCGCAGAGGTGAGCAAACACCACCAAAAGAAAGCCATAATTTTAAAAAAACATCAATTTTGTTTGGGTACAGCGTTGCACGACCGTGCACTTGTCAGTTAAAGCGACGCAGTGCCGTATCGCAAAAAATGGTCTGGTCATTAAGGGGGTAAATCCTTCAGGGGCTGAAGTGGTTAAAGCAGAGGGAAAGAAAAGTCAGAGGTAACATCTTTTTTTTTTTACAACAAAGCTTTATACATAGATAAGAATCGTATCTTTTAGCCATGTGACTGTAATTTTCAAATCTCATTATAATCAGTTGAAAATAGCTGTCACTTTTTAAATATCCTCGGGCATTAGCTTTGTTAAGACTCATGAGTTTTATAAGAACAGATATCCTTTCATTGCCAAACTTTTGATTTTTACAACATAAAATGGCAGTACACTGGACGGCCTTGTCCTCTGCACATAAATATCATTCTTGCAGAAACTGCTAATGGGCTTTCTAGCTACAAAGCGATTTCACATGTGTCATTAGACTTGATGCACTAATTTAGCATATGCTAATTTCTTTGCTTGGCGAGAACCAACAGACATTTATTTGGGTGATGAGCGAATTTCACTGTAAGACATGTTGTAACAACCATTTAAAGTAGTGGGTTGATTAAATGTCAAGAAAGACGCAAAGAATAACACTAACCACATGCCCATGATGACATTTTCATAAATAACAGCTGCTTGACATATTTTTATGTACTTAAATCTTTAGCGACCATGTTGCCCCAAGGACTTGTGAATGATACCTTCTTTTATGCAGGCTTCGGCCTCTTTTGTCAAGATCCATCCATGCATTGCACTAATGAAGACAGCAGGTGACCTGCTTTATATGCACAGCATCCACTTTGTGCAATGTATTGATCGTCAACCTGCAGAGACAGAGGTGATGAACTGATCAAGAACCACAGCGAAGAAGCAAGAGCATGGGCGTCCGCAGGTAGGGGGCAAGGGGTGTTAATTGCCCCCCCCCCTGGAATCAGGGATCGGATCGGCACTGGTAAATTCAGCACAGTGGCGTCGCTATGGGGGTGCGGGCAGCCCACACCCAGGTGCCACCCACCAGTCAGGTAACACCATCAACGTGCTGTCAAGCCCACCCATCAGTGTAGTGTGACTGCGGGCTCTTTTCCCTGCTCAGTCACTGTGACAGGAGAAAGGCGAGCTGCGGGCTGTCAGAGGTTTCCCCCGCTCGCCCCCCTTTCTCCTGTCAGGGAGAAGAGACGGCGGCTCTCACTAGGTTTCGCCACCCAGCTTCCTGCCCACTCCTTTCCTTCCCCATTGGCCATAACTGAGGGCCAATCAAAAGGAAACTAGGAGAGGAGAGCATCATGGGAAGATGTATTCCCGAAGATTGGCGGCTCCATTTTCCACAGGGAGGAGGCTACAGCTCGATCAAGAGAGAGATTGAGAGACTGCAGCCTGGAAAAAAGCGAGGGAGTGAGTGCTACAGGACAAAGAAAGAGGAGTGTGCTGGGCGGAAGCCAGAAAGAGAGCCACGATGCCCAGCGCCACCAGAGAGCGAGCCACGCTGCCCAGCGCCACCAGAGTGAGAGCCACGCTGCCCAATGCCACCAGAGAGAGAAATACTGAGCTACTGCCAGGGTACAGACATGCTACACTACTGACCAGAGTCGCCCCCGGGGAACCCAGAGTGAGTGATCGTCCAGCCGGAGGGATCACTGCTGTAGTTTCGCTGGGTCTGGTAAGAGGGCCTATCGGCCATTATCCATTACTTATCCTAGGGACTGTACTACGTCTGCAGACTCTGACCATGATAATGTGATAATGACATTGTCGAAAAGGGTGGCGGCACATGGGTGACCCTAAAATGATGCACCCCCTGAAAAAAGTTCTGCGGACGCCCATGAGCAAGAGAACTGCATGCACAACAAGCACTGAATGGACATGCCTGTTTTAAATGGATTCAATAGTAGTTATAAATAGATTTCTTATTCACGATGGGCAGGAAAAAATGAAAGCTGAACTTTAGCCAATGCACAACTTCCTCTGCTGATTAGACTGCAGGAACTCTCCTATCGCTTCACACTGTGAAAAGCTCACATTGTATAACAGAAGCAGACTATTCTATTGTACAATGTATCACCCAGGAGATGACCACCAGTATCATCCAGCTATCATTTACAGCACTTCTGTATTACACATAGGTGTTCCCCATGATGAGCTTCATGCTAAATTTACTACATGTCAATGGGCTGTGCAAATATTCAGGAAGCAAGGGGTGATTGGTAATGGATCAACAACAGCGCAAGCAGGATGGTTGCGGTATCCATCTGTCTGGCGATTCATGTTTAAAATCCTCAGTGCCAAGCTAAGGCACCAACTAATGTAAGCATCCATTTGGCCCATGTTTTTATATTCATCTTTTTAAATAAACAATGTTATACTATGGTCCCGTTTTTATCAATTTTTTTAAATGGGCTATCGCGGTGGATAAACTACAAGGTTCCCAATTTCATCTCATGTGGCACATCAGCAGGACCGTTGATCCCTGCTAACAGCTTTACCTGATCTTTTTATTTGTTAAAAAGGTCATGGTGGTCTGGTCTGGTGAGTAGGCAATTTACTCACTGAGTGATCCACATGAAGTTTACTACTGGTGACGGTTGTAAGAATTGAAGTTGGACTGAAAAGGAAAAATATTTATGGACTTTATTTTTGATGTATTAATTTGCACCACTGTTAATAATCAATTTCAGCACTGGATTGTCAGGATTTATTAACTGTATATTATTAATAAGCACTATGCACTTTAAATTGTGTATGTATAAGGAATGTCATAATTGAACACATATAGCGCCCCCTATCACCACACACCCCAAATTCTACAAAGACAGCACCTATGCACTTTGAGGGGAGCAGCTTATTTTTCTAGATTTCACCAATAAGCACAATTTGTTATTCCATAGTGCGAGGTTTTTTTCACGTTTACAATGATACATTACTTGTCTGCATCATGTAAGCATCATGCACCTAAAACACAAATGGGGGAAGGGATGGGATTTATTTGTGTTTAGTTATACCATGAAAGCCCAACTCCTGCAGAAGCTGGCACTATTAGGGCCTTTGTTGGGGGACTTTGGGCATATGTCGATGGAATCAGTTTAATATCAGACGCTTACAGTGGAACTACACTTCATCTGAGCACCACAAACCAAAAATGCTATTTAATTCTTCCTGATGCTTCCTGATAACGCAAAACACATTGCGAAAAGCGTAGAGGCTGCTGGGAAATTCCGTTCGTCACTTCCAGTGCAGCTAAAACGAGGCTGTTGTGGAACGCACGCTACATGAAGAGACGCGCTGGTCCTTAACACCAACATGTCAGAAAAAAAAAATCAAAAACAGAATCACTGAGTTGGAAAAAGGATCACCCCCATTTTGTCATTATTTTGTTGGACCATTATTGTCATTATTTTGTTGGACCACCTTTGGCTTTAATTACAGCCTTTAATCTGTTGGGATATGTCTCTACTAACTTTGCACATCTAGACTTTGCAATATTGGCCCAATCTTCTTTGCAGAACTTACATGTGGCCTCTGAATCTTCAAGGTGAGTTTAAAGTGGTCAGATGAGACTAAAATGTAATTATTTTGCCTCCACACCAAATTATATGTTTGGCGGGAATCCATTACAGCTCACCATCCAAATAACACCATTCCTACAGTAAAGCATGAAGGTGGAAATATCTTTTTATGGGGGTTTCTCTGCAGCAGGGACTGGAGCACTTGTCAGGATAGAAGGAAAAGGGATAGGGCAAAATACAATCAAATTATGATGGTATAAATACAAACACATTTGACTTTTTCCTGTATAAGGAGATTATTTGCTCTTGTAAGAGCCTTATTGTATCATTGGTGGAGGAGCGCATGGGGTGTCAATGCTTTTAACTACTATCAAGATTGTGGCACTCTTCGTTTTGATTCAGTGTTATTTGCACCATTTGGGACTATCTATGTTACTTACACATTTATTTGAACTTTTGTCTTTTTTTCACCTTATTTATTTATATGATCATTTATTGTTCATCTTTAGCATGGCACTTTTTGAAGATTATGTATGACATAACTCCCTACAGAGGTGGTTCTGGCCAGCTCAGTAGATTGCTTTAAGAAAGATCTGGATTATTTCCTAAATGTACATAATATAATTGGGTACTGACATTTATAGGTAAAGTTGATCCAGGAAATATCCGATTGGGTGATCAGGAAGGAATTTTTCACACAATTGTCACTGAACCACTCAGAAAAGTTTACTAAAGTAAGTAATGGGACAAAATGAACAGCATGAATAAACACAAATTGTAATTGACAATTGTTATCACTTAATGCACATTTACAGAACTTATGACCTTATATTCCTTATAATACCTTTATATTCACTTTTCAGGAGTATATGTGAGCAGGTGTACAGAGGGATAAGTACCCAATATCTTCAAAACATATATTGAATACCTTCCCACGGAGGCCTATACACACAGACCAAAATGCAGTATATGTATTCTTTACATTCAAGAACACAGTGTAAAATCTAGCATATACTCTATAGCTCCCCCTAGGCTATAATTCAGAGTTCAGTTTACTAGTAAAGCAGCAATGCTTGGTAAAAGAGGAAAATTATTAAAGTTCTTTCAACTCTGGATATCTTCAGCTAGCCTGAGGTTTAAACTGCAGTATTTGTAATCCACAAGAACAAAGGAAAATAAAGTTCAGCTGTATGATGCCTGTGAAGAAGTAGATTCACCTCTGTGGAACTACAAGTCTCACCAGCAGTCTGTAAAATAACTCACTCAGCAATGCTGTACTATCTATTGAAATGGGCAGGTGCCCTCTCCCCACAATGGACTCCAATGGCTGTGAGGCTCCATCCTGAACCCCCTCCTGGTGTCTCCATCTGGTAAAGACACCGTGTTGCAACTCCCGATGGGCTGAAGTGCAGGGGCTTCCAGTTGCTCTGAAGCACAGGCCGGTCCGCTTGCTAGGATGGTAAGGCTGTACTCCGAGATCCCTCAGAGGCGGACGATCTGGCCCTCCGCTGTATAGGCCGCAGTCTCTCACTGCTGGTCTCACACAGACCTCCTGCTGGCGAGTGTTGGATGGCATCCAGAGAGGCTGAAAATAGGCCGCGCTGGTCCTTTTATCACCACTCCCAGCAGGCAGTTCTGCTCGCTTTGCATTGTCTATCCTGTAGTTCAGAGCTGATCCAGATTACAGAGTCACTTCCTCTTCCAAACTATATCTCCCACAATACTTTGCTGCATTCCTTCTCAGGAATAAAAAAAGAATCTTGACAGGGCCCAGCAGCCACTAGAGGGAGCCAAACTCATTTAAAACAACAGCAACTGTTCAACTGTAATAACTATAGTAACAAACCCTTGGCTACAGTTATTTATGTATTGTAGAGATGTTCAAGGGGGGACTAAATTAAAATATAATGTAAGGTGTTTTTAAATTTTTTAATATATCTAAAGCTCAAACTTTTTTCTGTTTTGTGGATTAAGTGTGAATGGTTAAAACTCCTGTCTTGGTTTATTTATGCCATTGGGGAGATTTCTCGTTACTTCCTGTTCTGTAGACACAGTAGTAAGTGAGAGAAAATCTATGCAAAGTGAGCAAAATCCGCTTCTAGACAGTTGTCACCAGAACAAGTGGCCCCATTGGAAAATGTATGATTTTCCATGAAAACTGATAAAAAAAGTTTAATTATAGATGATCATTTTCTTTTTTTAAAACAGCACTGGTTAGAAACACTAAAGCCTCATACATACGTTCAGATTTTCGGATGACCGTTCGTCCGTTTTTTTGTTGCATGCTAGTCTCATGTCGAAAGTGAAGAGGTGCTCACCATATGAAAATTCTCGTAGTTTTGTATGTATATTCTTTAGTTTTTGAGCATGCATAGTCTTGCTCTTACGATTTTTTTCTTACAAAAAACATGCTAATTAACCACTTCCCATCCGTAGGCCGTCATATGACGGCCTCTACTTTCCGGGGGTATATCTGAATGATGCCTGTAGCTACAGACATCATTCAGATATTGCCGTTTTCAGCCGGCGATTTTTTTTATTTTAGGCTTCCCAGCCTAGAGGTGAAATGTGGGGTCTTATTGACCCCATATCTCACTGTAAATAGGTCCAATCATGTAATATTCCTATTACAAGGGATGTTTACATTCCTTGTAATAGGAATAAAAGTAATCAATTTTTTTTTTTTAAAGTGTCAAACTCAAAAAATAAAAGTCAAATTAACAATAATAAAAAAAAAATTTTTTTTTTAAAGCGCCCCTGTCCCCGTGAGCTCGTACACAGAATTGAACGCATACGTAAGCCCCGCCCACATATGAAAACGGTGTTCAAACCACACATGTGAGGTATCGCCGCGAACGTTAGAGCGAGAACAATAGTTCTAGCCCTAGCCCTAGCTCTAACCCTCTGTAACTCAAAACATGTAACCAGTAAAAAAATTTAAAGAGTCGCCTATGGGGATTTTTAAACACCAAAGTTTGGCGCCATTCCACGAGCGTGTGCAATTTTGAAGCGTGACATGTTGGGTATCTATTTACTCGGCGTATCTTCATCTTTCACATTATGCAAAAAAAAAAAATGGGCTAACTTTACTGTTTTTTTTTTTTTTTTTTAAGCATGAAATTGTTTTTTTTTCTGAAAAAAACGTGTTCGAAAAATTGCTGCGCAAATACCGTGCGAGATAAAAAGTTGCAACGACCGTCATTATATTCTCTAGGGTCTTTGCTAAAAAAACATATATAATGTTTGGGGATTCTATGTAATTTTCGAGCAAAAAAAATTATGAATTTTACATGTAGGAGAGAAAATGTCAGAATTGGCCTGGATGCGAAGTGGTTAAACAAAAATTGGACGTTGAGTTTACGTTCGACAAAAATGTTATAGTCTACACATCCAGCTTTTGTCAGCTGAAAAAACGTAATCAACTAACGATTAGGGTTGAGCGGACACCTGGATGTTCGGGTTCGATGGGTTTGGCCGAACTTTGCAAATAAGTTCGAGTTCGGGACCGAACTTGACCTGAACTTGACCCCGAACCCAAACCCCATTGAAGTCAATGGGGACCCAAACGACTGTAATGAATTGTCGGCTCCTGTCCCCGTAATACAGAGAACAGTCATTGAAAGTCATTGATTTTTAAAAAAGTTATTGTCATAAAAAAGTGTTTAGGGACCTGGGTCCTGCCCCAGGGGACATGTATCAATGCAAAAAAAGTTTTAAAAAACTGCAGTTTTTTCGGGAGCAGTGATTTTAATAAAGTGAAACAATAAAAGTGTAATATTCCTTTAAATTTCGGACCTGGGGGGGTGTGTATAGTATGCCTGTAAAGGGGCGCATGTTTCCCATGCTTAGAACTGTCCCTGCACAAAGTGTCATTTCTGCAGGAAAAAAAGTTATTTAAAAGCACTCGCGGCTATAATGAATTGTCGGCTCCCCGTAATACAGAGAACAGACATTGAAAGTCATTGATAAAAAAAAAAAAGAAGCGTGGGGGTTCCCCCAAATTCAATTACCAGGCCCTTCAGGACTGGTATGGATATTAAGGGGAACCCCGCGTCAAATGTAAAAAAAAAAAATGGCATGGAGTTCCCCCAAAAAATCCATACCAGACACTTTATCCGAGCATGCAACCTGGCAGGCAGCAGGAAAAGAGAGGGGGGGACGAGAGAGTGCCCCCCCTGAACTGTACCAGGCCACATGCCCTCAACATTGGGAGGATGCTTTGGGGGTCTGTGACCCATCAGAGCACCTTGTCCCCATGTTGATGAGGACAAGGGCCTCATCCCCACAACCCTGGCCGGTGGTTGTGGGGGTCTGCAGGCGGGGGGCTTATCGGAATTTGGAAGCCCCCTTTAACAAGGGGAGCCCCAGATGCCCACCCCCCCTGTGTGAAATGGTAAGGGGGTACACCTACCATTTCACCAAAAAAGTGACAAAAGTGTTAAAAATGACAGGAGACGGTCTTTGACAAGTCCTTTATTAAAGTCTTCTTTCATCTTCTTGCTTCTGGTCTTCTTCCTTCTTCCTTTCTTCATCCTTCGGTTTCTTCATCTTCTTCCTCCATCTTCTTCTTCCTCCGATCCGCTTCTTCTTGCTCCGGTGTTCTCTTTACAGTTCGGGTTTGCTTAACTCTACTAACAATCCGAAAATCGTCAGATTGTTCAATGAATGAAATTTTACTTCTGATTTTCGTATCGTGTGTACGGGCCTTAACTGTCTGCATTGTATTTTCAGAGACCATAAATAACTCAAGAGAGGTGAATGAGCAATATATATATTTAGATGACAAATTGTTAATTAGTGTCACTGTACAGGTTTTAAATTGCATCTGTGTTTGTTCATTCATTACTGCCAGCAATTAAATCCAAATTTAAGTTTTCTTGCTTCCTGACTTTCAGACACAGTGTCAGTCTCTGCACACCTGGACATTCCGAAAACGTTCCTGGAGGTTTTATGAGGACAGCTGGTGGATGACAGCGGTTTAATTAGTGTCACCTTTTAAGCTGATAAATCTGCATTTAAAGGAGCAAGGATTGGAGTCTGGACAGATAAATCCACATTTGTTAGACTGCTCAAATATTTGGGTCAGCTGCAGATGATATTTCCTGGCAATGTTTACATCAAGAGACACAAAACTGTCTATTTTTCACTTTCCAGGCAGTTTTCACATAAGAACCACATACAAGATTTTAAATGATGATTTAATATTCAGACCTTCAAACTCAACAGGGGGGGATTGATTTGCAAATCAAATAAATTGTTCGGTTCACAGAGTTTAATCTTTTTTGGCAAAAGCAAATATGGTGAATGACAGAAAATAGTTTCTTACCATTATTTGACAATGTTATGCAGTCTAGAAGACACTCTGTGAGGGTGAGCAACTGACACAGAGGAAAGTGTCAGATTTCTGGTGACCTCTGGCCCTGACTGTCAAGTGATCCTGTCATAGTAATGATTATACCTCCTGTTACCTGTAAAAGAAGGCAGTACCTTACAAATAAGCTGCCAAACACCCCTTTGTTTATGAGTTCCTAATTTCTACTGGGAGACCAACAGTTCTGGGGAGAGTTGATCTTCGGGGTCCTCTACAATTCTCATTGTAATTGGCAGTGGCGGTGCGTCCATTAAGGGCGCACTGGCACCCCCCTCTCTCCAGCCACCCCCTCTATGTAGAATAAATAGATTCATGTATTGCATGAATCTATCCATGGCCACTGCCGCCACCCCCTATTCAGGCGTCCAGCCCTTTTAGGACGCCGGGTGCCTGAATTACGGTGGCAGGGGTGTTTTTTTTGAAGCACCTGATTAAAGCCATAGGCTCTAATAGGCTTCAAAAAAGGTGAACTTGGAGCGCAGAGCATTGTGCTTGGAGCCCACTCAGGTGTGTTAGAAAAGCAAATGAATATTTGCTTTTCTAACACTTAACCACCTCTCTGCGAATCTCGCTGCTCGCTGCTGCCTGACCGGCCACCAAGATTGGGTAAGTGCAAGTCGGACAGCAGGTGGGCGGAGGTCACTGTGGCTGCATTTGATGGGGCACAATGGCGGCATTTGATGGGCATAGTGGCGGAATTTTATGGGCACAATGGCAGCATTTGATGGGCACAATGGCGGCATTTGATGCGCATAGTGGCGGAATTTAATAGGCACAATGGCAGCATTTGATGGCACAGTGGCTGCAGTTCATGGCAGAGTGGCTGCGTTTGATGGGCAGAGTGGCTGCGTTTGATGGCACAGTGGCTGTGTTTGATGGCACAGTGGCTGCGTTTGACCGACATAGTGGCTGCAATTGATGGGCATAGTGGCTGTATTTGATGGGAACAATGAGGCTGCAATTGATGTTTTTTTTCAGAATTTTTCAGTTTGTTTACGGCCCCTCAAAAATTTGGAGCACTAGCCGCCACTGGCCGTTGCTATGTCCTCTATTGGAAAACCATGTGAGCAAATGACAACACAAAAGCATACCCCAAAGATAGGAGAAGAGCATTGTCACCCTACAACAGAAAATGCCAGAACAAGAACCCAGTATTATTTTTAAATAAGACCTCCACAGCAGCTTAAATATACCTTCCTTTCTCTGCCCTTCAGCTTCATTTGGCTACCAGGAGCAAAAGAAATGCCCTGTGTAGTCTCCAAGTCACTGGGATTGTAGTTGACGCAGGATTATGGATTCCCTGTTTACTAGCAATGACTGGCTCATCACTGTCACATGGAGTGATTCGCATGCTCCTCCAGTCCTAGAAGTACTAGGTCTTTCCATTGTCTCTTAACAATGACTAGAGTGGCAGTGTTTAAAGGAAAGGTGGACAGGGGTGGTCACCAGGGAGGCAACATGAGACAAAACTCTTTGGGGTGGCAGTGAGGCTGGAATGTCCATATCCAACACTTTGTCTTCACTGCAGCTCTGTATCGTTACCTTGTATACACAAGGCAGCATTAATGAGCTGGTGGCTAGGACTCTGGCTTGGCCCGTAGTATTTACAGAACTGAGCACGAAACTCTCCACCCTACCACTTCACCCTATGCTCCTTGTAGGAGATTTTAACTCAGTGGATATGTAGACCTCTGGCGGAAATACCCTACTGATAGAATCTTCTCATGCCAATATAAATCTTATTGTACCCTCTCAAGGTTGGACTATGCACTGACCACCAGGGACCTCCTACCATCAGTTTGGGCTGTAGCCTACATATCCCAGATGGTCTCTGACCATTTGATAGTACAAGTAACCTTAATCCTGGGTCATAAACCCACATTTCGGACCTGGAGGCTCAGTCCCCTCTGTATCTCCACGCCTGAAATTCACAAATCCATCCCGACTGACATGCTTCATTATTGGACCTCTAACTCTGACACCGTAGTGACAGGACCACTGTGGGATGCTTTTAAGGCAGTAGTACGGGACTCCTACATATCACATATCAAACACTACCGAACTACTGGGAGAGCCATGCAATCTGCCTTAGAACAGTCCCTCTACGCTGCTAGATCCCGACATGTAGCAAACCCGTACCCTGAATCTCGTGGGTTGTTGGCGGAGGCTCATAACGCATTGCAACTATATATGATCGATGTAGCGAAAAACAGCAACTGCATCTTTCCGCTCACATTTCCGAGCATGGGGGGGGGGGAAAGAAATTCCTTGCCCATACTGACTTTCAAGATAGCTCAATCCCTACCATACAACTCACTGAGGGGTATGTTGCGTCCGATCCACTGATTATCAACCAGGAGTTTGCATCCTTTTATCATGAACTATGAACTATCATCTATGATGACCAGGTGATCCCTCCGGACACCGCGTTTACTGGATTTTTCTCCTCCATTGGTTTCCTTGTACTTAGTGACTCTCAAAGACTCCTCCTTGAATTGCCCCTAACGAGGAAGTGGAGATGGCTATTCGTTCTCTACAACCCTCCAAAACTCCTGGCTTAGGCGGTCTCCCCTCTGAGTGGTACCAGACATATGGGGAAAGCGAAAAATTGGCTTCCTGACTCAATGAATGATGCGCTTATTGTGGTTATACCTAAGCCTGAAAAAGATAAACTATTTTGTACCGACCCATCTCCCTCCTCAATAACGATGCAAAAATATTGGCCAAAATCTTAGCACTACGCTTACAGAAAGTTATTCTGTCACTTATCACTCCCGATCAATCCGGGTTCATGCCAGGCCGGAGTACCTTTGACAACATCTGGAGGCTATATCTACATATCCATAAGGCTTTGATAGATAAACGCAGTGGTCTAGTACTTTTTTTAAGATATACTGAAGGCATTTGACACCATTCGGGGGTCCTTTTTATGGGAAACTATGACACAGATGGGCTTCGGCTCACAGTATGTGAAATGGGTACACTTGCTATATGCGGATCCAAAGGCTAGAGTTCGTACTAATACTGATGTCTCCTTACCTTTTTTGCTAAAGAGAGGTACCCGGCAGGGGTGCCCCCTCCCTTCCGCTTCTGTTCGCTGTCGCCATTGAGCCTTTTGCAGTGGCTGTGCGACAGACGACGGAGATAGGGGGGATATGCTATGGTCCGCTGGAGGAGAAGATTTCTCTGTATGCAGACGATGCTCTCATATACCTTGATGGCAGGGAAGGCTCTTTCAACAAGTTATTGCAGGTGGTGGAGGAATTTGGTGAGGTGTCTGGTCTGAGGGTCGGCTAGGAGAAATCCATAGCTTTTCCTATTAGTCCCTCTTTTCCCACGGACTATCTGGAGAACTCTGGCTTATGTATAAGAATGAGCCGAACACCCCCTGGTTCGGTTCGCACCAGAACTTGTCAACAGTTCAATTCAGACGAACACAAGAACACTGTTAAAGTCTATGGGACACGAACATGAAAAATAAAAAGTGCTAATTTAAAGGCTTATATGCAAGTTATTGTCATAAAAAGTGTTTGGGGACCCAGGTCCTGCCCCAGGGGACATGTATCAATGCAAAAAAAAGTTTTAAAAATGGCTCAGGAGCAGTGATTTTATTAATTCTTAAAGTGAAACAATAAAAATGTAACATTCCTTTAAATATCGTGCCGGAGGGGGGGGGGGGGGTGTCTACAGTATGGCTTTAAAGTTGTGCAGGTTTCCCGTGTTTAGAACAATACCACAGCAAAATGAAATTTCTAAAGGAAAAAAAGTCATTTAAAACTGATCGCGGCTGTAATGAATTGTCGGGTCCAGGCAATATAAATAAAACTCAGTGAAAAACATGTATGGGTTCCCCCCCCCCATTCCATTACCAGGCCCTTCAGGTGCCCAATTTAAAAAAAAAATGGTGTAGAGGTCTCCCCCAAAATCCATACTAGACCCTTATCCAAGCGTGCAACCTGGCAGGCCACAGGAAAAGAAAGGGGACGAGAGTGCACCCTCCATCCTGAACCGTACCGTAGTGACTCTCAAAGACTCCTCCTTGAATTGCCCCTAACAAGGAAGTGGAGATGGCTATTAGTTCTCTACAACCCTCCAAAACTCCTGGCTTAGGCGGTCTCCCCTCTGAGTGGTACCAGACATATGGGGAAAGCGAAAAATTGGCTTCCTGACTCAATGAATGATGCGCTTATTGTGGTTATACCTAAGCCTGAAAAAGATAAACTATTATGTGGGTCCTACCGACCCATCTCCCTCCTCAATAACGATGCAAAAATATTGGCCAAAATCTTAGCACTACGCTTACAGAAAGTTATTCTGTCACTTATCACTCCCGATCAATCCGGGTTCATGCCAGGCCGGAGTACCTTTGACAACATCTGGAGGCTATATCTACATATCCATAAGGCTTTGATAGATAAACGCAGTGGTCTAGTACTTTTTTTAAGATATACTGAAGGCATTTGACACCATTCGGGGGTCCTTTTTATGGGAAACTATGACACAGATGGGCTTCGGCTCACAGTATGTGAAATGGGTACACTTGCTATATGCGGATCCAAAGGCTAGAGTTCGTACTAATACTGATGTCTCCTTACCTTTTTTGCTAAAGAGAGGTACCCGGCAGGGGTGCCCCCTCCCTTCCGCTTCTGTTCGCTCTCGCCATTGAGCCTTTTGCAGTGGCTGTGCGACAGACGACGGAGATAGGGGGGATATGTTATGGTCCGCTGGAGGAGAAGATTTCTCTGTATGCAGACGATGCTCTCATATACCTTGATGGCAGGGAAGGCTCTTTCAACAAGTTATTGCAGGTGGTGGAGGAATTTGGTGAGGTGTCTGGTCTGAGGGTCGGCTAGGAGAAATCCATAGCTTTTCCTATTAGTCCCTCTTTTCCCACGGACTATCTGGAGAACTCTGGCTTATGTATAAGAATGAGCCGAACACCCCCTGGTTCGGTTCGCACCAGAACTTGTCAACAGTTCAATTCAGACGAACACAAGAACACTGTTAAAGTCTATGGGACACGAACATGAAAAATCAAAAGTGCTAATTTAAAGGCTTATATGTAAGTTATTGTCATAAAAAGTGTTTGGGGACCCAGGTCCTGCCCCAGGGAACATGTATCAATGCAAAAAAAAGTTTTAAAAATGGCTCAGGAGCAGTGATTTTATTAATTCTTAAAGTGAAACAATAAAAATGTAACATTCCTTTAAATATCATGCCGGGGGGGGGGGGGGGTTGTGTGTCTACAGTATGGCTTTAAAGTTGTGCAGGTTTCCCGTGTTTAGAACAATACCACAGCAAAATGAAATTTCTAAAGGAAAAAAAGTCATTTAAAACTGATCGCGGCTGTAATGAATTGTCGGGTCCAGGCAATATAAATAAAACTCAGTGAAAAACATGTATGGGTTCCCCCCCCAGTCCATTACCAGGCCCTTCAGGTGCCCAATTTAAAAAAAAAATGGTGTAGAGGTCTCCCCCAAAATCCATACTAGACCCTTATCCAAGCGTGCAACCTGGCAGGCCACAGGAAAAGAAAGGGGACGAGAGCGCACCCTCCATCCTGAACCGTACCAGACCACATGCTTTCAACATGGGGAGGGTGCCAGGTGGTTGTGGGGGGTCTGCGGGTGCGGGGCTTATTCCGCCCCCCTTGTGAATTGGTAACGGGTACACTGCCAATTCACAAAACAAAGTGTCAAAAATTGTAAAAAAAGACAGGAGACACTTTGGGACAAGTCCTTTATTAAAAAATAAAAATGTCCCGTACATCCATCTCACGCCGCCCGACCGAAACAAAAAAAAACCCTGCAAAAGCTCCGCCTCCATGGGAGGCTCCCGCAGAGTGATGCTTCTTCTTGATGACAGCTGTTATGTAGCTGAGGGCGGCGCCCCCCCCTGACATAAACGGGTTCCTCTGACGTCACAAGAGGGTGTCTTCTGTCTTTTTTACAATTTTTTACACTTTTTTTTGTGAATTGGCAGGGGTACAATTGTCCGCAGACCCCCACAACCACCGGGAAATATTTTTTTTCATTTTGGCGCAGGGTTGCCTTTAAAATCCATACCAGACCTTTCGGGTCTGGTGTGGATTTTAGGAGGACCCCTACGCCATTTTTTTTTTTAATTGTCGCAGGATTCCCCTTAATATCCATACCAGACCTGAAGGGCCATGTCCCATGCCAAACCTATGAAGGCCTATTAGCAAATCAATGGCATACACAATGTTACTGGGTGCAGACACAGCAAGGGTATAGGCTAGCCTATACCCTTGCTGTGTCCACACCCTGAAACATTGTGCAGTTGTATGGCTTATTGTGGGTCGCCACTTTTGTGAGTATTCACTTTTAACCTTTTAATACTTATTAAATGTGTTTGGTAAGGCTGTTTTACTGCTCCTATATGCTGTTGAAAATAGGGGGGTTTGAGGACAGTGTTTAAAACATACCTGTTGCTTTGCTTTAAATAGGCAGATTTGCTTAATAAAGATAACTCACTTAAATAGAAATATTGAATGTAGCATCCAAAATACAAGGAAATTATCACCAACTTTTTCAGTATTTAGGAACACAGACACAGCAGAAGGTCTCAAAAGCTTAGAACTGCCTTTGAAGATCCAGTACAATACACATCTAATGTCTGCAGGAATAAGTGAGGAAGATGTAGAGCACATTTACAGGGTTTCCAAGGATGCTATCTATTATAAAACAAGCAGCTGCAGGCTGCTTTTCTCTCCTTAACCTTTCCACAGGACATTATCTTATGTTTAACTCTTTAGCTTCCAGCCCTATCTGTCCTGGAATACCCTGGAATGTGGAAATTATGACTTTATGGCTGCATGCTGCTGGACATGGTTCAACATAGCAGCCATTTTTGAAAAATGTTGATTACATTCTTATTCGTTAAAGATAAAAAAGTTAACTCAAGGCAGATATAAAGAAACTAGATTTATTTCACGTATGTACCGTATATACTTGAGTATAAGCTGACCAGAATATAAGTCGAGGCACCTAATTTTACCACAAAAAAATGGGAAAACGTATTGACTCGAGTATAAGCCTAGGGTGAGAAATGCGCAGCTACTGTAAGTGGAAAAGAGGGTCAACAATGCCATTTGCAGCCTCACTGTGCCCATTTGCATGCCTCACTGTGCCTATTTGTAGCCATAGGTCCCCCGAACTTCAAACTTGGTAGTTAAGGGTTCCTAGATGCCCCCTAGCTGCAATTTGGAATCTCTGGACTCAAAGGGTCCCGAAATGACATTGCTGCAGATGGACACAGTTGACCGAATTTGGGGCCCCGTATCTCGGGGTCACTTGGTGCTAGGAACCCCATATTTCGTGCGCAAACCCAGTGGAACTAGCACTACAACGATATATGCAAATTTGGGGTTTCCCAAGTCGGTTCGGAAAATGTCAAGCACTTTTCTGCAGCAGAGAATTACATTTTCCAAACCGACTTTGGTGCCTTGTATTGGATATGTTGTAGTGCTAGTTTCACTGGGTTTGCACACCAAATTTGGGGTCCCTAGCACCAAGTGCTCCCGAGATACTGGGTCCCAAAGTCGGGTCGGAAAATGTAATTCTCTGCTGCAGAAAAGTGCTTGACTCGAGTATAAGCCGAGGGGGGCATTTTCAGCACCAAAAAATGTGCTAAAAAACTCGGCTTATACTCGAGTATATACGGTATTTAATAAAATTTCTTAAAGCGTCACTAAACCCAGATCATAAAAAACTATCAATAAATGGTGTATTACATTCTGTTCATACTCACTCAGTCACTATGAGATTCGTTTTTCTGTATCCATCAAGTACAGTATACCGCAAAACACGTGCCATATTCACCTAATACAAAACATCTCAAAATAACATGCTATTATAAAGCAAATTACCAATATACTGAATATCACTAAGGCCCACATCATCTTCCCTGCTCCACATTTAAGGGGAAAAAAGTTAACTCAAGGCAGATATAAAGAAACTAGATTTATTTCACGTATGTACCGTATATACTCGAGTATAAACTGACCAGAATATAAGCCGAGGCACCTAATTTTACCACAAAAAAATGGGAAAACGTATTCACTCGAGTATAAGCCTAGGGTGAGAAATGCGCAGCTACTGTAAGTGGAAAAGAGGGTCAACAATATGGCACGTGTTTTGCGTGCGTGTGTATTAACTCTAGAAACCAATAGACCTCAATCCCCAGTACAACCTTCCAGGGGTAACTTCCCTTCATCTGAATGTACAAACTTGTCCCAGTGTAACCATGTTTTGGTATATTGTTCCCTTCTGTCCTGAGCAGTAAGCAGTGGCATACCTGGGGGGGGGGTCTGCCCTGGGTGCCGCACACTAGAGGGGTGCCCAGGACAGGTGCAGACTGTACCGCTAACCGGGTGACACGCAGATGCAGGACAGAAAACACTGTCTCTCTCTCCTGTACAGCAGTGCTGAATAGAAGACCGGAAATGCTGGAGTTAACTTTCTAAGTTAACTAGCAGGTGATTGGTTGCTAGGACCACCAATCATTAGCTTGTTAATATGAAAAATTACCTCCAGCAGTTCCCACCCTCTGTTCAGGGCTGCTGTGTCTCCCCCTCTGCGTGAGTAAGGTGGGAAGGGGCAGAGCTGTGAAACATGCAGGGATCCAGAGCTGTGGGGGTGGCTGTGTAACATGCAGGGGGTCCAAAGCTGGGGGGGTTATGTAATGTACAGGGGTCCAGAGCTGCGGGTGGGAGCAAGCTGTGTAATGTAAAGGGGTCCAGAGGTGCAGGGTGCTGTGTAATGTAAAGGGGTCCAGAGGTGTAGGGTGCTGTGTAATGTAAAGTGGTGCAGGGGGATTTGTAATGTAAAGGGGTCAGAGGTGCAGGGGGTTTTGTAATGTAAAGGGGTCAGAGGTGCAGGGTGCTGTATAATGTAAAGGAGTCCAGAGATGCAGGGTGCTGTGTAAAGTAAAGGGGTCCAGAGATGCAGGGTGCTGTGTAATGTAAAGGGGTCAAGAGGTGCAGTGTGATGTAAAGGGTTCCAGAGGTGCAGCATGCTGTGTAATGTGCAGGGGTCCAGAGGTGCAGGGGGGGCTGTGTAATGTAAAGGGGTTCAGTTGTTGGAGAGGGGTTACAAAGTAGTGACGGCGAGATATTGGGGGATGCAGAGGTATGCAGGGGGCACAGTGTTTTTTTTTTACCCTTTAAAGTTGGGGGGTGCCATATATAGGATCCCTCCAGGTGCCAAATGCTCTAGGTACGCCCCTGGCAGTAAGTACCAGGTCTTCCATTGCATTGATACTCCTAACTTTATTAAGCCACATAGCAATGGAAGGAGGATTAGGGCCCCTCCAGCGCCTGATGCATGCTTTGGCGGCATTAACCAAGTGGCAAAGTGCCAATTTCCTATATTTCTAAAACGGCATTTGTGAACAGTGGAGCAGGAAGAAGGCAGGATCCTCTGGTATTGGAAAAATCTGTAAATTTTTGAGAGATCTTCTATACCTCCGACCAATATCCTTTGATCTTCGGGGAAAGCCAGAAGATGTGAAATAAGGTACCCTGTTCCTCATGACATCTCCAGCAGCGGTCTGAAGCCTCTGGAAAAAACCTGTGAAACACTGTTGGAGTGCGATACCATTGCGTTAGTAATTTATAGCTGGTTTCCTGAATATGCGTGCAAATGGATGATTTCAGGGAGAGATAAATAATATTCTGACGTGACGGTGGGCAGATGTAAATGTTCTATTTAAATCTTTTTCCCATTTGCTGAGGCCCGCCAACAGAAATTTGCCTGGGAGCTCTATTAGCAAGGTCTACATCTTAGAAAGAGTTTTACGAAGAGGATGCCCGTCTTCACAATACAATTCAAATGGTGTCCACTGTTGTTGAAAGTTCACCGGGGGTCCCAATGATCGAATATAATGGCTTAGCTGTAGCGACTGCCAAAAATGTTATCTGTATCGGCTCTCTAACTGCATCCATGTGGTGAATGTAGGCCAGGTATCCGAAATCAGAAAATGAAAGGCTTGAAAGCATCCCTTTTCTAAGAGACTACAAAATGGGCCTGGCGATGTTCCTGGGGTAAACCCCAGGTTTCCCAGTATAGGGAACAGTGGCAATTGTATAGAAGAAAGTTTTCAGTGAGTTTCTATGCTGAGCATTTTCTCTCTATCACATCTTAGCAGCCCATGTGACTATAGAGTCACATATGTGGGCATATACACAGTGGTAAACAACAGCCCACTCCCTCCCTTCTTCTACATGCCCACTAACCAGCTAAACACAATGGGGACGGGATGTTACATGTAGATTGACAGAGACTTCACCTCCTTGTTATTCTAAGACACAGGCTGGAGGGGCGTGACACAGAAATCCACCCACACCATGTTATTTCCACAAAATAATAAACATTTATTTTCAAATATATATTTGTATGACAATTTAAAACAGTTTATTGCTATTATTTATTTTTACTCTGTATTCCAAAGGCTGTTTTTTTTAACATGTGACCAGCAGTGGAGGACTAGAAGCTGTCAGGCTGGGAAAGAGCTGGGTCATGTGACAGCTGAATATCGATTATGAAAAAGGTACTTAGAGTTTTATTTTATTTTTATTTTTTTACAGATCCATCATCCACATACAGAAATAAAGGGGACAATGTAAATTAAACAGTGTGTGTTTAGTGTCACTTTAAAGAATATCTAAACCTGTGACGGACCCCGGCCACCTCCACCTTGTGACTATGGCTGGTCAAACTCACACCACACTGTCACTAATATGCAACAATGACACTCTCAGCCTCACCCTGCATAAATATTTTTCAGCTTGCAGGATCACAATCATGTGCCAGCAGACTGGGAGTGATCATTGCTGGGTTTATGTTTAGCTAAGCAATAACCCTTCATACCCCAAATGAGTTACTGCCACCAGATATTTTATTGTACAATATCAAACTTTCATAATACTAGCAATAAAAATGATGGCTTAATAATAAATGCCTGTAATGCACACTGTCACCATAGACAGGCATACCCAGAGATTTACCATATAGTAGCACCTTCCAAGAGACAGAGATTCTTTAAATAATGTGCTAGTGCATCAGAGATATTGTCTATGGAAAAATATTGTTTAAAACTAAGCAGGTAAAATGGTGTAAACAAAAACATTTACAGGAAACGGGTATTACACATGAAAAAGAGGCAATAATGCAACAGAAAATCAAAAGGGGTTTAAATGTCAAAATACCCAACGAAGTCTGCTTGAAGAGTTTGTCAATGTTCAATCAATGAGCATGATGGATCAATGGCTCTCACAGATCTTGGCTGATGTTCCTTGTTTTTTAAGCTAATGCTGCCTCTCTTTGCTTGTCCATGAGGAGGGTGTTCATTGAAATGATCTGACCAATCAACAGGTCTGTGGAGTGACCAATGGGGATGTCACAGGGTTATGACCATGTAGCTGCCCTCCCACAGATGCAGTTTTCTATAGGTAGAAACATCTTTAACCACTTAAAGACACCGCATATATACTGCGGCAGGACGACTCTATTACGTGAAATGACGTACCTGTCGTACCTGAGAAGCCGATGCGCGTGTCTCGCAGACCCAATGTCCACCGGCCACCCGCGATCGCTGTTCTGACAGGGGAGAACATGGAGAGTGTCTGTTCCTAGTAATCAGGAACAGCGATCTCTGTGTTGTTCCTGTTAATACTTCCCTCACGCAGTTGGAAACACATTTAAAACTTTGAACGCCCCTGATGTTTAACCCCTTCCCTGCCAGTGTCATTTATACAGTGATCAGTGCATTTTTTTTAGCACTAATCACTGTATTGGTGTCACTGGTCCCCAAAAAGTGCCACTTAGGGTCAGATTTGTCCACCGCAATGTCGCAGTCCCGCTAAAAATCGCTGATTGCCGCTATTACCAGTAAAAACAATTAAAAAATTAAAAGTCCATAAATCTATCCCGTAGATGCTATGACTTTTGTGCAAACCAATCAATATACACTTATTGGGATTTTTTTGACCAAAAATATGTAGCAGAATACATATTAGCCTAATTTGATAAAAAAAATAAAAAAAAATAAATGTGATGTGTATTATAGCAGAAAGTAAAAAACATAAAAACCGCAGAGGTGATCAAATACCAAAAAAAGAAAGCTCTATTTGTGGGAAAAAAGGATATCTATTTTATTTGTGTACAGCATTGTGCAATTGTCAGTTAAAGTAATGCAGTGCCGCATCACAAAAAATGGCGTGGTCATTAAGGGGGTAAATCCTTTCCAGGGCTAAAGTAGTTAAATACCTACAGGTTATAGTCTGGTAACTTTTATATTATTGTCCAGTATGAAATTACCTTTTCAATGAATACAAATATGATGGCTATCGGATGGCTATTTCTCCTAGGAGAGGTGATGGGCCTAATCTGCTCCAATACCTCCAAGGATAGCGGTGTTTGGGCTTAAAATGCTATTAACTGATAGAGGTAAATATGTCTCTATTATAGGTGTACTGTTATTATCTCAGGAGTTATAAAATACACTGAAGTTTTGAATTCTTCAGAAAAGATAGACAGCAGTGTGTATTTGCCACCATTCCAGCTAAGCTATTCACGACGAGTGATAAACCTAATACTATTAGAAAGGGGGATGTCTGTTACATTACTCAAGCCCAAAAGCTTGATAGTTTTATGATGGCCTGCAGACTGAGAAGTGGATTGGGTTTGATATTGTCATATCTATCAAAGTACTGATAAGGGTGTTTGGAATGCAGCTAAAAGGTTGTTGAACCCTAAGATACCTTCCTGGGATAATGTAAAGGGTATCACTGCTGTTAATTGCAGTGGCAGCTGGTGCTCAAATTTTTTTGGGGGGTGCAAACAAACTTAAAAATAATGAACCCCCCCCTCCCAATCAATTGCAGCCTCACTGTGCCCATCAATTGCAGCCTCACCGTGACCATCAAATGCAACCACTGTGCCCATCAAACTCAGCCACTGTGCCCATCATATGCAGCCACTTTTGCCCGACAAATGCAGCCACTTGTGCCCAGTATATGCAGCCACTGTGCCTACCAACCCCCCTCGCGGCTCTGATTGCCCCCCAATTGCAGCCTCACTGTGCCCATCAATTGCAGCCACTGTGCCCATCAATTGCAGCCACTGTGCCCATCTAACGCAGCCACTGTGCCCATCATTTGCAGCCACTTGTGCCCATCATATGCAGCCACTTCTGCCCATCATAAGCAGCCACTTGTGCCATCAAATGCAACCATTGTGCCCATCAAATGCAGCCACTTCTGCCCATCAAATGCAGCCACTTCTGCCCATTATATGCAGCCACTGTGCCCACCGACCCCCTCGTAGCTTTGACGGCCCCCCGCTCGCGTCTCTGATGCCCCCTCGCAGACCTGCCGGCCGTCCCACCCTGCTCGCGAATCTGACAGCCCCCATTGGAGGCTCTCTGACAGCATCCCCCCACCAGGTGGTCACTTACCGCCAGTCCGTCCTCGTGTCTCCTCTTCCAAAAGGATGCCCTGGCGCTTTGGCCAATCGGAAAACAGGTCTGATGACCTGCCTCCCTGATTGGCGGGGAGGAGCGTTAGTGTGAAAATAGCGAAAATTCATTCGCTACCATAACACAATTGGGTGGGATCAGGGCGCACTCTCTGCTCCCCAAGCTCACCCTATTTTTAAGCCTATTAGAGCTTCTGGCTCTAATCAGGTGCTTCAAAAAGTACCGCCCCCGTCATAGGAATCTATGCGTGTGGCGTCCTGAAAGGGGCCGGGCTGCCCCTGGTTAATTGTCTCCTATTGTTACAAATGGTCATCGCTGACTTCAGAATTCTGAACAGTATGGCAGCCTTGCCCTTTCATGACACTTTTTGAGATGCCCATTTCGTATTAACATCCCAAAACTCAAAAACAAAAATGTCAAGTATTGCAGCTTCAATGCCTTAGGCTCTTTTTTTCAGACTTTATTCCTTTATTTTAACCTAGTCATGATATAAATAACACTTTCTTTCCCTGAGTGTTTACACTCACTCCTCCACTGTATCTATGGAGGCAATATATGGCATTATATGGGGGTGATGGGGGTGATGGAATCAGTAGTTTACAGAAGAGAAGATTTTTTTTTTTTCACTTCAGTTTAAAGTGACAAGGACACTGCATCTCTGGCTAAATCAGCAGTTAGCTGTTTGCCTGGACATCAGCCTTAAATGTAGATTGTATGCCTCTCTAACTAAAATTGTCTCCATGTCTACAGTATAATTTCCTTAGCTTAAAGTGATTGTAAAGTCAAATTTTTTCCTATACAAATAACAAACATATTATACTTACCTGCTCTGTTGCAGTGGTTTTGCACAGAGCAGAGGTCCTCCTCTTCTCGGGTGCCTCTTCACTGCTCCTGATGCCTCCCTCCTGTTCAGTGCCCCCACAGCAAGCAGCTTGCTATGGGGGCACCCGAGCCGAGTCACAGCTCCATGTGTCCATTCAGACACGCATCCCTGACCCTCTCTCCCCTGATTGGCTAGCTGACTTTGATTGACAGCAGCAGGAGCCAATGGTGCCGCTACTGTGTCTGTGCCAATCAGAAAGGAGAATCTCAGGTGGCTCCACATTCATGGAGATCGTTGGACAGAGATGGGGCTCAGGTAAGTATTAGGGGGTGCTGGGGCTGCTGCTGCACAAAGAAGGCTTTTTATCTTAATGCATAGAATGAGGTCAAGGATTGTTTTTTTATCACTGTGATGATTATTCAACAGCTGGCTAAGTGAGGATTTTTTTGCCTTTTTTTGGATCAAATTGTTAACGCAGCATTAGTATTGGAGTAGGTTGAACTGAATTGGCTCAGGTCTTTTTTTAACCTATGTTAAAGCCGAACTCCAGCCTTACTTTAAATCCCCAGTAGCTCCCATTTAACCTTTAGGCTGGATGACATCCAGTGTCAAGCAGCCCCTTCCTCCCCAGTTTGAACTTTAGCGGTGTCAGTCACCGCAGCCTTTCATCTGATAACCACAGAGGTCTGCCCAGAAATACCCACCACTGCTGACTGAAGCTGTATGCTGTAATGCCTCCAGAGATTGCACAGTACATGTGCCAGGGTTGAGTGTTCAGGGAGTTAACCCCTGAATACTCAGCCCTGGGGTGTGGTCTGGGCTGGCCAGCCCCTCCCACCATCCATTGAAGGTTCCAGGGCTGAAGAAACTCAACAATGACGTTAATTCTTCTAAAATATGGAGTAAATCTAAATCTGAACAATGCAAGTGCAAATTCCTTTTGGCAGGTTGCCTCAAGGAAAAAAATGCATGCAAGTTATTATTTTTTCTGACTAGATTTCGACTTTAATTAATTCAGTGCATGATCAGACACAGGTAATGTACAACGTGGAAATCCACGCCTTGCGCCCTGCTTAGAGTCAGTGATGGATTCATTAGCTTCACTGATCCAATCAGGATGGTTCCTCTTCCCTTAATGTGCTGCCAGCCCCTATGCCATCTATCACGATTACTGTATTAGAAAGATGCTATTTAATCCAGACATCACATACAAGATTTGTTGCTCACTGTCGTTAATGTGAAGATGGCCTCTGAAGCGTGAATAAACATAATCGTTTTTGCCATGCTTCATCAGAGCAAGATCTGGTAACATATTCCAGCCAGAGCACTGCCTGTTCTACAATAGCCAGTCCAGGAGTGCTCTGTGATTCATCATGCAATATAGGGTCTGAAATTCACTGTTTTTAACGAACTGTTTGCACTTATATGCTAAAATATACTGTATAAACAAAGTATTATAGGAAAACTTTACAACAAGCAACCACTCAAGAGACTGTATCAAGAAGGGAAAGCAAAGCTACTACTGCATCAACGTGTTAATACCTTTGTCCTTTCGTCTTTGAAGGACTCCCTTCTGTCCTGAGCAGTAAGCAGTGGCATACCTGGGGGGGGGTCTGCCCTGGGTGCCGCACACTGGGGGGGTGCCCAGGCCAGGTGCAGACTGTACCACTAACCGGGTGACACGCAGACGCAGGACAGAAAACACTGTCTCTCTCTCCTGTACAGCAGGGGAGGGAGAGAGAGACAGTGGGGCAGTGCTGAATAGAAGACCAGAAATGCTGGAGTTAACTTTCTAAGTTAACTAGCAGGTGATTGGTTGCTAGGACCACCTAGCAACCAATCATTAGCTTGTTAATATGAAAAATTACCTCCAGCAGTTCCCACCCTCTGTTCGGGGCTGCTGTGTCTCCCCCTCTGTGTGAGTAAGGTGGGAAGGGGCAGAGCTGTGAAACCTGCAGGGATCCTGAGCTGTGGGGGGTGGCTGTGTAACATGCAGGGGGTCCAAAGCTGGGGGGGGTTATGTAATGTACAGGGGTCCAGAGCTGTGGGTGGGGACAGGCTGTGTAATGTAAAGGGGTCCAGAGTGCAGGGTGCTGTGTGATGTAAAGGGGTCCAGAGGTGCAGGGTGCTGTGTAATGTAAAGGGGTCCAGAGGTGTAGGGTGCTGTGTAATGTAAAGTGGTGCAGGGGGGTTTGTAATGTAAAGGGGTCAGAGGTGCAGGGGGTTTTGTAATGTAAAGGGGTCCAGAGGTGCAGGGTGCTGTATAATGTAAAGGAGTCCAGAGATGCAGGGTGCTGTGTAATGTAAAGGGGTCCAGAGATGCAGGGTGCTGTGTAATGTAAAGGGGGTCCAGAGGTGCAGGGTGATGTGTGATGTAAAGGGTTCCAGAGGTGCAGCATTCTGTGTAATGTGCAGGGGTCCAGAGGTGCAGGGGGGCTGTGTAATGTAAAGGGGTTCAGTTGTGGAGAGGGGGTACAAAGTAGTGACGACGAGATATTGGGGGATGCAGAGGTATGCAGGGGGCACAGTGTTTTTTTTTACCCTTTAAAGTTGGGGGGTGCCATATATAGGATCCCCCCAGGTGCCAAATGCTCTAGGTACGCCCCTGGCAGTAAGTACCAGGTCTTCCATTGCATTGATACTCCTAACTTTATTAAGCCACATAGCAATGGAAGGAGGATTAGGGCCCCTCCAGCGCCTGATGCATGCTTTGGCGGCATTAACCAAGTGGCAAAGTGCCAATTTCCTATATTTCTAAAACGGCATTTGTGAACAGTGGAGCAGGAAGAAGACAGGATCCTCTGGTATTGGAAAAATCTGTAAATTTTTGAGAGATCTTCTATACCTCCGACCAATATCTTTTGATCTTCAGGGAAAGCCAGAAGATGTGAAATAAGGTACCCTGTTCCTCATGACATCTCCAGCAGCGCTCTGAAGCCTCTGGAAAAAAACCTGTGAAACACTGTCGGAGTGCGATACCATTGCGTCAGTAATTTATAGCTGGTTTCCTGAATACGCGTGCAAATGGATGATTTCAGGGAGAGATAAATAATATTCTGACGTGACGGTGGGCAGATGTAAATGTTCTATTTAAATCTTTTTCCAATTTGCTGAGGCCCGCCAACAGAAATTTGCCTGGGAGCTCTATTAGCAAGGTCTACATCTTAGAAAGAGTTTTACGAAGAGGATGCCCGTCTTCACAATACAATTCAAATGGTGTCCACTGTTGTTGAAAGTTCACCGGGAGTCCCAATGATCGAATATAATGGCTTAGCTGTAGTGACTGCCAAAAATGTTATCTGTATCGGCTCTCTAACTGCATCCATGTGGTGAATGTAGGCCAGGTATCCGAAATCAGAAAATGAAAGGCTTGAAAGCATCCCTTTTCTAAGAGACTACAAAATGGGCCTGGCGCTGTTCCTGGGGTAAACCCCAGATTTCCCAGTATAGGGAACAGATGACGACTGTATAGAAGAAAGTTTTCAGTGAGTTTCTATGCTGAGCATTTTCTCTCTATCACATCTTAGCAGCCCATGTGACTATAGAGTCACATATGTGGGCATATACACAGTGGTAAACAACAGCCCACTCCCTCCCTTCTTCTCCATGCCCACTAACCAGCTAAACACAATGGGGGCGGGATGTTACATGTAGATTGACAGAGACTTCACCTCCTTGTTATTCAAAGACACAGGCTGGAGGGGCGTGACACAGAAATCCACCCACACCATGTTATTTCCACAAAATAATAAAGATTTATTTTCAAATATATATTTGTATGACAATTTAAAACAGTTTATTGCTATTATTTATTTTTACTCTGTATTCCAAAGGCTGTTTTTTTTAACATGTGACCAGCAGTGGAAGACTAGAAGCTGTCAGGCTGGGAAAGAGCTGGGTCATGTGACAGCTGAATATCGATTATGAAAAAGGTACTTAGAGTTTTATTTTATTTTTATTTTTTTAAATAATTACAGATCCATCATCCACATACAGAACTAAAGGGGACAATGTAAATTAAACAGTGTGTGTTTAGTGTCACTTTAAAGAATATCTAAACCTGTGATGGACCTAGGGTTGCCACCTTTTCTTCAAGCCAAACCCGAACACATTAGCAGCGCACGGCAATTTTTTTTTTTTTTTTTTTTTAGTACATTAAATTCATTACCTCTGTACAATGCAAGGCAATTTTTATGTATTTATGTAGTATACACTATACATATATTTTATGATTAAATAACATTTCTAATCATGTGGAGTTAATCACAAGAGTCCCCCTTTACCTCAGAGTTAACAAAGTTGACACTCTTGGCTTACAATTGCAGTGAGCAGTCTGGGCCAGGGGTGGCCTGAAAACTCATGGGGCCTCCGGGCAATTGAAGATCATGGGTTCCCCAGGTTTAAAGATGGCTGTCTCATGGGAGCCAACATTATTGTGGCAGGCCAATGCATAGAGGCACCAAGCTCGGCAACATGCAGAGTGGCAGAAGGAGTACCACACTATACCACGGGTATGATGGGGCAGTATGTACAAGAGAGGAGTGCGGAGGGGATGGTGTGGGCAGTAGGAGAGGAGTGCAGAGGGGATGGTGTGTGCAGTAGGAGAGGAGTGCGGAGGGGATGGTGTGTGCAGTAGGAGAGGAGTGCGGAGGGGATGGTGTGGGCAGTAGGAGAGGAGTGCGGAGGGGATGGTGTGGGCAGTATGTATAGGAGAGGAGTGCGGAGGGGATGGTGTGGGCAGTATGTATAGGAGAGGAGTGCGGAGGGGGATGGTGTGGGCAGTAGGAGAGGAGTGCAGAGGGGATGGTGTGTACAGTAGGAGAGGAGTGCAGAGGGGATGGTGTGTGCAGTAGGAGAGGAGTGCAGAGGGGATGGTGTGTGCAGTAGGAGAGGAGTGCAGAGGGGACGGTGTGTGCAGTAGGAGAGGAGTGCGGAGGGGATGGTGTGTGCAGTATGTATAGGAGAGGAGTGCGGAGGGGATGGTGTGGGCAGTAGGAGAGGAGTGCGGAGGGGATGGTGTGGGCAGTAGGAGAGGAGTGCGGAGGGGATGGTGGGGGCCGGAGGAGAGGAGTGCGGAGGGGATGGTGTGGGCAGTATGTATAAGAGAGGAGTGCGGAGGGGATGGTGTGGGCAGTAGGAGAGGAGTGCAGAGGGGATGGTGTGTGCAGTAGGAGAGGAGTGCGGAGGGGATGGTGGGGGCAGTAGGAGAGGAGTGCGGAGGGGATGGTGTGGGCAGTAGGAGAGGAGTGCAGAGGGGATGGTGTGTGCAGTAGGAGAGGAGTGCGGAGGGGATGGTGTGGGCAGTATGTATAGGAGAGGAGTGCGGAGGGGATGGTGTGGGCAGTATGTATAGGAGAGGAGTGCGGAGGGGATGGTGTGGGCAGTATGTATAGGAGAGGAGTGCGGAGGGGATGGTGTGGGCAGTAGGAGAGGAGTGCAGAGGGGATGGTGTGTGCAGTAGGAAAGGAGTGCAGAGGGGATGGTGTGTGCAGTAGGAGAGGAGTGCAGAGGGGACGGTGTGTGCAGTAGGAGAGGAGTGCGGAGGGGATGGTGTGTGCAGTATGTATAGGAGAGGAGTGCGGAGGGGATGGTGTGGGCAGTAGGAGAGGAGTGCAGAGGGGATGGTGTGTGCTGTAGGAGAGGAGTGCGGAGGGGATGGTGTGGGCAGTAGGAGAGGAGTGCGGAGGGGATGGTGTGGGCAGTAGGAGAGGAGTGCAGAGGGGATGGTGGGGGCCGTAGGAGAGGAGTGCGGAGGGGATGGTGTGGGCAGTATGTATAAGAGAGGAGTGCGGAGGGGATGGTGTGGGCAGTATGTATAGGAGAGGAGTGCGGAGGGGATGGTGGGGGCAGTAGGAGAGGAGTGCGGAGGGGATGGTGTGTGCAGTAGGAGAGGAGTGCGGAGGGGATGGTGTGTGCAGTAGGAGAGGAGTGCGGAGGGGATGGTGTGGGCAGTAGGAGAGGAGTGCGGAGGGGATGGTGGGGGCAGTAGGAGGGGATGGTGGGGGCAGTAGGAGAGGAGTGCGGAGGGGATGGTGGGGGCAGTAGGAGATGAGTGCGGAGGGGATGGTGGGGGCAGTAGGAGGGGATGGTGGGGGCAGTAGGAGAGGAGTGCGGAGGGGATGGTGGGGGCAGTAGGAGAGGAGTGCGGATGGGATGGTGGGGGCAGTAGGAGAGGAGTGCAGAGGGGATGGTGTGTGCAGTAGGAGAGGAGTGCGGAGGGGATGGTGTGGGCAGTATGTATAGGAGAGGAGTGCGGAGGGGGTGGTGTGGGCAGTAGGAGAGGAGTGCAGAGGGGATGGTGTGTGCAGTAGGAGAGGAGTGCGGAGGGGATGGTGTGGGCAGTAGGAGATGAGTGCGGAGGGGATGGTGGGGGCAGTAGGAGAGGAGTGCGGAGGGGATGGTGGGGGCAGTAGGAGAGGAGGGCGGAGGGGATGGTGGGGGCAGTAGGAGAGGAGTGCGGAGGGGAGGGTGTGGGCAGTAGGAGAGGAGTGCGGAGGGGATGGTGGGGGCAGTAGGAGAGGAGTGCGGAGGGGATGGTGTGGGCAGTAGGAGAGGAGTGCAGAGGGGATGGTGTGGGCAGTAGGAGAGGAGTGCGGAGGGGATGGTGTGGGCAGTAGGAGATGAGTGCGGAGGGGATGGTGGGGCAGTAGGAGAGGAGTGCGGATGGGATGGTGTGGGCAGTAGGAGAGGAGTGCGGAGGGGATGGTGTGGGCAGTAGGAGAGGAGTGCGGAGGGGATGGTGGGGGCAGTAGGAGAGGAGTGCGGAGGGGATGGTGTGGGCAGTATGTATAAGAGAGGAGTGCGGAGGGGATGGTGTGGGCAGTAGGAGAGGAGTGCAGAGGGGATGGTGTGGGCAGTAGGAGAGGAGTGCGGAGGGGATGGTGTGGGCAGTAGGAGAGGAGTGCGGAGGGGATGGTGGGGCAGTAGGAGAGGAGTGCGGAGGGGATGGTGTGGGCAGTAGGAGAGGAGTGCGGAGGGGATGGTGTGGGCAGTAGGAGAGGAGTGCGGAGGGGATGGTGTGGGCAGTAGGAGAGATGAGTGCGGAGGGGATGGTGGGGGCAGTAGGAGAGGAGTGCGGAGGGGATGGTGTGGGCAGTAGGAGAGGAGTGCGGAGGGGATGGTGGGGCAGTAGGAGAGGAGTGCGGAGGGGATGGTGGGGGCAGTAGGAGAGGAGTGCGGATGGGATAGGAGAGGAGTGTGGTGGTAAGGAGAGGAGTGCGGAGGGGATGGTGTGGGCAGTAGGAGAGGAGTGCGGAGGGGATGGTGTGGGCAGTAGGAGAGGAGTGCGGAGGGGATGGTGGGGGCAGTAGGAGAGGAGTGCGGAGGGATGGTGTGGGCAGTAGGAGAGGAGTGCGGAGGGGATGGTGTGGGCAGTAGGAGAGGAGTGCGGAGGGGATGGTGTGGGCTGTAGGAGAGGAGTGCGGAGGGGATGGTGTGGGCAGTAGGAGGGAGTGCGGAGGGGATGGTGTGGGCAGTAGGAGAGGAGTGCAGAGGGGATGGTGGGGGGTGGGGGCCGTAGGAGAGGAGTGCGGAGGGGATGGTGTGGGCAGTATGTATAAGAGAGGAGTGCGGAGGGGATGGTGTGGGCAGTATGTATAGGAGAGGAGTGCGGAGGGGATGGTGGGGCAGTAGGAGAGGAGTGCGGAGGGGATGGTGTGTGCAGTAGGAGAGGAGTGCGGAGGGGATGGTGTGTGCAGTAGGAGAGGAGTGCGGAGGGGATGGTGGGGGCAGTAGGAGAGGAGTGCGGAGGGGATGGTGGGGGCAGTAGGAGGGGATGGTGGGGGCAGTAGGAGAGGAGTGCGGAGGGGATGGTGGGGGCAGTAGGAGATGAGTGCGGAGAGGATGGTGGGGGCAGTAGGAGGGGATGGTGGGGGCAGTAGGAGAGGAGTGCGGAGGGGATGGTGGGGCAGTAGGAGAGGAGTGCGGAGGGATGGTGGGGGCAGTAGGAGAGGAGTGCAGAGGGGATGGTGTGTGCAGTAGGAGAGGAGTGCGGAGGGGATGGTGTGGGCAGTATGTATAGGAGAGGAGTGCGGAGGGGATGGTGTGGGCAGTAGGAGAGGAGTGCAGAGGGGATGGTGTGGGGGCAGTAGGAGAGGAGTGCGGAGGGGATGGTGTGGGCAGTAGGAGAGGAGTGCGGAGGGGATGGTGGGGGCAGTAGGAGAGGAGTGCGGAGGGGATGGTGGGGGCAGTAGGAGAGGAGTGCGGAGGGGATGGTGGGGGCAGTAGGAGAGGAGTGCGGAGGGGATGGTGTGTGCAGTAGGAGAGGAGTGCGGAGGGGATGGTGGGGGCAGTAGGAGAGGAGTGCGGAGGGGATGGTGTGGGCAGTAGGAGAGGAGTGCGGAGGGGATGGTGTGGGCAGTAGGAGAGGAGTGCGGAGGGGATGGTGTGGGCAGTAGGAGATGAGTGCGGAGGGGATGGTGGGGCAGTAGGAGAGGAGTGCGGATGGGATGGTGTGGGCAGTAGGAGAGGAGTGCGGAGGGGATGGTGTGGGGGCAGTAGGAGAGGAGTGCAGAGGGGATGGTGGGGCCGTAGGAGAGGAGTGCGGAGGGGATGGTGTGGGCAGTATGTATAAGAGAGGAGTGCGGAGGGGATGGTGTGGGCAGTAGGAGAGGAGTGCAGAGGGGATGGTGTGGGCAGTAGGAGAGGAGTGCGGAGGGGATGGTGTGGGCAGTAGGAGAGGAGTGCGGAGGGGATGGTGGGGGTAGTAGGAGAGGAGTGCGGAGGGGATGGTGTGGGCAGTAGGAGAGGAGTGCGGAGGGGATGGTGGGGGCAGTAGGAGAGGAGTGCGGAGGGGATGGTGTGGGCAGTAGGAGATGAGTGCGGAGGGGATGGTGGGGGCAGAAGTAGAGGAGTGCGGAGGGGATGGTGTGGGCAGTAGGAGATGAGTGCGGAGGGGATGGTGGGGGCAGTAGGAGAGGAGTGCGGAGGGGATGGTGGGGGCAGTAGGAGAGGAGTGCGGAGGGGATGGTGTGGGCAGTAGGAGATGAGTGCGGAGGGGATGGTGGGGGCAGTAGGAGAGGAGTGCGGAGGGGATGGTGGGGGCAGTAGGAGAGGAGTGCGGAGGGGATGGTGTGGGCAGTAGGAGAGGAGTGCGGAGGGGATGGTGTGGGCAGTAGGAGAGGAGTGCGGAGGGGATGGTGTGGGCAGTAGGAGAGGAGTGCGGAGGGGATGGTGTGGGGGCAGTAGGAGAGGAGTGCGGAGGGGATGGTGTGGGCAGTAGGAGAGGAGTGCGGAGGGGATGGTGGGGGCAGTAGGAGAGGAGTACGGAGGGGATGGTGGGGGCAGTAGGAGAGGAGTGCGGAGGGGATGGTGTTGGCAGTAGGAGAGGAGTGCGGAGGGGATGGTGGGGGCAGTAGGAGAGGAGTGCGGAGGGGATGGTGGGGGCAGTAGGAGAGGAGTGCAGAGGGGATGGTGGGGGCCGTAGGAGAGGAGTGCGGAGGGGATGGTGTGGGCAGTATGTATAAGAGAGGAGTGCGGAGGGGATGGTGTGGGCAGTAGGAGAGGAGTGCAGAGGGGATGGTGTGGGCAGTAGGAGAGGAGTGCGGAGGGGATGGTGTGGGCAGTAGGAGAGGAGTGCGGAGGGGATGGTGTGGGCAGTAGGAGAGGAGTGCGGAGGGGATGGTGTGGGCAGTAGGAGAGGAGTGCGGAGGGGATGGTGGGGGCAGTAGGAGAGGAGTGCGGAGGGGATGGTGTGGGGAGTAGGAGAGGAGTGCGGAGGGGATGGTGGGGGCAGTAGGAGAGGAGTGCGGAGGGGATGGTGGGGGCAGTAGGAGATGAGTGCGGAGGGGATGGTGTGGGTTGTAGGAGATGAGTGCGGAGGGGATGGTGGGGGCAGTAGGAGAGGAGTGCGGAGGGGATGGTGTGGGCAGTAGGAGATGAGTGCGGAGGGGATGGTGGGGGCAGTAGGAGAGGAGTGCGGAGGGGATGGTGGGGGCAGTAGGAGAGGAGTGCGGAGGGGATGGTGTGGGCAGTAGGAGAGGAGTGCGGAGGGGATGGTGTGGGCAGTAGGAGAGGAGTGCGGAGGGGATGGTGGGGGTAGTAGGAGAGGAGTGCGGAGGGGATGGTGTGGGCAGTAGGAGAGGAGTGCAGAGGGGATGGTGGGGGCCGTAGGAGAGGAGTGCGGAGGGGATGGTGTGGGCAGTATGTATAAGAGAGGAGTGCGGAGGGGATGGTGTGGGCAGTAGGAGAGGAGTGCAGAGGGGATGGTGTGGCAGTAGGAGAGGAGTGCGGAGGGGATGGTGTGGGCAGTAGGAGAGGAGTGCGGAGGGGATGGTGGGGGTAGTAGGAGAGGAGTGCGGAGGGGATGGTGTGGGCAGTAGGAGAGGAGTGCGGAGGGGATGGTGGGGGCAGTAGGAGAGGAGTGCGGAGGGGATGGTGTGGGCAGTAGGAGATGAGTGCGGAGGGGATGGTGGGGGCAGTAGGAGAGGAGTGCGGAGGGGATGGTGTGGGCAGTAGGAGATGAGTGCGGAGGGGATGGTGGGGGCAGTAGGAGAGGAGTGCGGAGGGGATGGTGGGGGCAGTAGGAGAGGAGTGCGGAGGGGATGGTGGGGGCAGTAGGAGATGAGTGCGGAGGGGATGGTGGGGCAGTAGGAGAGGAGTGCGGAGGGGATGGTGGGGGCAGTAGGAGAGGAGTGCGGAGGGGATGGTGTGGGCAGTAGGAGAGGAGTGCGGAGGGGATGGTGTGGGCAGTAGGAGAGGAGTGCGGAGGGGATGGTGTGGGCAGTAGGAGAGGAGTGCGGAGGGGATGGTGGGGGTAGTAGGAGAGGAGTGCGGAGGGGATGGTGTGGGCAGTAGGAGAGGAGTGCGGAGGGGATGGTGGGGGCAGTAGGAGAGGAGTACGGAGGGGATGGTGGGGGCAGTAGGAGAGGAGTGCGGAGGGGATGGTGTGGGCAGTAGGAGAGGAGTGCGGAGGGGATGGTGGGGGCAGTAGGAGAGGAGTGCGGAGGGGATGGTGGGGGCAGTAGGAGAGGAGTGCAGAGGGGATGGTGGGGGCCGTAGGAGAGGAGTGCGGAGGGGATGGTGTGGGCAGTATGTATAAGAGAGGAGTGCGGAGGGGATGGTGTGGGCAGTAGGAGAGGAGTGCAGAGGGGATGGTGTGGGCAGTAGGAGAGGAGTGCGGAGGGGATGGTGTGGGCAGTAGGAGAGGAGTGCGGAGGGGATGGTGGGGGCAGTAGGAGAGGAGTGCGGAGGGGATGGTGTGGGCAGTAGGAGAGGAGTGCGGAGGGGATGGTGGGGGTAGTAGGAGAGGAGTGCGGAGGGGATGGTGTGGGCAGTAGGAGAGGAGTGCGGAGGGGATGGTGGGGGCAGTAGGAGATGAGTGCGGAGGGGATGGTGTGGGCAGTAGGAGATGAGTGCGGAGGGGATGGTGTGGGTTGTAGGAGATGAGTGCGGAGGGGATGGTGGGGGGCAGTAGGAGAGGAGTGCGGAGGGGATGGTGTGGGCAGTAGGAGATGAGTGCGGAGGGGATGGTGGGGCAGTAGGAGAGGAGTGCGGAGGGGATGGTGGGGCAGTAGGAGAGGAGTGCGGAGGGGATGGTGTGGGCAGTAGGAGAGGAGTGCGGAGGGGATGGTGGGGGCAGTAGGAGAGGAGTGCGGAGGGGATGGTGGGGGCAGTAGGAGAGGAGTGCGGAGGGGATGGTGTGGGCAGTAGGAGAGGAGTGCAGAGGGGATGGTGTGGGCAGTAGGAGAGGAGTGCGGAGGGGATGGTGTGGGCAGTAGGAGAGGAGTGCGGAGGGGATGGTGGGGGTAGTAGGAGAGGAGTGCGGAGGGGATGGTGTGGGCAGTAGGAGAGGAGTGCGGAGGGGATGGTGTGGGCAGTAGGAGAGGAGTGCGGAGGGGATGGTGGGGGCAGTAGGAGAGGAGTGCGGAGGGGATGGTGTGGGCAGTAGGAGAGGAGTGCGGAGGGGATGGTGGGGGCAGTAGGAGAGGAGTGCGGAGGGGATGGTGTGGGCAGTAGGAGAGGAGTGCGGAGGGGATGGTGTGGGCAGTAGGAGAGGAGTGCGGAGGGGATGGTGGGGGCAGTAGGAGAGGAGTGCGGAGGGGATGGTGTGGGCAGTAGGAGAGGAGTGCGGAGGGGATGGTGGGGGCAGTAGGAGAGGAGTGCGGAGGGGATGGTGTGGGCAGTAGGAGAGGAGTGCGGAGGGGATGGTGTGGGCAGTAGGAGAGGAGTGCGGAGGGGATGGTGGGGGTAGTAGGAGAGGAGTGCGGAGGGGATGGTGTGGGCAGTAGGAGAGGAGTGCGGAGGGGATGGTGGGGGCAGTAGGAGAGGAGTACGGAGGGGATGGTGGGGGCAGTAGGAGAGGAGTGCGGAGGGGATGGTGTGGGCAGTAGGAGAGGAGTGCGGAGGGGATGGTGGGGGCAGTAGGAGAGGAGTGCGGAGGGGATGGTGTGGGCAGTAGGAGAGGAGTGCGGAGGGGATGGTGGGGGCAGTAGGAGAGGAGTGCGGAGGGGATGGTGGGGGCAGTAGGTGAGGAGTGCGGAGGGAATGGTGTGGGCAGTAGGAGAGGAGTGCGGAGGGGATGGTGTGGGCAGTAGGAGAGGAGTGCGGAGGGGATGGTGTGGGCAGTAGGAGAGGAGTGCGGAGGGGATGGTGGGGGCAGTAGGAGAGGAGTGCGGAGGGGATGGTGGGGGCAGTAGGAGAGGAGTGCGGAGGGGATGGTGGGGGCAGTAGGAGAGGAGTGCGGAGGGGATGGTGTGGGCAGTAGGTGAGGAGTGCGGAGGGGATGGTGGGGGCAGTAGGAGAGGAGTGCGGAGGGGATGGTGGGGACAGTAGGAGAGGAGTGCGGAGGGGATGGTGGGGGCAGTAGGTGAGGAGTGCGGAGGGAATGGTGTGGGCAGTAGGAGAGGAGTGCGGAGGGGATGGTGTGGGCAGTAGGAGAGGAGTGCGGAGGGGATGGTGTGGGCAGTAGGAGAGGAGTGCGGAGGGGATGGTGGGGGCAGTAGGAGAGGAGTGCGGAGGGGATGGTGTGGGCAGTAGGAGAGGAGTGCGGAGGGGATGGTGGGGGCAGTAGGAGAGGAGTGCGGAGGGGATGGTGGGGGCAGTAGGTGAGGAGAGCGGAGGGGATGATGCCAGCTGGATATATGAAGTGGTCTGGGGGGGGAGGGGGGATGCCCCTCGGGGGAGTTGGGGGCTGAGAAATAGTGATGTATATAAAAACAAAAGCCATTGTACTCATCCACTAATATTTACAACAATGAAAACTGCCGGCTCCCAGCACTCTGTATGTACAGATGATGTGAATGGAATGTATCATATATCCCTGTGTTGTCCAAGCTCTGTACAATCAGAAGTTTACACTCTCCACACACAAGGGGTTAATGAATGGTCATAAATGACTGCACATTATCTGGACTGAGGATGGGGGATGTTTGTAAAGACACAGCTATCTGACACACTTCAGAACGATCCTCCTGTCACCTTTACCCTTCACAGCAACTACTGCAAAACAAGTCCTGTCAGCTTTCCACCCCACTCAGACAAAAACTCTCAGCTCACCTCTTCCCTGTGTGAGTAGAGCCAGCCCGACATCATCTCCTCCTCCTGACATCCTCTCCTCCTCAGCTCCGCCTCCCGGGACACTGCACTAGTGATCAGAGGGGGGGGGGGGGATTAAGTCACTGATAAGAGACCCTACAGGAGCCTGGGGGAGGGGGGGTCAGCAATGAGCTTTAGATTATAACAAACAGACCAGCACAGTGTATTTATGCAGAAGCAGTGACACTGCTGCTGTCTCCAAAGTGACAAATATGCTAGAGGAGCTCCCCCTATCTGAATGGTCTGTCCGGGTTTCAGAGAGTCTGAAAACCGGACAGATGATTCAGAACCCGGACTGTCCGGGTGAATCCCGTACAGGTGGCAACCCTAGATGGACCCCGGCCACCTTCACCTTGTGACTATGGCTGGTCAAACTCACACCACACTGTCACTAATATGCAACAATGACACTCTCAGCCTCACCCTGCATAAATATTTTTCAGCTTGCAGGATCACAATCATGTGCCAGCAGACTGGGAGTGATCATTGCTGGGTTTATGTTTTGCTAACCAATAACCCTTCATACCCCCAAATGAGTTACTGCCACCAGATATTTTATTGTACAATATCAAACGTTCATAATACTAGCAATAAAAAATGATGGCTTAATAATAAATGCCTGTAATGCACACTGTCACCATAGACAGGCATATCCAGAGATTTACCATATAGTAGCACCTTCCAAGAGACAGAGATTCTTTAAATAATGTGCTAGTGCATCAGAGATATTGTCTATGGAAAAATATTGTTTAAAACTAAGCAGGTAGAATGGTGTAAACAAAAACATTTACAGGAAACGGGTATTACACATGAAAAAGAGGCAATAATGCAACAGAAAATCAAAAGGGGTTTAAATGTCAAAATACCCAACGAAGTCTGCTTGAAGAGTTTGTCAATGTTCAATCAATGAGCATGATGGATCAATGGCTCTCACAGATCTTGGCTGATGTTCCTTGTTTTTTAAGCTAATGCTGCCTCTCTTTGCTTGTCCATGAGGAGGGTGTTCATTGAAATGATCTGACCAATCAACAGGTCTGTGGAGTGACCAATGGGGATGTCACAGGGTTATGACCATGTAGCTGCCCTCCCACAGATGCAGTTTTCTATAGGTAGAAACATCTTTAACCACTTAAAGACACCGCATATATACTGCGGCAGGACGACTCTATTACGTGAAATGACGTACCTGTCGTACCTGAGGAGCCGTTGCGCGTGTCTCGCAGACCCGATGTCCACCGGCCACCCGCGATCGCTGTTCTGACAGGGGAGAACATGGAGAGTGTCTGTTCCTAGTAATCAGGAACAGCGATCTCTGTGTTGTTCCTGTTAATACTTCCCTCACACAGTTGGAAACACACTGAGGGAACACATTTAAAACTTTGATCGCCCCTGATGTTTAACCCCTTCCCTGCCAGTGTCATTTATACAGTGATCAGTGCATTTTTTTTAGCACTAATCACTGTATTGGTGTCACTGGTCCCCAAAAAGTGCCACTTAGGGTCAGATTTGTCCACCGCAATGTTGCAGTCCCGCTAAAAATCGCTGATTGCCGCCATTACCAGTAAAAACAATTAAAAAATTTAAAGTCCATAAATCTATCCCGTAGATGCTATGACTTTTGTGCAAACCAATCAATATACACTTATTGGGATTTTTTTACCAAAAATATGTAGCAGAATACATATTAGCCTATTTTGATAAAAAAAATATAAAAAAAAAAAAAAAAAAATTGGGATGTGTATTATAGCAGAAAGTAAAAAACATAAAAACCGCAGAGGTGATCAAATACCAAAAAAAGAAAGCTCTATTTGTGGGAAAAAAGGACATCTATTTTATTTGGGTACAGCATCACGCAATTGTCAGTTAAAGTAATGCAGTGCCGTATTACAAAAAATGGCGTGGTCATTAAGGGGGTAAATCCTTTCCAGGGCTAAAGTAGTTAAATACCTACAGGTTACAGTCTGGTAACTTTTATATTATTGTCCAGTATGAAATTACCTTTTTAATGAATACAAATATGATGGCTATCGGATGGCTATTTCTCCTAGGAGAGGTGATGGGCCTAATCTGCTCCAATACCTCCTAGGATAGCGGTGTTTGGGCTTAAAATGCTAATTAACTGATAGAGGTAAATATGTCTCTATTCTAGGTGTACTGTTATTATCTCAGGAGTTATAAAATACACTGACGTTTTGAATTCTTCAGAAAAGATAGACAGCAGTGTGTATTTTCCACCATTCCAGCTAAGCTATTCATGACGAGTGATAAACCTAATACTATTAGAAATGGGATGTCTGTTACATTACTCAAGCCCAAAAGCTTGATAGTTTTATGATGGCCTGCAGACTGAGAAGTGGATTGGGTTTGGTATTGTCATATCTATCAAAGTACTGATAAGGGTGTTTGGAATGCAGCTAAAAGGTTGCTGAACCCTGAGATACCTTCCTGGGATAATGTAAAGGGTATCACTGCTGTTATTGCAGTGGCAGCTGGTGCTCAAAATTTTTTGGGGGGTGCAAACAAACTGAAAAATAATGAACCCCCCCCCCAATCAATTGCAGCCTCACTGTGCCCATCAAATGCAACCACTGTGCCCATCAAACTCAGCCACTGTGCCCATCATATGCAGCCACTTTTGCCCAACAAAGGAAGCCACTTGTGCCCAGTATATGCAGCCACTGTGCCCACCGACCCCCCTCGCGGCTCTGATTGCCCCCCAATTGCAGCCTCACTGTGCTCATCAATTGCAGCCACTGTGCCCATCAATTGCAGCCACTGTGCCCATCTAACGCAGCCACTGTTCCCATCATTTGCAGCCACTTGTGCCCATCATATGCAGCCACTTGTGTCCATCATAAGCAGCCACTTGTGCCCATCCAAGGCAACCATTGTGCCCATCAAATGCAGCCACATATGCCTATCATATGCAGCCACTTGTGCTCATTAGGGATGAGCCGAACACCCCCGGGTTCGGTTCGCACCAGAACCTTCGAACCGACCGAAAGTTCGCGCGAATTTTCGAACCCTATACGTTATAATGGACGCGAACGTTCAAAATCAAAAGTGCTAATTACAACGGCCAATATGCATGTTAATGTCATAAAACAGGTTTGGGGACCCGGGTCCTGCCCCAGGGACATATATCAATGCAAAAAGAACTTTTAAAAACTAACGTTTTTTTCGGGAGCAGTCATTTTAATGATGCATAAAGTGAAAAAAAAAAAGTGACATTTTCCTTTAAATATGGTACCTGGGGGGTGTCTAAAGTATGCCTGTGAAGTGGCATGTGTTTTCCCGTGTTTAGAACTGTCCTTGCACAAAATGACATTTGTAAAGGGAAAAAAAGAAGCCATTTAAAACTACTTGCGGCTTTAATGTCATGTCTTGTCCTGGCCGCCATATGGCTTAAAATCCTTGAGAAAAATGGCATGGCTACCCCATCACCCCCCCCCCCCACCCCAGCCTCTTTGGGTCTTGTATGGATATTAAGGGGGACCTCTGTGTGATGCCACTAACACACTAGAAGTCCTATGGGTGCTGCTGAGAAGAAAATATAGGAGCTCTGTGTGATGCCACTAACACACTAGAAGTCCTGTGGGTGCTTCTGCAAAGAAAATAGAGGAGCTCTGTGTGATGCCACTAACACACTAGAAGTCCTGTGGGTGCTGCTGAGAAGAAAATATAGGAGCTCTGTGTGATGCCACTAACACACTAGAAGTCCTATGGGTGCTTCTGCAAAGAAAATAGAGGAGCTCTGTGTGATGCCACTAACACACTAGAAGTCCTGTGGGTGCTTCTGCAAAGAAAATAGAGGAGCTCTGTGTGATGCCACTAACACACTAGAAGTCCTGTGGGTGCTGCTGAGTAGGGATGAGCCGAACACCCCCCCGTTCGGCTCGCACCAGAACCCGCGAACGGACCTAAAGTCCGTGCGAGCTTTAGAACCCTATTAGTTATAATGGATGCGAACGTTCGAAATTAAAAGTGCTCATTTTAAAGGCTAATATGCATGTTAATGTCATAAAAAGTGTTTGGGACCTGGGTCCTGCCCCAGGGGACATGTATCAATGCAAAAAATTTTTTTTAAAAACGGCCGTTTTTTCAGGAGCAGTGATTTTAATAATGCTTAAATTGAAACAATAAAAGTGTAATATTCCTTTAAATTTCGTACCTGGGGGGTGTCTATAGTATGCCTGTAAAGGGGCGCATGTTTCCCGTGTTTAGAACTGTCTCTGCGCAAAGTGTCATTTTTGAAAGTAAAAAAGCTATTTAAAATCACTCGCGGCTAATGTTAATTCACGGCTCCCGTAACACAGAGAACAGTGATTCATTGAAACTCATTCATAAAAAAAAGTCATTGATAAAAAAAAAAAAAAATGAAAAAAAAAAAGCGTAGGGGTCCCCCCAAATTCAATAACCAGGCCCTTCAGGTCTGGGATGGATATTAAGGGGGATCCCAGCCAAAAAAAAAAAAAAAAAATGGCGTAGGGTCCCCCTCAAAATCCATACCAGACCCTTGAGGTCTGGTATGGATTTTAAGGGGAACCCTAGCCAAAAAAAATGGCGTGGGGTCCCCCTCAAAATCCATACCAGACCCTTATCCGAGCACGCAACCTGGCAGGCCGCAGGAAAAGAGGGGGGACGAGAGCGGCCCCCCCTCTCGCCTGAACCGTACCAGGCCACATGCCCTCAACATTGGGAGGATGCTTTGGGGGTCTAAGACCCCTAAAGCACCTTGTCCCCATGTTGATTAGGACAAGGGCCTCTTCCCCACAACCCTGGCCGGTGGTTGTGGGGGTCTGCGGGCGGGGGGCTTATCGGAATCTGGAAGCCCCCTTTAACAAGGGGACCCCCAGATCCCGGCCCCCCCCCTGTGTGAAATGGTAAGGGGGTACAAAAGTACCCCTACCATTTCACCAAAAAAGTGGCAAAAATGGTAAAAAGGACAGGAGACAGTCTTTGACAATTCCTTTATTAAAATCTTCTTTCTTCTTTCTTCATCCTTCGGATTCTTCATCTTCTCCTTCCTTCATCTTCTTCCATCTTCTTCTTCCATTTTCTTCTTCCTCCGATCCGCTTCTTCTTGCGCTGGTCTTCTCGTCCTTCTCGTCCGGCATCTTCTTCCGTCGGCGTCGGCGTCGGTGTCGGTGTCTTCTTGGGCCGCTCCGCGCAATGGGAGGCTCCCGCTGTGTGAGGCTCCGCTCCATCTGACAGGTCTTTTAAAACGGAGGGCACCTGGTGACCCCGCCCCCCTCTGACATCATGGGGAAAGCCATCATGGAATTCCCCATGACGTCCCTGTGCGTCAGAGGGGGCGGGGTCACCAGGTGCCCTCCATTATAAAAGACCTGTCAGACGGAGCGGAGCCTCACACAGCGGGAGCCTCCCATTGCGCGGAGCGGCCCAAGAAGAGACAGAGACACCGACGCCGACGCCGACGGAAGAAGATGCCGGACGAGAAGGACGAGAAGACCAGCGCAAGAAGAAGCGGATCGGAGGAAGAAGAAAATGGAAGAAGAAGATGGAAGAAGATGAAGGAAGGAGAAGATGAAGAAACCGAAGGATGAAGAAAGAAGAAAGAAGATTTTAATAAAGGAATTGTCAAAGACTGTCTCCTGTCCTTTTTACCATTTTTGCCACTTTTTTGGTGAAATGGTAGGGGTACTTTTGTACCCCCTTACCATTTCACACAGGGGGGGGGCCGGGATCTGGGGGTCCCCTTGTTAAAGGGGGCTTCCAGATTCCGATAAGCCCCCCGCCCGCAGACCCCCACAACCACCGGCCAGGGTTGTGGGGAAGAGGCCCTTGTCCTAATCAACATGGGGACAAGGTGCTTTAGGGGTCTTAGACCCCCAAAGCATCCTCCCAATGTTGAGGGCATGTGGCCTGGTACGGTTCAGGCGAGAGGGGGGGCCGCTCTCGTCCCCCCCTCTTTTCCTGCGGCCTGCCAGGTTGCGTGCTCGGATAAGGGTCTGGTATGGATTTTGAGGGGGACCCCACGCCATTTTTTTTGGCTAGGGTTCCCCTTAAAATCCATACCAGACCTCAAGGGTCTGGTATGGATTTTGAGGGGGACCCTACGCCATTTTTTTTTTTTTTTTTTTGGCTGGGATCCCCCTTAATATCCATCCCAGACCTGAAGGGCCTGGTTATTGAATTTGGGGGGACCCCTACGCTTTTTTTTTTTGTTTTTTATTAATGAATGACAGCTCTCTGTGTTACAGGAGCCATCAATTCATTAGCCGCGAGTGATTTAAATAGCTTTCTTCCTGCAAAAATGACACTTTTTTGCAGGGAAAGTTCTAAGCACAGGAAACCTGCCCTCCTTCACAGGCTACCTATAGACACCCCCCAGATGTGATACTGCAATGCTGTTCTAACAGCATGCACACACATATCCCCAGAAATAAAGAACATATTGTTGTCAGCAGTCAGCAGCACACTGACACGCTGACACTGTGAGTGAAACATAATATGCGAGGCCGCCGCCGCGGCGGCCTCTTATACCGTGGGGCGTGTATTAAAGCCCCTGAGCTATAATTGGCTACAGGCATCCTGCCTGTAGCCAATTATGGCTCTCCTCGCTGCCGGCGCTGTGATTGGCCAAGCATGCGGGGTCACAGTGCATGCTTGGCCAATCATCAGCCAGCATTGCACTGCGCGGGCCGCAATGCATTGCGGGGCCGCTCGCATCACACGAATTTGATGCGAGCGGTCCCAATAGTTCTGGGCTCGCCGAGCGAGCGAACACCCGGTGCTCGATTCGAACATGGGTTCGAATCGAACACCGGGCTCATCCTTACTGCTGAGAAGAAAATATAGGAGCTCTGTGTGATGCCACTAACACACTAGAAGTCCTATGGGTGCTTCTGCAAAGAAAATAGAGGAGCTCTGTGTGATGCCACTAACACACTAGAAGTCCTGTGGGTGCTTCTGCAAAGAAAATAGAGGAGCTCTGTGTGATGCCACTAACACACTAGAAGTCCTGTGGGTGCTGCTGAGAAGAAAATATAGGAGCTCTGTGTGATGCCACTAACACACTAGAAGTCCTATGGGTGCTTCTGCAAAGAAAATAGAGGAGCTCTGTGTGATGCCACTAACACACTAGAAGTCCTGTGGGTGCTGCTGAGAAGAAAATAGAGGAGCTCTGTGTGATGCCACTAACACACTAGAAGTCCTGTGGGTGCTGCTGAGAAGAAAATATAGGAGCTCTGTGTGATGCCACTAACACACTAGAAGTCCTATAGGTGCTTCTGGGAAGAAAATATAGGTCTGTGTGATGGGACTAACACACTTCAAGTCCTATAGGTGCTTCTGGGAACAAAATATAGGATCTCTGTGTGATGGGACTAACACACTTCAAGTCCTATAGGTGCTTCTGGGAACAAAATATATGATCTCTGTGTGATGGGACTAACACACTTCAAGTCCTATAGGTGCCTCTGGGAAGAAAATATAGGTCTGTGTGATGGGACTAACACACTTCAAGTCCTATAGGTGCTTCTGGGAACAAAATATATGATCTCTGTGTGATTGGACTAACACACTTCAAGTCCTATAGGTGCTTCTGGGATCAAAATATATGATCTCTGTGTGATGGGACTAACACACTTCAAGTCCTATAGGTGCTTCTGGGAACAAAATATAAGATCTCTGTGTGATTGGACTAACACACTTCAAGTCCTATAGGTGCTTCTGGGAACAAAATATATGATCTCTGTGTGATGGGACTAACACACTTCAAGTCCTATAGGTGCTTCTGGAACAAAATATATGATCTCTGTGTGATTGGACTAACACACTTCAAGTCCTATAGGTGCTTCTGGGATCAAAATATATGATCTCTGTGTGATGGGACTAACACACTTCAAGTCCTATAGGTGCTTCTGGGAACAAAATATAAGATCTCTGTGTGATTGGACTAACACACTTCAAGTCCTATAGGTGCTTCTGGGAACAAAATATATGATCTCTGTGTGATGGGACTAACACACTTCAAGTCCTATAGGTGCTTCTGGGAACAAAATATATGATCTCTGTGTGATGGGACTAACACACTTCAAGTCCTATAGGTGCTTCTGGGAACAAAATATATGATCTCTGTGTGATGGGACTAACACACTTCAAGTCCTATAGGTGCTTCTGGGAACAAAATATATGATCTCTGTGTGATTGGACTAACACACTTCAAGTCCTATAGGTGCTTCTGGGAAGAAAATATAGGTCTGTGTGATGGGGACTAACACACTTCAAGTCCTATAGGTGCTTCTGGGAACAAAATATATGATCTCTGTGTGATTGGACTAACACACTTCAAGTCCTATAGGTGCTTCTGGGAACAAAATATATGATCTCTGTGTGATTGGACTAACACACTTCAAGTCCTATAGGTGCTTCTGGGAAGAAAATATAGGTCTGTGTGATGGGACTAACACACTTCAAGTCCTATAGGTGCTTCTGGGAACAAAATATATGATCTCTGTGTGATTGGACTAACACACTTCAAGTCCTATAGATGCTTCTGGGAACAAAATATATGATCTCTGTGTGATTGGACTAACACACTTCAAGTCCTATAGGTGCTTCTGGGAACAAAATATATGATCTCTGTGTGATTGGACTAACACACTTCAAGTCCTATAGGTGCTTCTGGGAACAAAATATATGATCTCTGTGTGATTGGACTAACACACTTCAAGTCCTATAGGTGCTTCTGGGAACAAAATATATGATCTCTGTGTGATGGGACTAACACACTTCAAGTCCTATAGGTGCTTCTGGGAACAAAATATATGATCTCTGTGTGATTGGACTAACACACTTCAAGTCCTATAGGTGCTTCTGGGAAGAAAATATAGGTCTGTGTGATGGGACTAACACACTTCAAGTCCTATAGGTGCTTCTGGGAACAAAATATATGATCTCTGTGTGATTGGACTAACACACTTCAAGTCCTATAGGTGCTTCTGGGATCAAAATATATGATCTCTGTGTGATGGGACTAACACACTTCAAGTCCTATAGGTGCTTCTGGGAACAAAATATAAGATCTCTGTGTGATTGGACTAACACACTTCAAGTCCTATAGGTGCTTCTGGGAACAAAATATATGATCTCTGTGTGATGGGACTAACACACTTCAAGTCCTATAGGTGCTTCTGGGAACAAAATATATGATCTCTGTGTGATGGGACTAACACACTTCAAGTCCTATAGGTGCTTCTGGGAACAAAATATATGATCTCTGTGTGATGGGACTAACACACTTCAAGTCCTATAGGTGCTTCTGGGAACAAAATATATGATCTCTGTGTGATTGGACTAACACACTTCAAGTCCTATAGGTGCTTCTGGGAAGAAAATATAGGTCTGTGTGATGGGACTAACACACTTCAAGTCCTATAGGTGCTTCTGGGAACAAAATATATGATCTCTGTGTGATTGGACTAACACACTTCAAGTCCTATAGGTGCTTCTGGGAACAAAATATATGATCTCTGTGTGATTGGACTAACACACTTCAAGTCCTATAGGTGCTTCTGGGAAGAAAATATAGGTCTGTGTGATGGGACTAACACACTTCAAGTCCTATAGGTGCTTCTGGGAACAAAATATATGATCTCTGTGTGATTGGACTAACACACTTCAAGTCCTATAGGTGCTTCTGGGAACAAAATATATGATCTCTGTGTGATTGGACTAACACACTTCAAGTCCTATAGGTGCTTCTGGGAACAAAATATATGATCTCTGTGTGATTGGACTAACACACTTCAAGTCCTATAGGTGCTTCTGGGAACAAAATATATGATCTCTGTGTGATTGGACTAACACACTTCAAGTCCTATAGGTGCTTCTGGGAACAAAATATATGATCTCTGTGTGATGGGACTAACACACTTCAAGTCCTATAGGTGCTTCTGGGAACAAAATATATGATCTCTGTGTGATTGGACTAACACACTTCAAGTCCTATAGGTGCTTCTGGGAAGAAAATATAGGTCTGTGTGATGGGACTAACACACTTCAAGTCCTATAGGTGCTTCTGGGAACAAAATATATGATCTCTGTGTGATTGGACTAACACACTTCAAGTCCTATAGGTGCTTCTGGGAACAAAATATATGATCTCTGTGTGATTGGACTAACACACTTCAAGTCCTATAGGTGCTTCTGGGAACAAAATATATGATCTCTGTGTGATTGGACTAACACACTTCAAGTCCTATAGGTGCTTCTGGGAAGAAAATATAGGTCTGTGTGATGGGACTAACACACTTCAAGTCCTATAGGTGCTTCTGGGAACAAAATATATGATCTCTGTGTGATTGGACTAACACACTTCAAGTCCTATAGGTGCTTCTGGGAACAAAATATATGATCTCTGTGTGATTGGACTAACACACTTCAAGTCCTATAGGTGCTTCTGGGAAGAAAATATAGGTCTGTGTGATGGGACTAACACACTTCAAGTCCTATAGGTGCTTCTGGGAACAAAATATATGATCTCTGTGTGATTGGACTAACACACTTCAAGTCCTATAGGTGCTTCTGGGAACAAAATATATGATCTCTGTGTGATTGGACTAACACACTTCAAGTCCTATAGGTGCTTCTGGGAACAAAATATATGATCTCTGTGTGATGGGACTAACACACTTCAAGTCCTATAGGTGCTTCTGGGAACAAAATATATGATCTCTGTGTGATTGGACTAACACACTTCAAGTCCTATAGGTGCTTCTGGAAGAAAATATAGGTCTGTGTGATGGGACTAACACACTTCAAGTCCTATAGGTGCTTCTGGGAACAAAATATATGATCTCTGTGTGATTGGACTAACACACTTCAAGTCCTATAGGTGCTTCTGGGAACAAAATATATGATCTCTGTGTGATTGGACTAACACACTTCAAGTCCTATAGGTGCTTCTGGGAACAAAATATATGATCTCTGTGTGATGGGACTAACACACTTCAAGTCCTATAGGTGCTTCTGGGAACAAAATATAGGAGCTCTGCCTGCCTGCCAGGAACACACTACAAGTCCTATAGGTGCTTCTGGGAAGAAAATATAGGAGCTCTGCCTGCCTGCCACGAACACACTACAAGTCCTATAGGTGCTTCTGGGAACAAAATATAGGAGCTCTGCCTGCCTGCCAGGAACACACTACAAGTCCTATAGGTGCTTCTGGGAACAAAATATAGGAGCTCTGCCTGCCTGCCACGAACACACTACAAGTCCTATAGGTGCTTCTGGGAACAAAATATAGGAGCTCTGCCTGCCTGCCAGGAACACACTACAAGTCCTATAGGTGCTTCTGGGAACAAAATATAGGAGCTCTGCCTGCCTGCCACGAACACACTACAAGTCCTATAAGTGCTTCTGGGAACAAAATATAGGAGCTCTGCCTGCCTGCCACGAACACACTACAAGCCCCTCTTTCTAAATCAATCTTTGTAAATGAATCTATCTAACTCAATCTCTCTAAGTAAATCTCTCTAACTAACTAAATCCAGCAGAGTGTCACAGATCTATCCTGCTCTATCTGCGCCGGAACAGCATGTGACCGGCGCAGACGGCGTGGCGGCCTTTTATAGGGGGGGCGTGTACTAAAGCCCCTGAGCTGTAATTGGCTACAGGCGTCCTGCCTGTAGCCAATTATGGCTCTTCGAGTTTCCGGGGCTGTGATTGGCCAAGCATGCGGGGTCACAGTGCATGCTTGGCCAATCATCAGCCAGCAATGCACTGCGCCGGCCGCGCCGGCCGCAATGCATTGCGGGGCCGCTCGCATCACACGAACGTGATGCGAGCGGCCAAAATAGTTCTGGGCTCGCCGAGCGAGCGAACACCCGGTGCTCGATGCGAACGTGGGTTCGCATCGAGCACCGGGCCCATCCCTAGTGCTCATTATATGCAGCCATTGTGCCCATCAAATGCAGCCATTTCTGCCCATCAAATGCAGCCACTTCTGCCCATTATATGCAGCCACTGTGCCCACTGACCCCCTCGTAGCTTTGAGGGCCCCCCGCTCGTGTCTCTGATGCCCCCTCGTGGCTCTAACGGCCAGCCCACCCCGCTCGCGAATCTGACAGCCCCCATTGGCGGCTCTTTGACAGCATCCCCCCACAGGTGGTCACTTACCGCCAGTCCTGATGTCCGTCCTCGTGTCTCCTCTTCCAAAAGGATGCCCTGGCGCTTTGGCCAATCGGAAAACAGGTCTGATGACCTGCCTCCCAGATTGGCGGGGAGGAGCGTTAGTGTGAAAATAGCGAAAATTCATTCGCTATCGTAACACAATTGGGTGGGATCAGGGCGCACTCTCTGCTCCCCAAGCTAACCCTATTTTGAAGCCTATTAGAGCTTCTGGCTCTAATCAGGTGCTTCAAAAAGTACCGCCCCCGTCATAGGAATCTATGCGTGTGGCGTCCTGAAAGGGGCCGGGCCGCCCCTGGGTAATTGTCTCCTATTGTTACAAATGGTCATCGCTGACTTCGGAATTCTGAACAGTATGGCAGCCTTGCCCTTTCATGACACTTTTTGAGATGCCCATTTCGTATTAACATCCCAAAACTCAAAAACAAAAATGTCAAGTATTGCAGCTTCAATGCCTTAGGCTCTTTTTTTCAGACTTTATTCCTTTATTTTAACCTAGTCATGATATAAATAACACTTTCTTTCCCTGAGTGTTTACGCTCACTCCTCCACTGTATCTATGGAGGCATTATATGGGGGTGATGGAATCAGTAGTTTACAGAAGAGAAGATTTTTTTTATTTCACTTCAGTTTGAAGTGACAAGGACACTGCATCTCTGGCTAGATCAGCAGTTAGCTGTTTGCCTGGAGTTCAGCCTTAAATGTAGATTGTATGCCTCTCTTACTAAAATTGTCTCCATGTCTACAGTATAATTTCCTTAGCTTAAAGTGATTGTAAAGTCAAATTTTTTCCTATACAAATAACAAACATGTTATACTTACCTGCTCTGTTGCAGTGGTTTTGCACAGAGCAGAGGTCCTCCTCTTCTCTGGTGCCTCTTCACTGCTCCTGATGCCTCCCTCCTGTTCAGTGCCCCCACAGCAAGCAGCTTGCTATGGGGGCACCCGAGCCGAGTCACAGCTCCATGTGTCCATTCAGACACGGAACCCCGACCCTCTCTCCCCTGATTGGCTAGCTGACTTTGATTGACAGCAGCAGGAGCCAATGGTGCCGCTACTGTGTTTGTGCCAATCAGAAAGGAGAATCTCAGATGGCTCCACATTCATGGAGATCGTTGGACAGAGATGGGGCTCAGATAAGTATTAGGGGGTGCTGGGGCTGCTGCTGCACAAAGAAGGCTTTTTATCTTAATGCATAGAATGAGGTCAAGGATTGTTTTTTTATCACTGTGATGATTATTCAACAGCTGGCTAAGTGAGGATTTTTTTGCCTTTTTTTGGATCAAATTGTTAACGCAGCATTAGTATTGGAGTAGGTTGAACTGAATTGGCTCAGGTCTTTTTTTAACCTATGTTAAAGTCGAACTCCAGCCTTACTTTAAACCCCGAATAGCTCCCATTTAACCTTTAGGCTGGATGACATCCAGTGTCAAGCAGCCCCTTCCTCCCCAGTTTGAACTTTAGCGGTGTCAGTCACCGCAGCCTTTCATCTGATAACCACAGAGGTCTGCCCAGAAATACCCACCACTGCTGACTGAAGCTGTATGCTGTAATGCCTCCAGAGATTGCACAGTACATGTGCCAGGGTTGAGTGTTCAGGGAGTTAACCCCTGAATACTCAGCCCTGGGGTGTGGTCTGGGCTGGCCAGCCCCTCCCACCATCCATTGAAGGTTCCAGGGCTGAAGAAACTCAACAATGACGTTAATTCTTCTAAAATATGGAGTAAATCTAAATCTGAACAATGCAAGTGCAAATTCCTTTTGGCAGGTTGCCTCAAGGAAAAAAAGGGAGACATGCAAGTTATTATTTTTTCTGACTAGATTTCGACTTTAATTAATTCAGTGCATGATCAGACACAGGTAATGTACAAAGTGGAAATCCACGCCTTGCGCCCTGCTTAGAGTCAGTGATGGATTCATTAGCTTCACTGATCCAATCAGGATGGTTCCTCTTCCCTTAATGTGCTGCCAGCCCCTATGCCATCTATCACGATTACTGTATTAGAAAGATGCTATTTAATCCAGACATCACATACAAGATTTGTTGCTCACTGTCGTTAATGTGAAGATGGCCTCTGAAGCGTGAATAAACATAATCGTTTTTGCCATGCTTCATCAGAGCAAGATCTGGTAACATATTCCAGCCAGAGCACTGCCTGTTCTACAGTAGCCAGTCCAGGAGTGCTCTGTGATTCATCATGCAATATAGGGTCTGAAATTCACTGTTTTTAACAAACTGTTTGCACTTATATGCTGTATAAACAAAGTATTATAGGAAAACTTTACAATAAGCAACCACTCAAGAAACTGTATCAAGAAGGGAAAGCAAAGCTACTACTGCATCAACGTGTTAATACCTGTGTCCTTTCGTCTTTGAAGGACCCCTGGTTAAGCAGTGAGCCAGCTCCAGATGGGAGATTTGGAGGCTGGGGAAGAGTCAAGGATAAGGGAAGCAGCCAGATTCCACTGTGTATTGAAGGGAACATGCCTCTAAGTGTTAAATCACTCCAAGATGGCTGAGAACCAAAAACAATGTAAAAAGGACAGCAGTAAGCTGACAATCAGCACAATAGGTTATATAGCTGTGGCTTGTTATTATGTTTAAGGTCCTGACTTTTGTCAATGTGTACTTTAAAATTAGTCTTTGCTTTGCTCATGCAAGGCAAAATAAAGTACCTTGAAAAAGTATTCATACCCCCTTGAAATGTTCTACATTTTGTCATGTGACAACCAAAAACATACATGTATTTCATTGGGGTTTTGTGTGATAGACCAACACAAAGTGGCGCATAATTGTGAAGTGAAAGGAAAATAATAAATGGTTTTCAAAATATTTTACAAATAAATATCTGAAAAGTGTGGCGTGCATTTGTATTTAGCCCCCTTGAGTCAATACTTTGTAGAACCACCCTTTGTTGCAATCACAGCTGCAAGTCTTTTTGGGGATGTCACTACCAGCTTTGCACATCTAGAGTGAAACATTTGCCAAATCCTCTTTTGCAAAATAGCTCAAGCTCTGTCAGACTGTATAGAGAGTGTCTGTGAACAGCAATTTTCAAGTCTTGCCACAGATCCTTAATTGGATTTAGGTCTGGACTTTGACTGGGCCATTCTAACACATGAATATGCTTTGATCTAAAACGTCCTATTGTAACTTTGGCTGTATGTTTAGGGTCGATGTCCTGCTGGAAGGTGAACTTCCGCTCCAGTCTTAAGTCTTTTGCAGACTCTAACGTGTTTTCTTGTAAGATTGCCCCTAATTTGGTTCTATCCACCTTTCCATCAACTATGACCAGCTTCCCTGTCCCTGCTGAAGAAAAGCATCCCAACAACATGATACTGCCACCACCATGTTTCACGGTGGGGATGGTGTGTTCAGGGTGATGTGCAGTGTTAGTTTTCCGCCACATATAGCGTTTTGCTTGTAGGCCAAAAAGTAACATTTTGGTCTCATCTGACCGGAACACCTTCTTCCACATGGCTTCACCCAAAACTGCAAACATGACTTCTTATGGCTTTCTTTCAACAATGGCTTTCTTCTTGCCACTCTTCCATAAAGGCCAGATTTGTGGAGTGCACAACTAATAGTTGTCCTGTGGACAGATTCTCCCGCCTGAGCTGTGGATCTGTGCAGCTCCTCCAGCGTTACCATGGGCCTTTTGGCTGCTTCTCTGATTAATGCTCTCCTTGCCCGGCCTTTCAGCTTAGGTGGGTGGCCATGTCTTGGTAGGTTTGCAGTTGTGTCATATTCTTTCCATTTTTAAATGATGGATTGAACAGTGCTCCGTGAGATGTTTAAAGCTTGAGATATTTTTTTATAGCCTAACCCTGCTTTAAACTTCTCCACAACTTTATCCCTGACCTGTGGTGTGTTCCTTGGCCTTCATGATGCTGTTTGTTCACTAAGGTTCTCTAACAAATCTCTGAGGGCTTCACAGAACAGCTGTATTTATACTGAGATTAAATTACACAGGTGGACTCTATTTACTATTTACTACTATCGCCACATCATTTGGCTACCAGGAGCAAAGAAAAAGAGATGGGGAACATGTAACTTACTTGCCTCGCATGTGACATTTCTTATGTTTGGTGATTGGCCATTTAGAGAGAGGGAAAGATGCCCTGGCTGTGTGTAAACCCCTTGTCTGAGCTCTTCCTCACTACCAGTCAGCTAATGAAGTGGTGGGGGGAAAGAAAGGAAGGTAAGTAGGTTCAGCTGTTGGGCCAGCATTACCGTTACACTGTTGCTTGGCCTTGTGTGGTTCACTTTAAGGATGTATATAAGGGATTTGGTAATAATTCTGTGATTCTTTATTGAATTCTGAGTTAAATTATGGAAGAGACCAGCTATGGGTATGTCCTAAGAGCTAGATGACAGCTAAAACTGTTGTCACCAGATGGTGGAAGAGCCTCACTGAAGTGCATCCACTAAAAGTGGCTGGCCTTCACCACAGCCCATGGTAATAGGGTTGGATATGTGTAGTAGGACTATTTCAGAACTGTACCCCTCAAGGTGGGTTAAATCTGGCCATAGACAGATACTTTTTATTAATTTTTTTTCAATCACAAACAATATGGATGGTGGCATTCCCCCTGCCGGGACACTGTATTCTGATAGTGGGACTCGCCGCTGTCAGAATACCAGCTGCAGCCAGCTGACTGCATGCGCTGATTGACAAAAAAATTCCCATCAAGAGAGTTTAAAGTGGTGGGACACCCTGAAAATGAAAACTTGAAAAAATGTTAGTAACAATTTAAAATAAAAAAAATAAAAAACATTTTTTTTTTACTTACCAGAAATGGCTGTTGCTAGGCAGATCGTCCTAATCTGCCTCCTCCAGCGCCGCAGTGATCTTCTCTTCTTCCGTCTTCAGGTGAATGGGGCGCGGTGTGTTATGGGAACTGTGTTCCACAACACACCGCGTTCCCCATTCACAAATAAGACTCGCGCATGCGCAGTAGGCCGCGCGCCGACTCGCGCATGCGCAGTAGGCTGCGCGCCGACTCGCGCATGCGCAGTAGGAAACGGGAAGCCGTTTCCCTTACTGAGGACGGCGGCGCTAGATCCGGATAGCCGAGGGACATCTCGGCCTCCACAAACGACATTGCGGGCGCCCTGGGAGGGTAAGTGTACTTATTAAAAGTCAGCAGCGACTTTTTTAAGGTGAAACCCCGCTTTAACTATTCCCACGCTTTCCTGCCAGATCTGCCATTCAGAGAAGCTGTATTACAGTTTCAATGAAAAGATACAGGATCTCTGAATGGGGGAAGATGGATGATTGATAGCTCCGCCCCCTCAATTCACAGATCCTGTGCTGCTGACAGCCCATTAGTTGTATTAAAGCCCTCCGCAACAGAAGATTCTGACAGCGGCAGTGGGTGGAGAAACAGGATGGAGGAAAATTTCTACTGAAAGAAGAATCAATACAAGGAACACATTATATTAACTGTAAGTTATGTCCCTTGTGCTGATATTTAAGTTTTTCATTTTAACTACTCTTTAACTCAATATTTTTACTCAGACAATACCATATAATGATGTATGGTATATGGTCCATTGTTTTTTAACACATAACAACAAGCATATTTTTTTTGCATGGTTACTTAAAGTATAACTAAAGGCACATTTTAGAATTTTCGAATTTTTGAATTTTGTACACAGTGGAGAGGGATTAGACCCCCTGTCAATTTGTATTGCTGTCTGTGCCCCCAAAAATGTGTCCTGTTTACCATCATCATTAAAAGTAAAGGTCAAAGAAAATCCAAAATGTTGGGCTGTCCCCATAAAAGTAATAAAGGGGGAATCTTCTTTTTTTTTTTTAAATCTTTATTTATAATTGTTTTTCCAAATACATTACCATAGTATCGACATTTCAAGGCATCTTTGTAATAATATTTTACAATGCAATTTTATTTGCCCCTTCCCCCCCCCCCACCTTGCTAGAACGCTCTGAGTGGGTCCAAATCTTAAATCCCATTTAAAAGTATTAGCTCCCAACCCATACAATGTTAAGGGTACTCTAAGCCGTCATTTCAGAAAAAACCTCCAAGATTCTTTAAAATTATCCCAATCCGCCCACTTTACTTTGGATATTGCCTCCACCTCTCCCTCGATCCCTTCCGCGGTTTCTATTCTTTGGGTTGCGTTGACGCCAAGAATCCAATCCCGAAGGGACGGAGCCGCGGCTTCCCGCCATTTCCTCGGGACTAGGCCCTTAGCCTCATTTAGGAGAATCGGAGTCAAGGATGTCTTGTATTGCTTCCATGGAACCTCAGTTCCATGGAACAAGCACACCCAGGGGTCCTCGGTAATCGCTTCCTTTGTGATAACTAAGATCAAGTCCAGTACTCCTTTCCAAAATTTTTTAATCACGGGGCAGTCCCATAGGAGGTGTGCTAGTGTACCCCTTGCGCTGCAACCTCTCCAACACTGGGAAGAGGCACCAGCCTGGAATTTGCTCAGTCTGTCGGGGGTTATGTACCATCTTGTCAAACATTTAAAATTGTTTTCTACTGTTTTAATGGGAAATACCGTGCTATGAATTATTTTTAAAATTTTCCCTATCCTATTTTTGCCACACAGTGTCCCCAGTTCTACTTCCCATTTCCTGATGTATGGGGGTACGTCCGGCACATCCTCGTTTAATAACACTCTATAGATACGGGAGACACTGTGCCTTGTATCCCCCCGAATACAGAGCTTTTCAAGCTGGGTGAGCTTGTCCTCTCCGCGAATCGGGCGGGGGAGACTGTCTACGAAGTGTTTTAATTGGGCGTACCTCCATGCATCAATTGACATCATTTCTGTGAACAAACTTAACTCTTGAAATGTGTATATTTCACCCAATTTGATTATATCTCTCAATTGTGCCCCTTGTGACTTAATCCAATTCCCACCGAAATCGCTTCTTCCTGGTTTAAACATAGTGTTGTTTTTTAAAAATATTAAAGAGGAATTAAATTGAAGTTTATTTTTTTTAAAAATACTATCCCAAATGTCCAAAGTGACTCTAGTTATCTCATGTGCATTTTAATCAAGTGTCCTAAATCTTGGTGGGTTCCAAATATCGTGTCCAAGGTCCCTACTACTTACTGTGAATTCTAACTTAGTCCATCTTTTGTCTTTACCCCCTCCCACCCAGTCTACCACCCGTGATAAAGCAATTGCGCGAAAATATTTTTCGAAGTCGGGGACCGCTAACCCCCCCTGTTTTTTTTCCCGGCTGAGTGTGCTGACTGCAATGCGCGGCTTCTTATTTGCCCAGATGTATCTTGAAATTATGTGGTTTAAGGTTTTAAAAAACGTAGAAGGAATGGCTAAGGGAAGCATCTGGAATTTATAGTTAATTTTAGGAGCGACTACCATTTTTAATGCATTGATGCGGCCGATCCAGGAGAGCGGACGTAAGGACAGTTTACGTAATTCTAATCTTATGTCATCTAATAAGGGGAGGAAATTTAAGGAGTATATTTTTTTGGTGGTTTCTGCCAGTCTGATTCCCAAATATTTGATATTTTCTCTCCAGGGGAATTTAAATTCATTTGCTAATAGGTCTGCTTCATTCTTTTTCAGATTGATATTAAGAATTTCTGACTTTCCAAGGTTAATTTTTAAATTTGAGATTCTACCAAAGGTTTTTAATAATGAAAGTAAGTTTGGGATAGAGATCCTTGGGTTGGAGATATAAAAAAGGACATCATCGGCAAAAGCCGCAAGCTTGTGTACCTCCCCTCCAACCGCAATACCCGAGATGTCATTGTTTTTACGGACCGAAGACAAGAGGGGCTCTAGAGCCAGGACAAACAAAAGGGGCGACAACGGGCAACCCTGGCGCGTTCCATTACGCATAACGAACACCTCCGAGGGTACCCCATTGACCTTGACAGAAGCCTGTGGATGAAAATAGAGCATTCTGATCCATTGCAACATCCTGGGACCAAATCCCATTGCCTCCAATGTTCCCATCATATGTCCCCAGTCTACCCTGTCAACCGCTTTTTCGGCGTCAATAGACAGGAGTAGGCTGGGGATCTTATCTCTCCTGGCAGCATGGAGCAACAATAGGGTCCGGACCCCATTATCCCGGCCCTCCCTCCCGCCAACAAACCCCACCTGGTCAGGGTGAACCAGATGGCATATTTTGTCCTTCATTCTATTGGCTAAGACCTTAGCGTATAGTTTGGTGTCAGTGTTTAATAAAGCTATCGGGCGATAGCTGGAACACAAGGTTCTATCTTTGCCTTCTTTTAAATTGAGTGTACTTGATGCCCTCAGAGCATCCCCTCCCAATATACAGTCCGTGCCCAGATGGTTCCAGAACCGACACAACCTTGGGACCAGGATGTCTTTATATTTCTTGAGGTATGTTAACGTGAAACCATCCGGGCCCGGGCTCCTTCCACTCTGGGATCCCCGAAGGGCTGCAAAGATCTCTGCCTCAGTTATGGGACTGTCCATGTCTAAACTTTCACTTTCTGACAGAGTCGGTAGCGCACTATACGAAAGGAATTCCTTGCCCTCTGTTCCGGCTTCAAGATTTTGCTTCCCCTCCTGCTTGACATCATATAATCTTTCATAATACGTCTTAAATGCCATTGCTATTTCTTTAGTCGAACTGACCATTTCCCCAGCCTCATTTTGTATTTTTTCAATGTAGTTCACCTCTCTCTTTTTTTTGAGTGCCCGGGCTAAGTTTTTTCCTGACCTATTCCCCCACTGATAATTCTCTTTTGTTATTTTATAGAAGTACTTTCTGGAGTCTGTCTCTAAGACCGTTTTTAACTCTTCCCTTTTATTTATTAACCTGTGGAAAAGATCCTGGTTGAAGATCTCATTATTTTTATGGTCCCTTTCGAGCCTCTGGATTTCATTTGTTAGTTCTGTAATCTTTATGTTTTTTTCTTTTTTTTTTCTCGTTCCGATGGAAATAAGGATCCCCCTTATGTACGCCTTGTGGGCCTCCCATAGGGTCCCAGGTGAGATACCCTCAGTGTCGTTTTCCGAAAAAAAGAATTCAATTTCCTTTTTAATTAAGTCTGCTGAACCCGTGTCTGATATCAAATCATCATTGAGACGCCACGAGAAGGGCTGTCTACGGAGTGCGGGGGTCCTAAGCCTCATCAAGACTGGGGAATGGTCTGATAAGGTCATTATCTCTACATGAATGGAACTAACCCGATCCAATAATCGGTGATCTATTAGAAAGTAGTACAGGCGGGAGTGAGTCCCATGAACCGGGGAAAAAAAGGTAAAATCTTTTTCTTTAGGGTGCAAAGCACGCCACCCATCAATCAACTGATTTTGTAACATCTTATTCTTCAATTTTTTCAGTTGTATTGGGCTCGGCCTATACACCCGTGACGTAGTATCATAACTGGGGTCTAGACAGATATTGAAGTCTCCCGCTAGGACTACTTCACCCATTTTAAACCCCCGTACCCGGCCCAAGACCTGTGTCAGAAAGCTTATCGGGTTTTTATTTGGGCCGTAGATGTTGATAAGCGTAAACATATTTTCTCCGATCCTCCCCCTCAGGAAGAGGTACCGGCCCTCCGAGTCCTCTAGTCTGTCTAGTAGTGTAAACTTAATATTTCTAGAGAATCCAATTGCCACCCCCTTTGAACCCAAAGTCGGGGAGTCACTGTAAAACCAAGTGGGAAACTCTTGAGAGAATATTTTAATGTTTGCTCCACGAAAGAAATGCGTTTCTTGGAGAAATGCAATATCCACGTGGTACCTCTGGAGTTCCCTTAAAATCTTATATCTCTTTGCCGGGGAATTCAAACCCTTCACATTGTATGTCAGGAGCTTTATATCATTGCTTGCGATTATTGTTATTGGAATAAGTCAATGGACCCTTTATTTCTCTGATCACTATACTCTCTGCAAGGTAACCTTCCCCTATCCCTCCCCCCCTCCCACCCTCCTCCCCTCCTCCCCCCTCTGGTCGAGTTCTGACCCCATGAAAACTAAGGGACCTACCATCCGAGCTACTCCCGTGTATGCCACAGGGCATCCTTCTGGGGCCCTCAGTTAACCTTACCCCAGGGTGTCGCTCGGACCCCGCCGCCCTCCCCGGGGGGATCCCCCCTCGCCCCCCCGATGATCGAGGGGGGGCGTGGGTGGTCCCCCCGGGGCGCCCGGAGACCCCTCCCGGCCCCGTCCAATCCGCCACCCCCCCCACAACCTCCCCCCCCAGCCCCCCCCAACACCCTTAGGAACTGAGAGTGAAGGGAAGGCCGCCCACGGCCAAGAAAAACATTTCAAGTTTCAAATTTCAAACCCCTGGTAGCCCGCCCCCCCCCCCCCTAGGATGACCAATTCACTCTCCCATTTCACTTTCCCCACGACCCACTCCCCACTCAGGGGGGGATGGTGGGGACAGGGACCCCCAAGGCTGAACAAAATTCCTGCAGTTCATCAAGGAACTTCATACGCACAGCTCTTCCTGACTTTATAACTATTAATGAGGCTGGGAAACCCCAGCTGTATTTTATATTTGCAGTTCTCAATGTTTCCAAAAGGGGTTTCATCTGACGCCTCCGTGCTAGGGTTTTAGGGGACAAGTCCGAGAAGACCTCAGAGTCAAATTTCAGCGGGGGGATGTTTCTCAATTTTGTCCAAATATTGGCCTTGTCTTCATAGGCGTGGAACCTGACAATGACGTCTCTAGGGGTCTCCTCACTGAGGCCAAGCGGTTTCCTGATACGGTGGACCCTATCGATTTTTAAAGCTGCGTCCTCGGGTCTCCCCAACAGGGGGTTAAATATAAGTTGTATTTTTAGTGGCAAGTCCTCGCCCTGTTGTTCCGGGAGTGATCTTATCCGCAGGTTCTGCCTCCTATTTTGATTTTCTTGGTTTTCTATAAGATATTCAATATCCCTATGTTTCATTTCCATTTTGTTCATTTGTGTTTTAAGGTCCAATATTTCTTGTGCCTGAATGACCACCAGGTCCTCCACTTTTTCCACTCTGTTTACTATAAGGCCTAAGTCAGACCTAACATTAGAGATTTCTGATTTTATAACGCCTTCTAGTTTAGAGAACATTTCCGCCATTTCAGACTTAGTTGGAATATTAGTTAAGTTTCTTTGCTCTAGGGAGTAGCTAGTGTCCCGGGCTCCATCGGCCTATGGTTCACTCCTGGAAAGGTCTGTTTGTTCCGCTTTCTGACGGTCTATTTCCTTTTTTTTTTCCTTTGTATTTTGCTGTTTTTTCTCCATTTCTGGGGATTTTAAGCTGATATCTTTGAGGTATTTCTGGGGCCTGGTTATTGAATTTGGGGGGACCCCCATGCTTTTTTTTTTATCAATGAATGACTGTTCTCTGTGTTACGTTGCCGACTTTTTATTAGCCGCGAGTGATTTTAAATAGCTTTTTTTCCTGCAAAAATGACACTTTGTGCAGGAACAGTTCTCTATATTAGATATACTGAATCTCGAATTCATTCGAAGCATTCGAAGCATTCGTTATATCCGCTATTATAATTTCTTTCATATTAGTTAAATTCGATATTTGTAGTTGGATTTACTAACGATTCGTAACTATTCGTAACGATTCGTAACTTGAAATTGAAATTCGATATTTGTAGTTGGATTCGAATTGTTCTCTGTGTTATAAGAACCGACAATTCATTAGCCGCGTTAATGATTCGTAACGATTCGTAACGATTCGTAACTTTGCGATTCGTACGAAATTCGTATTTCGTACAAATTCGAATGGAATTTTGTACACGAGTTACGAATTACGAATTTTTTTGTATACGAAACGGGACGAAATGAAACGAAGCGAATTTTTTGACAGTTCCCATGTCTAATCTGGCAGGGAAGTGTGAAGAGCAGCCTCCAGGCTGCCGCTGGAGGGTCAGGCGTAGCTGGCAGTGGATGCTCCTGCACCTGCACGTGATGACTCTCTCGCTCTCCCTCTGTAGCACAGGCTGCAGCTCGGACACATCACACACTTACACAGAGTAATTTGCCTGCAGTTCCAGGCCAGGGGTCTCAACAGAGCAATCCCACCCTCACACAGGCTTTTTATCACCTTGCCCAGCATCCTGTTTTCCTCCCCCAGCTGACTGGTATTTTCAGTCCAGCTGAATGCAAAACTTGGCTCCCTGGACTACATGTCCCAAGATGATTTGCTTCACTCTTAGAACTCAGTCATTCTGTCTTCAGGATGTGATGACACAGAGTCCAGGCTGAACACTAGGAGAGAGCAGCTTCACAGTAGCAATCCTGCATAGTGTCTCCTGACAATGCAGGCAAACTAGCCAGCTCCTGGCTACAGCAGTAATAAAAAAGTGTTCTTAGGTTGTGAGCCATAATACTGTATATTTAAATGAAATGTTTTGTACCCGGAGTTAAGCTTTAAAAGACAATAAGATTGGACAGCCAACCCATATGAACAACAATATCCTGTATATGCATGAATCATCCAGATCTATTAATGGTAAATTAACAGATTGGATTCCTGTGTGTTTTAATGCTGTGTTCTGAGAGGAGCTGTGTGTGTCTGGTACCTTATTCGGAGGAAGGAATCGCAGGGTTCCTGGTTTGGATGAGTGGGATCAGTCTGTGACAGCGGAACTTACCTTCAAAGAACCAGTGTCGGCTTATTGCAAAGGCACCTGCAGTGATAAAAGAGCCACTTGTGGTATATTTAGCTCTCTGCAAGTATAGTTAATCATGAAATTACATTTTGCATAATCTAAGAGAAGAGAGCAGTACCCAGGCTGACAAAACAACATCAGAACGTGCAATTATCACCTGTTAAATCACTTTTTTTTCCTTTGTATTATCTGCTTTTTTGATGGAAATGTATTTGATTGTACTGAAAATCACTGCATTCAGAAATCACATTTAAAAAAAGAAAACCAGAATGAAACCTTGGTTAATATAAAAGGAGGAATTAAAGGACCGCTCTGGGGAAATATGTAAAACACCCTTTAGTTCCCTTATTCTCTAATTATTCAATTTTGTTATTATAATTACTTGAACTGTGTCACCAAACTCCAGCTAATTTTAGTCAGGCTTGCAGTCAGAGTACGTTTCATAGTCAGACTGAAAAATTCTATTGAGTTAAACTAAAAAGACAAAAATAAATTAAATAACAGCCCCAACCTCAGTACCCCAAACCCTCAGTTTATCCTGAGTAAATCAATAAACTGTTATCTTATAGACATGTGCATTAGTTTTCGTCCGAATGCATTTTCCTCCGAATTTCGGGTATTTTCGTTATTGTTTTAACAAACGATAACGAACATGTAGAATCCGAAAACCGAAAGATCTGACATAAACAAATGCTTTATTTTTGTTTTCGCTGCAACAGTTCGATATAGATAGGAGATTCAACATAGTGATAGAGAAGCCTTTGCGCTACTATAAATAATGTGCTCTAACAATGTCAATAAAAATATTCTCCATTAAAATATAAGGTGCAAAATGTGCAATATAAAGTGCAAATAAATGTGCAATAAAGTCTACCTGCAGCAAAATCTAGTAGTGTTCACACAAAAACAGTAAATAAATCAAATAATGATCTTGCGCAACAGTGTATTTGACACCTAACCTGAAATAATAAAAGTGCAATAACAGTATGGCAGATAAATACCCGAAAAATGTGACAAATAATCCAAAGTCCAAAGTTCACAAAAGGGAAAATTTTAAATTAAAAAACTGGGAAATTGCTTAAAAGACACCAAATAATAAACAATGCATACCGTATATACTCGAGTATAAGCCGAGTTTTTCAGCACATTTTTTTTGTGCTGATAATGCCCCCCTCGGCCTGTTACTCGAGTCAATCGTTTTCTGCAGCGGAGAATGACATTTCCGACCTGACTTTGAGATCCCGTATCTCGGGGCCACTTGGAGATAGGAACCCCTCTTATGTTGTAGTGCTAGTTCCACTGGGTTTGCACACCAAATTTGGAGTTCCTAGCACCAAGTGGCCCGAGATACGGGGCCCTAAAATCGGTCAACTGTGTCCATCTGCAGCAAGGTCATTTCGGGACCCTTTGAGTCCAGAGACCCCACATTTTGGCTACAGCTAGGGGGCATCTAGGAACCCTTAACTACCAAGTTTGAAGTTCGGGAGACCTATGGCTGCAAATGGGCACAGTGAGGCATGCAAATGGGCACAGTGAGGCTGCAAATGGGCATTGTTGACCCTCTTTGCCACTTACAGTAGCTGCGCATTTCTCACCCTAGGCTTATACTCGAGTCAATACGGTTTCCCAGTTTTTTGTGGTAAAATTAGGTGCCTCGGCTTATATTCGGAACGGCTTATACTCGAGTATATACGGTAAGTCCATATATTATTCTTATATATATGACGTCTTTTCCAATGGGTTATTTCTCAAAGTAAAGCTCCCATATAAAATGCTCCCATATATATTAAGCTGCCCGCAGATCCTTTTGAAATAAGAGAACGTATATGTGCAATCCAAAAATTAGCTCACAGAACTCTCACCTCCATTCCTTGTAGTGTCAGCATAAAAATCCTATGGATGGCCTTTTCTCCTATTCCGATATCCGCCACGAGGATGCCCTCCGTCCCTGTATATATTATAGCTGCACGGATATTCCACATCTGCACACTCCAATGATGATAAAACTCACAAAGGAGGAAAAGAGGAAAAAAATACCTCCGATAGTGTAGTATGTCAAAACACTCAAATAGTTTTATTAAATGAAGCAGATTGGACTCTTACATTAAAATCGTGATTAAAAAGCATAAAAAGTAACACTGTGGCGTTTTCTCACCGTTCTCACGTCACTTCTGGTATTACGATCTACATCCACTTCAGGCCACTCCCTACGCGTTACATCATCCACGTGACTTCATCAGGGGAACCAGATTGGCTGTTGTGGACTTCCTTATCAATGGTAAAACTGGAAATATAAATGCTGTCATTTTCTTGTAGTCCACTATATTAAACAAGCACGGCCATTTTCAAGTAGCCGGCTATATTCGGCAGACAAGGCCATTTTGTTGGTTATCCAAATAGCAACGATCTATGGTGACAGTTCAAGAACCTGGAACTCAATATAATGATAAAAAAGAGAGAGAGAGACTAACCGGAACTAATTCAAATAGCGGTACTGAATCTTCTGACTCCCTCCGAAACAAATATGTTATTGCCGCTTATTAAAACCTAAAATAATAAGTTCTAGTTCAGGTAAAATTAAACTCTAAATATGGACCAGAGTCCAGTAAATTAGAGAAAGAAATCTTATAAAAATAGTTACTTCAAGATGAATTTATAATTAAAAAATAAATTTATAATAATACATTTTAATTTAAAATCAAGAAATGGTGACCATGTCATGTTTCCTATAGAAAATTAATATTATCATTAAAAATTAATCAGGTGTATAAAAAAACGCATACAATTGCATACCGGAAATGAAGCAATAAATACATCACAAACATATAATAAATTCAATACATCAATTATATATTAAAAGTATATTAAAAATTACTGAGGAAGCAATTAAGATCAAATTCTACGTTTAGGCCTTCAGGTGTGAGAGTTCTCATAGTGTGTATCCATCTCAACTCTTTTTGGCTGATAGTCCTGAGCTTGTGGCTACCTATCCATGATGCATTGTATCTTTCGATACCCCAAAATTGTAATTGGGATGAATCTTTATTGTGGACTGCAGCAAAATGTCTAGAGACATTATGCTTTGGGAAACCATTTATAATATTCTGGACATTTTAGTTCTTCCTATATACTGTAAATTGCAACTGCATTGGAGACCATACACTACTCCCTCCGTATGAAAGCCTATAAAATCTCTAATTGTGTAGGATTGTCCTGTAGTGGTGGCTGTAAATTCTAACCTCTTCTTCTGAAATTTTCTCGAGTGACGACATGCATAACAATTCCTACATGGGAAGAATCCCTTCCCAGTGTAAAAAGTATAACCTGTTTTTTTGGGGGGGTTCCACTACCGACTTCACTATCATATCCCTCAGGGTAGGTGCCCTCTTATAAATAATATTGGGTTTATCTGGCAACATAGATTTTAGATCTTTATCACTTTTTAATATATGCCAGTGACGGTGAATCAGTTTAGCTACTTCTTTGTGTTGGACATTGTAGTCCAATATCAGACACCAACAGGAGGCTCCGTGTCTGATATTGGACTACAATGAGTTTTTTATACACCTGATTTTCTATAGGAAACATGACATGGTCGCCATTTCTTGATTTTAAATGATGAAGTCACGTGGATGACGTAACGCATAGGGAGTGGCCGGAAGTGGATGTAGATCGTAATAACGGAAGTGACGTGAGTACCGCGAGAAAACGCCACAGTGTTACTTTTTATGCTTTTTAATCACATTTTTAATGTAAGAGTCCAATCTGCTTAATTTAATAAAACTATTTGAGTGTTTTGACATACTACACTATCAGAGGTATTTTTTTCCTCTTTTCCTCCTTTGTGAGTTTTATCATCAGATGTGTAGATGTGGATGCAGAATATTCATGCAGCTATATTATATACAGGGACGGAGGGCGTCCTGGTGGCGGATTTTGGAAAAGACATCATATATATATATATATATATATATATATATATAAGAATAATATATGGACTTATGCATATTTTATTATTTGGTGTCTTTTAAGCAATTTCCCATTTTTTTTATTTAAAATTTTCACATTTGTGAACTTTGGACTTTGATTTAATTATCAAATGTTTCGTGCATTTATCTGCCATACTGTTATTGCACTTTTATTATTTCTGGTTGGGTGTCAAATACACCGTTGCGCAAGATAATTATTTGATTTATTTAGGAGATTTGACATGACGCTGACAATAGCGATCTGTGTCCATCACACCTGTGGTCGAATGTGCCTAACCTTAGCTCTATTAGTTCAAGATTATTCTACATAAAGAAAAAGGATTCGACATAGAGATAAAAGATTCGACATTATAGAGACAATAGCAAAAAAAGGTTGAATGTGCCTAACCTAACTCTTCTAGTCCAAGATTATTCGACATAGAGAGAAAAGATTTGACATGAAGATTCAACATGAAGATTAGACGAAGCAGTCGCCGCGAGCAGACATTTATGGTCAAATGCTCCACCCATAAGCTATAGAAGAATTCTAATGTTGGTTGACTAGTAATAATAATTAATAAATATAATTATTACTAGTGTCACACATTAGAATTCTACTATAGCTTGTAAGCGGAACATTCGACCGGAAAAGTAAGATTGCGGCATCGTACAGTTTAGCTGCTCCGTCGAATCTTCTTAGAACTTTCGACAGACACCATAAGCCTTCAATGACAGATTCGACCTTAATTATATCGGATTTTCAGGCGAATGCATTTTTTAAAGAAACAAAATAAATAAAAATGAATTTCAGGAGTAACTAAATAAATTTATTTTTCGGACGAAAACAAAATTCCGAAACAAAATGTTTAAGTGTGCACATGTCTATTATCTTATACACATCATCCAGTTTTCTCCACCACTCTTTTCCATAAAGAAAATAATTTCCTAAAATTTAGTTCATAGTAGCGGTTCGTGCAACACTGTCTACAAACTGTATCTCCCAGAAGGCAATGCTCTGACATCGCTTCGTGGGGCAGCTCAGGAACAAGAGTGAAGGCCTTTGTGACATTACAACAAATCTGGGATGCATCTTAAAGCCTGAAGTAAAAAACAGGTTCCTCAGATTTGGACTTTAAACGGACCACAAACAGTATTATAGTAAAAATATATATAAATGTATTGAACATTGATACCAATCAACAACATAGGAGTGGGCATAAAAGCAACAAACACATATGTTGGGAACAGAAATGGAAACAGCTGAGAAGAGAGCACAAAACCTGTTGAAAAAACTAAATGCTGATCTTTTTCAGGGACAGAGGACTTACGAGTTCCAAATCTGTAGCTTATATCTATGATAACAGAATACATATCATCAGAAGTATATATGGATGCACAAATATATAGCATCTGACATTTCAGATATGAATAGAAAAATATACATCCATTTTAAAGCAAAAAAAATGAAATCACAGCTGAGCATACTGACCCCAAATGTTGATGACCCGTACAGAGAGAGATCATAACTCAATAATGAAAAGAGAGCTATGTCCCTTAGAGCAGCGCACAGGCATCAGACCAGGGAGATGGCGATAGCCAATGATCCACATAGGACGAAGTAGTCCCACTACAAAGTTTGTGGTATATCTAAGTAGATAAATAGATAGATCCACCATTAGTTCAGATATAATATCCAGAACTGTTTGGCACAAAATAGTGTTCATAAAACAAAATAAATGAACAGGAACTACATATCCAGCAACCAAAACATCATACCTACATTGACAGTGACTCTAGAGGACAAATATAGTCCTTGTTCCCCATAAACACGAATCGAGTCAGTATGGAGTAGAATCTGTGTCTTGGATCGAAACGTCAGGTTATATGTTGTTACATGAGTCTACCTGATGGCTGGACAGGCCCTATTGATCTAAAAATAGCCACAAGGAAGTACTGTTATAAAAACTGTAACTCATGGCGCCATTAGACTTGCGGTACAATGACCTTCAAGTTAGATAAATTGGAATAGCAGGCCATGGCGCCTAAACCCCGTGTTAAGCTTACCTTATAGCTGAGATGGAATGGTGTGGCTGTTTGTGTCTGCCAGACCTGTTTGTGTCCTGGCAGACCTGTTTATGTCCTGTCGTTGATTGATATCAATGTTCAATAAATTTATATATATTTTTACTATAATACTGTTAGTGGTCCATTTAAAGTCACAATCTGAGGAACCTGTTTTTTAATCTATGTATTAGGGATGTGGTCCACAATCAGTATAGACAGCTAGTTGCAGCAAAGAGCCTATGTATTACTTGAAGCCTGAATTTACAGAGCTGTAAGTACCACTTGTGAAGCTGTTCATGTCAAAAATAGTCAGAAGTTTTTGTATTTCCCATGTGTCCAACGCCAAAAAAATGCAGCATCAACTACTGTGGACATTGGGTTAGGGTAGATATAATTCTCTTCATAACCACTTGTAGTAATGCTAACAGCAGCTGGCAGCATGATGGCACATCTTCTGTAGTCCAGAAGACTACAGGAGTAGTGTCTTTGCTGACCAGGGAGTTCAGGAAGAGGTTGGGTAGTGATGGGTGTCATCCACCCAGGAACTGACATGGTAGCAGCAGGGGATTGGGCAATTGTAGCAGTGCACAGGATCACACGACATCCATCACCATCCAATTCCTGCAACAGTGGGTGGAAAATAGAGCCATGTAGGGCATAGGTGCTGCTCTCTCTGCAACATTATCTTGTGAGCTCAGTGTGGTTTGATGGTACACCCAAGGAGACGACCACAGAATGAGACATCCACAGTATGTAGGCTGCATGATGCTGGACATCATTAAACCTGGAATAGGATCAGTTTTGGACCATGGAGGAAGGCATGTGAGGCAAAGCATGGGGAAGCACTGGAGCATGGGGAGGATATGTACTGCTTTATAAAAAAAAAGATTTAACATAGTACACAGGTGAGTACAGAGGGGAGAGAATAAAAAAAATGGCATAATAGTAAAAACTTCAAATATCAGATCGAAAAAAATAAGCACAAGCAAGTGTACAATTTTGTGTTCTGTCGCAAATCTTCCTTTAACAAAGGGACCATAGCATTATTATGCATAAATGATCTAATGTTGGCATATATTATCTCCTAATTGTCCTTTTTTTTTAATGATTTAAATATGTAAATTGCTCTGTAAGTATTGTTTGTCACAACAACAGCATCCAAAATTAAAACTTTCTAAAAACAGATTGCGTGCGGTCTAGGGAACAGGCCCCTTAAAAAGTCTTGATGAGATTAGTACGGGGGACTTATTAAAGTTTTTTTAGTAACTTTACACTCCCGGGGAATCAGTGTGCCTTTTAATGCAAATTTTATCTTCCATAATTAGGGCTTCAATTTAGAGCCTCTTTTGTCACTCATTTTTTCTAGGCAATTAGAAAATCAATTAATTTTAAGGCTCGTTGTTGCAGCTTTTCTGTCTCTTCTCATGTTTCTTGTTAATGTCCTCCACTGGCAAAAGCATTAAACAAAATAGACAGCAACAAAAACATATTCCTAACCACTGTAGCCTTACAATAGCAGCTTACACTGGCTCTGCCATTTTTAACCACTTGCCGACCAGCCGCCGCAGTTGTACTGCAGAAACATGGCTCAGCTGCGCAAATAGCCATCATGTTACGTTGCTTCGATTTGTGGCCACTAGGGGCGATGCGAGTCATGATGACCGTCGGGCTCCCGCGATCGCTCGTGTGTAAACACAGAGATCCCAGTTCTCTGAGGGGAGAAGAGACAGATTGTGCGTTCATACAAAGTATGAACACCAATCTATCTCTTCCCCTATTAAGTCCCATCCCCCTTCAGTTAGAACACGTAGCAGGGAACACAGTTAACCCTTGATCGCCCCTAGTGTTAACCCCTTCACTGCCAGTGACATTTTTACAGTAATCAATGCATTTTTATAGCACTGATCGCTGTATAAATGCCAATGGTTCCAAAAATGTGTCAAAATTGTCTGATGTGTCTGCCATAATGTCGCAGTCACGATAAAACTCGCAGATCGCCGCCATTACTAGTAAAAAAAAATAATAATAAAAATGCTATAAATCTATCCCCTATTTGTAGACGCTATAACTTTTGCACAAACCAATCATCATACACTTATTGCGATTTATATTACCAAAAATATGTAGAAGAATACATATTGGCCTAAACTGACAAAAAATGTGCTTTTAAAAAAAAAATTGGGATATTTATTATAGCAAAAAGTACAAAATATTGTGTTTTTTTCAAAATTGTCGCTCTTTTTTTGTTTATAGCGCAAAAAATAAAAACCGCAGAGATGATCAAATACCACCAAATGAAAGCTCTATTTGTGGGAAAAAAAAGGACGTTTTGTTTGGTTACAACGCCGCACAATGGCGCAATTGTCAGTTAAAGTGATGCAGTGCCGAATCACAAAAAATAACCTGGTCATTCAGCAGCCACATCTTCCGGGGCTGAGGTTAAAAAAATAAATAAATTGAATAAAAAGTTTCCTGGAGTGGATGATTTTTTTTATAATCCACTATCCTGCTGACCATTCTGATTCACTTCTGGGTGTGTTAGAAGCCTGCTATCCCACTGCAAGCTTTGGTTCCATCTGCCAGCCCCTAGGTCACTACAGAATAGATCAGTTACATAGGGGGGCAGTGGAATGAACCACAGCATGCCGTGGAGGGCAGAAGCATTCAACAAACCCAGAAGTGGTGGATTTTATTCAAATGACTGTAGCGCTTCAAGACAGTGACGATTCCAAGAAGTTTAAAAACAAAAAAAACACATTGAGCTTATTGAAAACATATTGATGCTGGGAGCTCCACCCAAATGGGGAAGCTCTGCTTGTTTGCACCCTCTCCACTACCACATTTTGCACTTTTTGGGAGGGAGGGGGGAGTAGGTACTTGGTTTTGACAGGAACACGCTCCCACTCCCTACTCAGATTGCTGTGAACTGAGCCAAAAGTTTGCCCCTCCCCTCCTTCCCCTCCTTCCTCCGCAGCCTTCTGGGACACATCACAGATCCCAGAAAATGGTGGGAACATTCACAAGGCACAGCCCGATTCAAGCATGCATAGTAGTAAACAGGCTGTGAAGCAGTAGGGCTTCACTTCTTCTTTCCCTTACTAGAGATGCCAACGCCTGCACCCAAAGTCGATTGTAGAATCAGCTCGGGTGAGGACATTGCAGGATCCCTGGACAGGTAAGTGGCCTTATATTAAGAGTCAGCAGCTACAGTATTTGTAGCTGCTGACTTTTATTTTTTTCTGAAGGAGCCTCTTTAAACTGTATAAAGAGCATAAGCTTTTATATTTTTATTTAATGTACTACAGTAGAATAAATTATTTTTTGTTCCAGACTCCCATTATATGCTAAAGCATGGATGCTGCCTCAAAGGCTACAGGATGGAAGATCCACTACTGTATCCCATCCTGCTAAAGCTGCAGGATGGGATATTTTCAATCAGAAAATGGCTGGTGGTGGTGAATGGCAGCTGAAGTAAAATTAAGAGAGGTCTGCATGCTTTGATACTGTATCAGGGATATGCAATTAGCGAACCTCCAGCTGTTGCAAAACTACAAGTCCCATCATGCCTCTGCCTCTGGGTGTCATGCTTGTGGCTGTCAGAGTCTTGCTATGCCTCATGGGACTCTTAGTTCTGCAACAGCTGGAGGTCCCCTAATTGCATATCCCTGCTGTAGACTGTCCCACAAGCATGTATTGACCTAGACCTATGTGTGGTTACTATGATCTAGTGAGGTGGAGAGGCACAACTGTCATGATTGCAGACCGATGCAATGATCAGAATAGCTGGAAAGGCGACCCACCTACAATATGAAACAATTGAAACTCTTGTTGGTGGGCTACTTTGATATATTTCATTTTTGGAATTGAAAGCTAATTGTAAGTAGTCAAAATTTCTGTGAAAATTGTTATGTGTATGGCCCGCAGAATATTAGACTTTGGAGGGAGGAGTTTATATATGAAGTCTTCCTACAGTCAATAAAAAGCTCTTGTGCAACCAATTACCACACAATAATTAGGGAAAGGATGTCCACCTGTGTGCAATCTAAGTGTCACGTGATCTGTCATTACATATACACACCTTTTTGAAAGGCCACAGAGGCTGCAACACCTAAGCAAGAGGCACCACTAACAAAACACTGCCATGAAGACCAAGGAACTCTCCAAACAAGTAAGGTACAATGTTGTTGAGAAGTACAAGTCAGGGTTAGGTTATAAAAAAATATCCAAATCTTTGATGATCCCGAGGAGCACCATCAAATCTATCATAACCAAATGGAAAGAACATGGCACAACAGCAAACCTGCCAAGAGACAGCTGTACACCAAAACTCACGGACTGGGCAAGGAGGGCATTAATCAGAGAGGCATCACAGAGACCTAAGGTAACCGTGGAGGAGCTGCAGAGTTCCACAGCAGAAACTGTACTATCTGTACATAGGACGACAATAAGCCATACACTTCATAGAGTTGGGCTTTATGGCAGAGTGGCCAGAAGAAAGCCATTACTTTCAGCAAAAAAACAAAATGGCACATTTGGAGTTTGGAGTTTGCGAAAAGGCAGGTGGGAGACTCCCAAAATGTATGGAGGAAGGTGCTCTGGTCTGATGAGACCAAAATTTAACTTTTTGCCCATAAAGAAAACGCTATGTCTGGTGCAAACCCAACACATCACCTCACCCAAAGAACACCATCCCCAAAGTGAGACATAGTGGTGGCAGCATCATGCTGTCGGGATGTTTTTCAGCAGTCGGGACTGCAAAACTGGTCAGAGTCGAGGGAAAGATGGATGGTGCTAAATACAGGGATATTCTTGAGCAAAACCTGTACCACTCTGTGTGTGATTTGAGGCTGGGATGGAGGTTCACCTTCCTGCAGGAAAATGACCCCAAACGCACTGCTAAAGCAACACTTGAGTGGTTTAAAGGGAATCATGTAAATGTGTTGGAATAGCCTAGTCAAAGCCCAGACCTCAATCCAATTGAAAATCTGTGGTCAGACTTAAAGATTGCTGTTCACAAGCGCAAACCATCTAACTTGAAAGAGCAGGAGCAGTTTTGCAAGGAGGAATGGGCAAAAATCCCAGTGGTAAGATGTGGCAAGCTCATAGAGACTTATCCAAAGCGACTTGGAGCTGTCATAGCTGCAAAAGGTGGCTCTACAAAGTATTGACTTTAGGGGGTGAATAGTTATGCACATTGACTTTTTCTGTTATTTTCTCCTATTTGTTTGCTTCACAATAACAAAATAAAAATCAAAGTTGTGGGCATGTTCTGTAAATTAAATGATGCAAATCTTCAAACAATCCACGTTAATTCCAGGTTGTGAGACAACAAAACACGAAAAATGCCAAGGGGGGGGTGAATACTTTTTTTACAAGGCACTGTATTTTTTAGAACAGTAAAAAAAAAACTGAAGAAGACAACGAATGTAGGGGTCGAAATGCATTGTGGTATTACTGTGCATCCCATGATGTAATGTCATTTGTAATAACTGTTCTCATGATGTACAATGTTACCATCAATTTTGCATACCTTGATTTTATGTCACCAACCAGAGCTCATATTTTAAACTCTTGTAACATTTGAATTTTTCCACGAAATAAAGCAATATCTTTTTTACAAATATATACTTTGTGTACTTTGCTGCTTCAAAACCCTATGTTTACCATGTCTACAAAGCTAAAGCTGCCCCTAGATGGATCGAAATCCATTGGTTTCAGCAGAGACTGGCCCAATTTCGAACCTTCTATGGCTGTTCCTGCTCGACAGAAGTTGATCAGCCGACTGCAGCCACTGATCAGTGTATTCTGACAGCGGAGGAGTCCCGCTGTCAAAATACAATAGCACAGAGGGATTATTCCTCCATCTATCCTGCAGGTATGGATGGGGTAATCCATTATGGGTTTTGTTTATTGCAAAAACAGGCATCCATGCCAAGCCTTACAAGCCTAAAACAGTTGTATGCAATTTAAGATAATTGTGTTTTTAAAATAATAGAAGGCTGCAGGATACACAGCTATACATGGGGCATACAGAAATGATTTGCATGGCCCTGCCCACTATCCTAAAATTAGGAATATTACTTCTTTTCTGAGGATGGAAGTGAGACTAATGCCGCGTACACACGTACGGACTTTTGCCGGCGGACCTAAGTCCAGCGAACAATCCGCTGGACTTTCCCGCTAGGTACGCCGGACTAAAAAGCGAACGGACTTGACCACACACGATCACGCAAAAAGTCCGGCGGTTCACGCGATGACGTACGCACGTACGACGGGACTAGAAAAAGGAAGCTCGAGATCCCAAACGACACCCTTTGGGCCCCGTCAGCTAATCTCGTGTATATCGCGTGTTAGTTGACGTTTGGTTAGAGACGATTCGCGCTTCTCAGACTTCTGCTTAATTCGTTCGCTTCTGCCGTTCAGTTTGTGCTTGTGAGGTTTGTATCTGGCTTTCAGTGCGTGTGGATCAGTTCCTACCTGTTCTCAGGCCGTTCTGGTCCGCTCGTTCCTGTTTTTCAGGTCGTTCTTCATAGGCCTTGCTGTTCTTCAGTGCGTTCTGTTAAGTTGTTTGTTTGATCAGCCGACCGTTTTGAAGCCATGGAGTGTGGACGTACTCGGGAACGAGTTCGTGCTGTGCAGGGGCTCGGTGTTGCGGTTAACACCTTGGCACGAGCCCGGTCCATGAACAGGGTGAGGAGGAGTTCATGGACCAAGAATTGGTTGCGCCAGCGTGACCAATTCTCGCATATGCCTTTGCTCCGTGAGATCCGTGAGAATAATCCTGATGATTTCAGGAATTATCTCCGGATGACGGACCCCATTTTTCACCGTCTGTTGGCTTCGCTGTCCCCTTATATTAGCAGGCAGAATACCTGCATGCGGCAAGCCATCAGTGCGGAGCAGAGGCTAGTCGCCACGTTGCGTTACTTGGCGACGGGGAGAAGCTTGCAGGACCTCAAGTTCACGACAGGCATCTCCCCCCAGGCTCTGGGGCTCATTATTCCAGAGACCTGTTCTGCCATTATCCACGTCCTGCAGGAGGAATACATTAAGGTAAGTCTTCTCTTTTAAAATTACCTATGTCTTGTATGTTTGTTAATGTAGTGCATCAATGTCATCATTAGCTAATTACCATGATAGGACTATTCTATGAATGTCGCCTATTCCTTTTTTTTTTGGATTTTGTTTTTTTGTCTAGTATTTTATGTTTGACTTATCGAAATAGTTTTAAGAATGTATTATTTAGTGGGTCACATGCATATTTGCTTGCACCAACCTCCCCAGCATGGAAGCTTGGCCCCCTAAACACCCCTAGCCTAGTCACTTTCTTTGGTTAAAAATGTATATTACCAGCTCCATTGTACAGCTTTACTCACCCCCCCTTTCACCCCCCTTGACCCTCATTTTTAAATTGATTGCATGTGTTTTTGGTCAGCTTGTAATTATCCCCACCCCCCCACCCCCCTGATAATTAATATCATGTGGTTTTGGTCAGCTTGTAATTATCCCCACCCCCCCCCACACCCCCTGATAATTAATATCATGTGTTTTTGGTCAGCTTGTAATTATCCCCACCCCCCCCCACACCCCCTGATAATTAATATCATGTGTTTTTGGTCAGCTTGTAATTATCCCCACCCCCCCCACACCCCCTGATAATTAATATCATGTGTTTTTGGTCAGCTTGTAATTATCCCCTCCCCCCCCACACCCCCTGATAATTAATATCATGTGTTTTTGGTCAGCTTGTAATTATCCCCACCCCCCCCCACACCCCCTGATAATTAATATCATGTGGTTTTGGTCAGCTTGTAATTATCCCCACCCCCCCACACACACCTTTAATTAATTGCATGTGTATTGTGTGACCTTACCATTATTTACTCCCCACCCACATCCCCATTATTATCTTCTCTGGTCCATCAGAGGGGTCATCAATCAGAGATTTGTCCCTTTTATCCTTAATCTTTTGGCTTTATTTCAAGGATTTACAAAATAAATACATATGTTCTTCCAAATTGTTTTTTAATTTGTTGCATTTAGTTTGGTGTTTTGGCTGGTTTATAATTTCAATTGTATCTTTCTGTTTGACTTCACAGTGTCCCTCCACGCCACAGGAATGGCAGACTGTGGCTTCCCAGTTTGCTGCCCGTTGGGACTTTCCCAACTGCGGAGGGGCGATTGACGGCAAACACGTGCGAATTGTGCCCCCACCCCATTCGGGGTCATACTATTGGAATTATAAGGGGTTCCATAGTATCGTGTTGATGGCGGTGGTGTCGGCACACTATGAATTTCTGTATGTGGATGTGGGGAAAAACGGCCGGATGTCGGACGGAGGAGTCTTCAACCACACGGAGTTCGGTCATCGTCTCCAAACTGGTGGGCTGGAGCTGCCACCAGATGAAGATAATGTGGAGGGACTCCCGTTCGTCTTCATTGCCGACGAGGCGTTCGGTCTGGGTGACCATCTGATGAGGCCATTTCCCCAACGATCCCTCACCCCTGAGAGGAGGATTTTTAATTATCGGTTGGCCAGAGCAAGAAGGGTGGTGGAAAATGCCTTTGGTATTATGGCCAACCGTTTCAGATTGCTCCTTACATCGCTACATCTGGCAGAGTACAAACTCAATACTATTATTCTTGCATGCTGTGTCATGCACAATTATTTACGGAAACATTCAGGAACATACTCCTTACCAATTGGCCCTGAGGCCGGAGTGGAAGGCAACATGACAGGGCTGGATAATCGCCCTCTTGGTTCCGCACCACAATCAGCCCAGCAAGTGCGGGACCTTTATTTACAGTATTTTAATGGTAGGGGGGCCATTGAAATGGCAGCAGACCCTTAAACCATCTTTTTCATTTACAATGAATAAATACAGTTATTTATGTTTGAAATATTGGTCGTTTCGTATTGTTTGGCTTTTAATTTGGCCTGTTTTATATGTTGTCCTAGTGCACATCTTAATAGTGGCAAACTTGTTTAGCGTTTAGTAAATAAGCCCCTTTGTCAATGAACCACAACATGTTTTTGTCAAACTGGTAGTATTTAAAAAGAAGAAGCCACACATTTTTGAATTTGTGCAAACATTATTTTTTTTATTATAGTGCACATCCAAAACTTTTTTTTTTTTTTTTTTTTTTTTTTTTTGTTTTGGTATTTTTGGTATTTTTTTTGTTTTTTTTTTTTTTTGGAACATGAATTTTTTTTTTTTTTTTTTATGTTATCTTTTTGACATTTTTTTGGTGTTTTTCTCACAACATATTGTTTTTTTTTTTGGGATTGATTTTTTAAAACAAACATAAAAACATGTTTAAAATTGTTTAAAAATTTTGGCTTAGCATTTGAAATTATTTACACAATGTAAAAGTCCAGAACTTACAAAGTTCAACAGGTAACCCATGAACAGAAGAAGCCAAATTTTGAATATGCACACTAATTTAACTGGAAAATGGGTAATGTCAACATGTGCTATGTTCCATCATGGGGAATCAATGGACGTGTTTTGTGTGTGAAACCCCTTCCCTCTCACCTACTAGCATTAGGGGTTGCAAACACAAAATGCGTCCATTGAGATCCCCTGATGGCACATAGCACATGTTGACATACCGTGTGCATATTTAAAATTTGGCCTCTAAAATTAGTTAAACAGCGCTTCAAAAGGGGAATGAAGGACATGATTGATGTTAAGAAATGTAAAAGGGGTCTTTAGATTCTCCCCAAAACATCAATCATGTCCTTCATTCCCTGCTGCATGGTGGCCATCTCCTTCTGCATGTTTTCCAGCTGCAGATTCCAGGCCATGATCTGCCCAATAAGCCTGTGGGCACTGTCAGTGGTAAATGGCTCCGCAGCTTGTCGTTCCACAAACAGATCAGCATCACCTAAAAGTTGGGTAGAGAAAACACAAGAAAAAAAGTGTCAAAAACATGCAGACCTTAATTTATTAGCTCAATCTGTGTTCTGAGACACTCACTTGGTGGGGTGCAGATTTGATCGACTTCAACGACCTGTTCCGCCACATCCACGCGTGGGCTTGGGCTAACTGCCCAATTAGTCTGGTGAGGCCGGGAGGTCCTCGTAGGTTCGGACTGACGTCTGAGTCTTTTGCCCCCTATGGTAATGGAACACAAAAAGGTACACTTTTGAATCACACTGATATTTGAGTGCCAAAATAGGATTAGTAAACATTGTTTAAAAGTCTTGCCAATTATTAGCAGTTTGTTAGAAGATCCTACTTGAAGACAGAATTGAAATGTCTATCTAATGAAACTCCAATACTTAAAGCGCCCTTCAACCCTAAATTTGAACTTCCGCTCATTGGATCCCTGCACCCCTGTGGTGTCTTATTTTGAACGTTTTAGGGGGGATGGGTTGCAGATACCTGTGTAAGGCAGGTATTTGCACACACATCCGGCCCTAGACTCCCACAGAAGTATACGCCACATCCCGTCCCACCGTGCTGTCTGCTGGGACACACAGGGGTCCCCGAGCTTGCGCGGACCAGTCCTATTGCATTGCGCAACTGGCGCATGCCCAATAGTGACCCGGGAAGTGAAGCCGCAAACATTAATTTCATGATTGCAAGATCAGAGATTGTAGCTGCACCATCCAAGGGACAGGTGAGTGTACTTCTTTGAAAAGTCACCACCTACAGTATTTAGAGATGATGAGCATTTTTTTGGGAATTGTGAGCATGAGACCCTGCTTAACATATTTATCCCCCCCCCCCAAAACAGCCTCTGGAGTCCCTGTGTAAGTTACCCCTAAAACCCTTACTACAGCAGTAATTGTATAGATAGTGACAATAATAAACAACCTTACAACTCCAACAACCCAAAGCCAGGTAAACTCAATAAACGTTATGAAGACAAACGGAACTTTCATCAAATATGCGCAAGTTTCAGGTACGAATGGTAATAACATCTGCGCAAGTTTCACGGACGAATGGTAATAACATCTGCGCAAGTTTCACGGACGAATGGTAATTACATCTGCGCAAGTTTCACGGACGAATGGTAATTACATCTGCGCAAGTTTCAGGTACGAATGGTAATAACATCTGCGCAAGTTTCACGAACGAATGGTAATAACATCTGCGCAAGTTTCACGGACGAATGGTAATTACATCTGCGCAAGTTTCAGGTACGAATGGTAATTACATCTGCGCAAGTTTCAGGTACGAATGGTAATTACATCTGCGCAAGTTTCAGGTACGAATGGTAATAACATCTGCGCAAGTTTCACGAACGAATGGTAATAACATCTGCGCAAGTTTCACGGACGAATGGTAATTACATCTGCGCAAGTTTCAGGTACGAATGGTAATTACATCTGCGCAAGTTTCAGGTACGAATGGTAATAACATCTGCGCAAGTTTCACGGACGAATGGTAATAACATCTGCGCAAGTTTCAGGTACGAATGGTAATAACATCTGCGCAAGTTTCACGAACGAATGGTAATAACATCTGCGCAAGTTTCACGGACGAATGGTAATTACATCTGCGCAAGTTTCAGGTACGAATGGTAATAACATCTGCGCAAGTTTCACGAACGAATGGTAATAACATCTGCGCAAGTTTCACGGACGAATGGTAATTACATCTGCGCAAGTTTCAGGTACGAATGGTAATTACATCTGCGCAAGTTTCAGGTACGAATGGTAATAACATCTGCGCAAGTTTCACGGACGAATGGTAATAACATCTGCGCAAGTTTCAGGTACGAATGGTAATAACATCTGCGCAAGTTTCACGAACGAATGGTAATAACATCTGCGCAAGTTTCACGAACGAATGGTAATAACATCTGCGCAAGTTTCACGGACGAATGGTAATTACATCTGCGCAAGTTTCAGGTACGAATGGTAATTACATCTGCGCAAGTTTCACGGACGAATGGTAATTACATCTGCGCAAGTTTCACGGACGAATGGTAATTACATCTGCGCAAGATTAGACATATCAAGTATAACCATAGTAGCGCACGTGCTTGACTTACTTTTTTTGATGGCTTTTCGAATTCTCCTGTATTGATCGTGCTCCCTGGATTTGATGTCGGACCATCGTTTGCGCAGTTGATCCTTGCCCCTTCGTACGCCGAATTTCTGCTCCAGGGTGCTGACGATTGTAGTGAGAATCTTGTCCTTGCGCAAGTTGGGTCGAGGGTACGGGCCATTTTCCCCGTCGTAATCTTCCCTTTGGAGGATGTCCACCATCTCCACCATCTCTTCAAAGGCCATATTGGTGGCCTTATATCTGCTGCTGGATGCAGATGTGTTGGCTTCTTGGCTTTCCTCCGCGCTACTGGCTGAGAATGTGTCCGCCATATTCATGAATTAATTCACCAACAATGCAACGAGGGGAAGCGGGGCGGGGAATACTCGTCATGAGGAACGTCATGGGCGGGCGACGCGGAGGACGCAGGCGGACTTCGACGCGTGCGCAGTGTATATAAGGCTGTTTGAGGGGCCCACGTGTTCCCGAACGGAAGTAGCGAGCGCTCTGTACGAAGGTAAGTGTTTTCTAGGATGCATTACTGTGTTTTTTTTTGGGTTTTGGGCCAGCATTTTTTAAGGATATGTGTGTGTTGCTGCCTGTGTGTAGGGGTTGCTGCCTGTGTGTAGGGGTTGCTGCCTGTGTGTAGGGGTTGCTGCCTGTGTGTAGGGGTTGCTGCCTGTGTGGATGTGTTGCTGCCTGTGTGTAGGGGTTGCTGCCTGTGTGTAGGGGTTGCTGCCTGTGTGTAGGGGTTGCTGCCTGTGTGTAGGGGTTGCTGCCTGTGTGTAGGGGTTGCTGCCTGTGTGTAGGGGTTGCTGCCTGTGTGGATGTGTTGCTGCCTGTGTGTGGGTGTGTTGTGTAATGTTTGTTAAGAAAAACTGGTTGTGCGTTTTAAGTAACATTTGTGTTTTTGGTCTTTTGTATTGCCATTACTAACAAAACAGAAACAAACATGTCATCACCCCAGTTGAATCCATTCAAGGACCAGCAGTTCATGTCCGAATTCATTGCCCTGTACAGAAAAAATACCAACCTGTGGCAGCTCAAGAACCCTTTGTATGGCAATAGGGATGTCCGGAAGGCAACACTGGGGCCACTTGTGGCTTTTGTGAAGACTAAAGTCCCCAACGCAAACACCAAGTTTGTGGAAGCCAGAATTGCAAGTTTAAGGCACATGTACAAGCGGGAGCGCAAGAAGATTGAGGAATCAGTCAGATCAGGAGCAGCAGCAGAGAATGTTTATGTACCCAAGCTGTGGTACTACAACCAACTGACTTTTATAGGTGACCAGATGGAACCCAGGGAATCACTGTCGACTCTTCCCTCCACCCTTCCCTCCACTCTTCCCTCCACTCTTCCCTCCACCCCAGCTGAGGCTTCCACGGAAGGAGAAGACCCCTCCACCTTGGAGCAGGCTGATGCGCCCAGCTGGAGCCAGGTATATATTTAGTAGCCTAAATTGTGATTGTGTGAATATTAATGCTGTCAACGTTAAAATGTGAAACAATTAACACCCTGAACTCAGAATTGTGAAAAAAACTGACAAAAATTATGCACACTTCTAAAAAGTGTTGGTGCAACATATCGATACATATATAGTGTATACATACATCCAGTAGTGGCAAAAAAAGCGTTAGACAACATTGGTGATCTGCTTGGAAAATGCAGGGGTCCAAATGATAGCCTTTTGGATCTTTTGGAAAATTTAGATGCTCGTTCCTAACTTTACAATTGGATGATTGAGTAGGCCAGAAACCACAAAACAGGTGTTTGATTTTTGTTTTTATTTGCACACAGGATGAGCTGACCCAGGATGATGCCGGGACAAGTGGTATGGAGGAGGAGGAGGACATGCCCAGCGAGAGCCAGGAGGTGGCTGGGCCCAGCACGAGCCAGAGTGACAGCCAGACCCAATTAAGAAGTCTACCTCGACCCCTGCCCTTACCCCCAAGAAGGCCCAGGAGGATGACCATTGTGGAGGAGGAATCACTGGAACTGATTCGGAAGGCGAGTGCGATTCTCGACAAACCCCCCCTTCCAGAAGAGGGCTATGCCAGCTACGTGTCCAGCAGGTTGCTGGAAATGGAGAGGGGCCAACGGCACCTGTGTGAGGGCCTAATTTCTGAGGCAATTAGGGGGGGTTTGAGGGGTGAATTACGAGAATCCACCCGCCTGACCCATGAAGGCCCGACACCAACTTCTCCTCCTCCTCCTCCTCGTCTTCCTTCTCCTCCTCCTCCTCCTCCTCCTCCTCCTCCTACTCCTCCTCCTACCACAAGTCAGCCTCCAAGGAAGCGTGCAGGGAAGACTGCAGGGAAGAGTGCAGGGAAGCGTGGTGCGAAGAGTCGGAAGTGATTGCCTGGCTTCAGTCTGGTCTCACAGAAGACACAGGCTGTTGTAGTGCCACAGCTTGGGGACATAGATGTCATCTGCTGCTGTTCCTGGTCTGTCTGATTCCTGGTCAATCTTCTTGTGCTCCCTATATTGTATGAAATGTGCCCAAGCTTAATTTTTGGCTTCACAAACTTGGTGTCTGCCGTTGGGGCAAAAAGTCTTCACAAAATCTACAAGTGGCTCCAGTGTTGCCTTCCTATTTTGTTTTGCCTTGTTTGTTTTAACCAGAATAAATGGTCATTTAATTTTCATCAAATAATGATATACGTGCTTGTTATTCAAAAACATAGTTTCTTTAGGAGTAGGCAGGTACATGTCTAAACATTCATTTGACAATACAAGTGTAAAGTGCAACTTCAATGGAACTGCAAGTGCAGTCGCTGGAAAGGTGAGGTTTAAGATCGGAATTAAGGGCAAGCTCTGCTGACTCCACAATTGTATCATGTGTAATAACTAATCCTTTTGATAACCAACAAATAATAAAAAATATCTATATAGAGATATATGTACATATATAATATATATATATATATATATATATATATAATTTTATTTTTATACACGTATAGATCTATATATCTATATATATTTATATATATATATATATATATATATGTAGATATCGATATATATTTTTTTGCGCTTATTGAGAAATATAGATATATTTTTCATTTGGTGATTTGGATATCTATATCTATATCTATATATATATATATATATATATATATATATATATATATATATATATATATATATATATATATATATATATATATATATATATATATATATATATATATATATATATATACAAATATATAACTTCACTAAAGAATGCTGAAGAAAAAACGTTCGGGAGTACTCTGCGTGAATATACAAGCAGCAAGGCAAAATCATTCTTCAAGTACGATACCATACAAATCCCGCTGTCAGAAAAAAAAAAAAAAAAAATTTCAACAGCGTGACGATTGTGCGAGCTTCAAAACGAAGGCTAGTTTTACCAGACCGAGCGAGTCCGTGACATAATAGCTACTGAGCATGCGTCCTTTTTGGTACGCCGGACCATACTACACACGACCGGATTATCCGCTGGACTGCCAAGTCCAGCGGATAATTTGAGAACAAAACCTGAAACTTTAGTCCGCCGTACTTTGGCCAAAAAAAAGTCCGCCGGCGCCCACACACGAGGGGATTATCCGCTGGACTTTGGTCCAGCGGATAATCCCGCGGGATAGTCCCTTCGTGTGTACGCGGCAATACAGATACCTTCTGTTTTATTAGGACATTACATTGCTCTGCAGAGATCTTAAAGCCCAGATCTGCCAAAGACAAAAAAGGTAATGACACAATTCTGCATGGTGGATGTTTAAGTAAGCCGAAGACCACTTTCATTTATCCATGTACTTAATATTGTAAATAAATATTCCCAGTAGAAAATCCCCTTTGTATAAAAACAGTTTCTACTGGATTAAGAACTGCTGTTTCTAATGCAAAGATAACTTTGTTAACAAAAGCTCGCCCTTGACCCACATGGGGCTGGAACGCTGCCTCTGTACCTTGGGCATGTCCCTGTGTTACCTGTAGGAGTTAAACCATTAATACAAAACACGTTGTGTTCTTAATGGTTCTTTTATTCCCACTCTGCCTATTTATGATTTGTCTGCACTTTTTAAACCTTCACAAATTAGTCCCACAGGGCTATAGAAAATCCTGAGGACCCTGACAGGGTCTGGCTTGCAGGGTACTAATAATCCCTTAAACAACAGAATTTACTTCCTCACGGTTGTTCTGTGTCCAGCGGAGAAACAAGCGTGTACATCACACTCTGCTGCTCATTAACTGCAAATATTGAGAAGTTTTTGTTCCTCTTTTCAAATTAGAGAACCGGTTGCCATCAATTATTATTTTCTCACGCTGCACTGTCAGAGGCTGCCCACGCCGTATATTATGCAGTTTTTTGTTTGCGATATATTATGCATTAATCATCCTCTAACCCTTTGAGTGAAAAAAACGTAAAGGGGTTAATGGCACAGGAACTCTAGCCAAACCTTCAGTGTTTAAGATGATTTAGGGGACAACATTTTCCTGCTGATTGGTTTTCAATTTCTTTCTTGGCTCTCACCTTCTGCACCTGCCTTTCCCGCTAAGCTCTGCCCCCATGTTTGCTGGATTCTGATTTTCTGTATTTTGAGCCTACATTAAAGTGTATGAATTTTGTTTGAGATGATGTATTGAATGATTAAGACACATATCTGGTTCTGGTGTCCCATTGGTGAGATGTCCTACAAAGACAGCAGTAAGTGAGGGGAGATTTCTCCTAAGGGGAAAGCCTCTCTCTAAGGCTGGGTTCACATCTGTGTGGCTCTGCAACCTGTGATATGCTCAGGTATGCCTCCTGAAAAGGTCCCTGCAGCTATTCAGAAATTGCAGCCCACACGGGAACTGCAAGTGCCGTGCGGTTCCCAGTACGGGTATGATTTCCAGTGTGTGCGGCGTGCGTTAGGATTATGGCACAAGCATGCATCGCCTGCGTTTGTGCGGGTGGTTGCAGTTGCACATATGGGTGCAGACCCGCAGCGGGAACCAGCCACACAAGTGTGAACCTATCCTTAACCATATTTCAACAGAATAGGTTTGCCCATTGCAAGCTTTTCCCTCTCCTGTTTCTTTGAATAGAGAGAAGTTCCCAGTTGGAACACAGACAGCAATACAAACTTTTTGGAATCATGGGGTTTTCCTGTTGGTATTACCATTCAATAATTTTGCAGTGGTTTACTGGATGTCTGGTTTCCAGGCTGACAGCTTCTACATACTAAAGGGTGACCACAGTGTGTTCTACTGCTTAGTGTGATCAGTTTTTGATAGGAAATCAGAGGGACTGGCAGGAACACCAGGAATTTCACACAAAAGAAAACAATACAAAGAGAACAGGAACCTTTCTTATACATGTACAGCAGGCACATATCAAGAATATGAAGTGTTGGGCTAACAAACGCTGTAAGGATAAGAAACCATGTATAAGCACTGAATTTAGGATACAATGTATATGGTATTTTGACCAAAAGTGATGAAGTGTTTAAACCAGTTTATGATGAACACGGTGCTTCGTAACTTAACTGGTGGATGCAGGGCCGGATTAAGAACATCATGGGCCTGGTGCTGAGTATTTTGGTGGGGCTTTTTATAAAATAAATAAATAAAAATGCAAACAATTTTTTTTTTTACAACAAATTAAATTAAATAGAGGGAGGATATCAGGGACTTCAGCCACGCCAGCCGCGCGCCCCTATGCGCATGCGCACGGGTCCGTGGTATATAAGAGCTGCTAGCGCGAAAAGGGGGCTTCCAGATTCCGATAAGCCCCCCACCCGCATACCCCCACAACCACCGGGCAAGGGTTGTGGGGATGAGGCCCTTGTCCCCATCAACATGGGGTTTTGGGGGGACCCCAAAGCACCCTCCCCATGTTGAGGGCATGTGGCCTGGTACAGTTCAGGAGGGGGGCGCTCTCTCGTCCCCCTCCTTTTCCTGCGGCCTGCTAGGTTGCATGCTCGATAAGGGTCTGGTATGGATTTTGGGGGACCCCACGCCATTTTTTTATTTTGGCGCGGGGTTCCCCTTAATATTCATACCAGACACAAAGGGCCTGGTAATGGACTGGGGGGGGGGACCCACACCATTTTCTTTCAATGATTTTTATCTATATTGCCAGGAGCCGACAATACATTACACCCGCAAGCAGTTTTAAATTATCCTTTAGAAATGTCATTTTGCAGCAGTACTGTTACGAACATGGAAAAGATGCGCTACTTTACAGGCAGACTAAGGAGACCCCCCAGGCACAATATTTAAAGGAATATTTCATTTTTATTGTTTCATTTTAAGCATTATTAAAATCGCTGCTCCTGAAAAAACATCAGTTTTTAAAACTTTTTTTTGCATTGATACATGTCCCCTGGGGCAGTACCCGGATCCCCATATACTTTTTATGGCAATAACTTGCATATAAGCCTTTGAAATTAGCACTTTTGGTTTTTGATGTTCTTGTCCCATAGACTTTACGGGTGTTTGCGTGTTCGCAACACATTTTTTGCCTGTTCGCATGCTCTGCTACAAATCGAACCAGGGGTGTTCGACTCATCCCTAATTATTTGGAAAAAAAAACTCATATAGTTCTGACCTGAACACTAATCCTTAGCAGTTTACTGATAGCATGCCATATTTTGAGATATAAGGCAAATCCACTGTGCACTACAAATACACTGCAAGTGTATGGAAGTGCAGCCGCTGTAGATCTGAGGGGGACATGCAAGGAAAATAAAAAACAGAATTTTTGCACATGATTGAATGATAGAAATCAGCTGAGCTTCCCTTCATTTCGGAGCTTCCCCTCAGATCTACAGCAACTGCACTTCCAAGTGCACTTATATTGCACAGTGGATTTGCCTTTAGTAAATTAACCCCAATGTTTTAAGAAAACGATTTTTTGTTATTTAATGCAAATCTGTAGATAAACAAACCCGAAGCCTGCGTGGCTTTGACCAAAGTTGAATAATGCCTTTTGTTATAGGTGTAGGTCATTTACGTACCTCATAAAGCCTGACTAGAAAACTCTTATGCCCAGTACACACGATCAGACTTTACGACAACAAAACCGTGGATTTTTGTTCGAAGCATGTTGGCTCCAACTTGTTTTGCATACACACAGTCACTCCAATGTTGGCCAAAAATGACGAACATATTGACGTACAAAACGTACGTGATATCACCATTACGAACGCTAGTTTTACAAGACCGAGCGCTTCCGGCTCGTACTTGATTCCGAGCATGCGTGGACTTTTGTACACACGATCAGAAAGTCCGACAACAAACATTTGTTGGCGGAAAATTTGAGAACCTGCTAGCCAACATTTGTTGGCGGAAAGTCCGACAACAAATGTCCGATGGAGCATACACACAGTCGGACTTACTGCCAACAAGCTCACATCCAACATTTTCTGTCTGAAAATCCGTTTGTGTGTACGCGGCATTAGAATGTTGCTAAAGACATTGGACCTCTGATGACGTCAGACACTAGCTGATGAAACATGTTGGATGGCACTTTCGGGACATGTCACTTATTCTACACTATGAGAGGCCCTTCTCCTTTTTCACCTCCTTATATTAGCCATTTGTCGAGTATCTAAAGGCGCAGAAGCGCCGTATTATTGGTTTGGTTCTGGATGTCCTCTCACACATTCAAGTTTCTGGCTGGATGTAAGTGGATGGGGAGTGTTATGAGCCTATCATTTGCCTAATAGAGAGTACCAAACACTGTTCTTGACTTCCTGTAATAGGGGTTAAGATGTTCTGGTGAGTGTGCTGTATACACATATGGTGATGGCGAGGAATCACAATCTTTCACTTTGATGTTGAAACATCACTCCTTTACCAGGATCCAATATTGGACTTTTGTTTAGATTAATTGGACATTATCTACAATATACATTATATATTTTAATATTTTTTTTATTCTAGATGGTGATAGAAGTGGCACAGTCACATAAGCTTTGGCGTGAACACTTTAAGATTATTGTCTTAACAAAGTTTTTGTCACAAGTTTTGATGTCACATATGTACTTTATTTGAGGATTCTACACATTTTCGTGGTATATTGAGAGCGTGGTTATAAACAAGTTACACCTTGCTAATAGACACTTAGCTCTTACCGTTCACCTTCACCATCACAGGAGTGAGCTCTCAAACACTGAGCTCAGAGCTACTGCATCAGGGGAGAGAAAGCACACGTGAGAGGTTTGAGTCTGAGAAAGAGTATGCTGCTGTGATGATTAGGATGAATAGTAACAGTTAGGCATCTCTTAGCAACATCCTAGGAGATTTCCAGTCAGGCTTCATGAGGTATATAAATGGCTTTGGTCAAAGCTGCACAAGTTAGTTTTTATCTACAGACGTCCTTATCTGTATAGGCAGTTTTTTTAGTAGGGTAGAAAAAATTATCCGCACTCCTGTTGTTGCTCTTAAAATGTCTTCATTATATTGAATAGCCACAGTGAACAAATGCAGATAAAGTCAGTTGACGCGTTTCAGACTATAAGGCCTTAGTCATAACCTCAAACCATGAGCTCATAACCATAACCTCATAACCATACGTTTTTTGGTAGGGATGAAGAGGTAGTAGTGTAGCCAAGGTTGAGGATGACATGTGTGCGGTTTCGATTTTATGTTAATGATCAACAAGTATTTATTGCATTTATAAAGCAAATATAACAAAATGCTTTCAATGGTATATTTGAAAGACAAAAATGGAGCAAATAACAGAAGTTCATTGTTAGGGTTTATATGGACTTTAAAATGGTTGTAATTCCTTAAATATACCCAGTGAAGTTACGGGCCTCAGATGTGACACAGAGATGACACAAATCCTCCTACAAACGTTGTACCTGTTTCTCTGCGTTCTTCTCTTCTCTACATCTGTTCAAAGTCCAGAATTTATAAAGCTTGTCTGAGAGTTCAGAAATAGGGGTGGGGAGCTGAAGTTACACTCTGCAAAGCTCAGTTAGAAGAGCTCTGAGAGCTGATTGGAGGGAAGGGACACACCCCCTTCACACAGCATACATGAACAGAGCTGCAGCTCCCTCAGGTAAACTTGTGATTCATGCTGATACCAGAGGAACAGGGTAGCAAACAGAAATTGCACTTTGGTGCTCTTAATTGAGACAAGCACACACTATAGAGGGATATGCTTTGTTCACATTTCATGTCCGAGGTTTACAACCACTTTAAGTAAAGGCACTGGAGACTGCCTAGCACAGGTAGGTGTTCATTTTTCATTTTGTTTGTTCCTGGGTATACTTTAAGAAAAATTCCATTTTGCAAATTTGTTGCGAAGAAATAGCTCTTATCAGGGGTTACTGTAACATGTACCTGCTCTATGTGGACAGATGCCTGGAGCATTTGGTTCAGAATAATAAGTGTAGCTGGTGTGAGTGGGGTTCTGAGTGGCAGTTCTGCTCCGTTCTATTTTGAGAATTGGAATTTGCATCAGTCTTTCTGTGTGCCCTACTTTCTGTTCTTCTACCTGTAATAGCAACACTGAGGTCCCTTTCCCATTAAAATGTAAGATGCTGACATCTATTAAAGGGATTTGCCATCTTCACAAAATGAAGGTTAATTGCATTTTTATTGCTTTCCTATAACTTTTGCTGATTGCACTTCATTATTTCTAACTCTGTCGTTTCACCATGGATTTCCAAATCTCTCATTTCAAAAAAAAAAAAGATGGTGTTTTTGGCCAGGATCTGATGCTGGTCATATTTCACATTTTTGTTTTAAAGGGTAAAGTTCACCTTTGTACACTTTTTTTTTCTAAATTCCAGCTCTCTTATGCACCAATATAGCATTCATATACTTTTTTTGCAAAAATTTTAAATCTTTCCATTAAATCTACAGTCACTTACTTTTCTTGTCTAAAGCCACATTTATAGATGTTTCCATTAGTAATGTCTTACTTCCTGATCAGACTTTAGGTCATGACACAGGAAGGAGTTGCCCAGCTGACCTCATTAGCACACACCCTGCATCATCCACCCTCCCACTCCCAGCTGCACGTTTTTTTAAATAAAATGCAATCAATCAGTGATCACCCTTCTCACGAAATACACAATCAGATTGCATAGTGTATGGCCATCTTTATACAAGTACATAGGAGGGAGTGGCTTGAGAAGTATCTGGAGTGCCAAGCTAGGGACCCAGCAGGGAAGCGTGGGTGGCGCTTGAGGGAGATACCACCGCAAATATTGGAGGAGCTCAAGGGATTCAGAGTCAGTGAATCAGAGAGTCTAGTGAGAGACTGGGAGCTCAGTGTTGAAGAACTACAAGAGGCAGTTGTAGTGAAGCTGAAGGAACTGTTACGATTGAGTTAGGAACTGTTAAAGACTGTTGCCATAGAAGACAGCATTCCTGCATGTGCAGATGTGGCACCTTGCTGGGGCCCTTCCCTGCACAGCTGTCTTACTATTGAAGTCTCTGAGTCTGCCAATTGAATCTACAACTACTTGAGGATATCCTGGCCCTGACCCTCTTTCCCCCAAAAATATAAAAAGGACTGTTAAGAGAAATAAAACCTCTTTTACATCCAAGAAGTGTCTGGCGCCCAATAACTTTGTTCACCTTGCACCCACTACGCCTCGCAACATACAGAAGGATGTCAGCTATCTTTGGCTTGGAAAGTTCTCATTAGACTGGACAAGGCGCGAGACCTTGCTACACAAGCTGTAGATGCATGAAGGTAAACAAACTTGTGCCTTTACAATAACTTTAAAGGGGTTGTAAGTTTTTTCACCTTAATGCATTCTATGCATTAAGGTGAAAAAACATCTGACAATGGCCCCCCCAGCACCCCCTTTTACTTACCTGACCCCACTTCGCCGCTCACCCTGACCGTTGATTGGCTAGAGTGGGTGGATTGAAAGCAGCGCAGCCATTGGCTCACGCTGCTGTCAATCACATCCAATGACACGGCACGCCGAGGGGCGGGGCCGAGTGATACAGTGAGCTGCTATGGCCGCCAGCTGTATCACCTGGAGCGCGCCCGCAAGCACTCCACACCATGCGAGGTAGCTCACATGAAGTTGTGGAGTCCTTGCGGGAGGGAGCTGAGACAGCCTCCGAGGGACCCCAGAAGACCAGGTGCAGGGCCACTCTGTGCAAAACGAGCTGCACAGTGGAGGTAAGAATAGCATGTTTGTTATTTTAAAAAAAGTTTAGTGACCCTTTAAATTGATTGTATGGAATTGCACAGAGCGGCCCAGAACATCCTCTTCTTGGATTCCCTGCTGGCTCTCCTGGCTCCTCCTCTTCTCGTTGGTACCCCAAAGGAAAATGCTTCCTATGGGGGCCCACCTGCATGCTCTCTCTCGAGCCCAGCTGTCTGCATCTGTAGACACAGGCATTGGGACTCAGCCCCATTCCCTGGTCCCTCATCACTGGCTTTCATTGACTGCAGCAGGAGCCAATGCTGCCTCAGCAAAGCCTGTGAGACCAGGAAGTGAGGGGACAGAAGAGCTGCAGAAGGGCATAAAGCTGGATCAAATGAGGGCTCAGGTAAGTCTAAGGGGCGTGGGTGTGTGGGGGACACTTATGCCCCGTATACACGGTTGGTCGGACCATGTTGTCCGAAATTCCGACCGTGTGTGGTCTCCATCGGACTTTTTCCATCGGAATTTCCAACGGAAAAAGTTTGAGATCCTGCTCTCAAATTTTCCGACAACAAAGTCCTATCGGACTTTTTCCGATCATGTGTAGAAAATTCAGACGGACAAAGTGCCACGCATGCTCAGATCACATTACAAGACCAAAGCTATTGGCTACTAGCCTCTACGTAGTCCCGTCGTACGCAACGAACGTCACCACGTTCAGGATGATCGGATTTTCCGACAACTTTGTCCGACCGTGTGTATGCAACACCAGTGTCGGTCAAAATCCGTCGGAAAAAATCTGACGGATTTTGTGGTCGGAATTTCCGACCATGTGTACGGGGCATTACTGTATGTCTAAGCATTTTTCACCTTAATGCAAGGAATGCATTAACCACTTATCCTCTGGAAGATTTACCCCCCTTCACGACCAGGCCATTTTTTCCTATGCGGCACTGTGCTTCTTTAACTGACAGTTGCGCGGTCATGCAACACTGTAGCCAAAGAAAATTGGATTTAGTTCCGGACTTTGACTGGGCCATTCTAACATATGAATATGAGTTGATCTAAACCATTTCTTTGTAGCTCTAGCTGTATGTTTAGGGTCGTTGTCCTGCTGGAAGTCTTTAGTAGACTCTAAAGCCCCATACACACGGTCGGACTTTTTCATCAATTTGGTCCGATCGGACAAGGTTGTTGAAAAATCAGACCGTGTGTATGCACCATCGGACAGTGTTCGTCGGTTTGTCCGTCGGACAAAGTCTTATCTCCTGCTGGAAAGATTTGCCGTCAACCCGGTCCGATCACACCAAATCCGAGCGTGTGTACGCTTGTCCGACGGACAAAGTGCTACGCATGCTCAGAAGAAATTCTGTGACGGAAGCGCTCGGTCAGGTAAAACTACCTTTCCTAATCGACACAGCACATTCGTCACGCTGCAATGTTAAAATGTCTTTAATGCAGCGCATTCTCTTTTTCTTTACAATGCAACAAGAATGACATCTTTTAGCTGCTCCTATTCACCCGCACTTCTCACAAACTTACTTCTTTATTACTTTGCACCATTTATACACTACATGTTTATTTTTACTCAGAACGGAAAAGAATCTTTGTTATTTTTTTACCATGAGTTGTCTTTTTTTTTTTTTTGGGGGAATACATATTTGAATGTTTTTTTTTTTTTTTTTTTTTGGAGGGGGTTGTGTGTATCAAATTACCAAAAACACATTATTTACATTTGTATTTCTTGCTTACATTTACTAGGAGTTTGTTTGTTGTTGGTGCCCCTTGTTAATTCTACTTTAGGATTAGTGAAATGTACCTGCTTACTCAAAGAAAAACTGTCATTGTAGCAAAGTAAAACACAATAGTCAATGATTATTTCAAATCAAAAAAACCTTTATTTAGGTCACACCAACAAACCAAAGAGGAACGCAGCCATGGTGAAACTTGGGGAATTTGCAAAGCCTTGGCCCCCCACGGCAACCATCATTGTTCAAGCGTAGAAAATTGGGGGCCTGAGGAGTACGTATATTAAGGGGAGTGCAATCTGGTCGTGAAGTCCAAAGTATCCGGAACTGCAGCAGATGCCATCTAGGTCCCCAGGCTCTGGTACTACGAGAGGCTCCATCTTCTCTCAGACCAGACTGATTCCAGGTCGTCACTCTCAGGTCTTCCTTCCACGCTTCCTTCCACGCTGTGGCTGTCGTGCTGGTGGGGTGGCAGAAGGAGGAGGAGGAGGAGGAGGAGGTGGAGCATGGTAGCTATGGCAAACATGTGTGACTGGGGTCATCTCCCCAGCCCTACCCTTATTTAGGACATGGAGGATGAGCCCCTCACACATGTTGCGTTGCCTCACCTCCATACCCATCATTTTTGTGACAACCACCGAGCCAAAGGTCTCCTCGTCGGCGGGTGTGGCATGTAGGGAGTCTGAAGCCTCTCTTATCATCCGGAGCGCTGACTGTGCCGCATAACCCCCCCTTCTCGCCCTTTTGTACGGAGGGCGGAGGGGAGGGGTTTGGGTGTCAGTCAGGCTCCGAGGCCTAGCCCCCTCTTGGCTGCCACTACCCAGCTGGTGGCTGCCACTAACCCCTGCCTCCTCCTGACTGCCACCTTCCACAGCCACCTCCTGACTGCCACCTTCCACAGCCACCTCCTGGCTGAGGTCTTCCTGTGTAGGAAAAAGGGACATAGTTTCAGTTATTTGTTCATCAAACACACACAATTCTCATCTAGTGACTGGTGCAAAATGTTTACAAATAGAAAACCATACAATTCTCAGCCCAGCAGTTTAGATTCTGGCCCCAAATGTCTCCCACACCACTGTCTGTTGATATGTCAAACACGTTAGGAACTAAGCAATTGGCGATCCTGAATTAAGTGAACATCATTCATTATTCCCCTAAATGGTAGCAAAACTACTATACCTGGAACAAGCTGGGCTCTTCCACCTCTTCCAGACTGGAAGGCCCAGGTTGCTCCTCGGAAGCCTCATCAGGGGTGGGCTGTGCGCAAGGAAGCGTGGAAGGAGGAGTTGAGGTTGGCTCCGTGACATCAGCCTGGTCCTTCAGAAAATGGAGACTCTGATAGTACCAGAGCTTGGGGACATAGACCTCATCTGCTGAAGTTGCAGTTTCCTCAGACTTCACGACCTTCTTCCTCTCCCTGATATACGCACTCCTCAGGCTGCCAATTTTCTTTCTAATATCATCAACAGTTGCCGTGGGGAACCTTGGCTTGACAAATTCCACAAGTTCCTCCAGGGCTGCGTGCCTCTTTGGTTTGTTGGTGTAATGTGGGTGTATACCCTGCCACAATATGGGAAAATCCCTGTATTTGGCAATGAAGAGGGGGAGAAAACTCATGTCGTTGAATCCCTTCATATCAATCTCTGCAAGACACAACAACACACAAAACCCTATAAATTATGTCAGGCTAAACTCTCCTAATCTTCTCCATAAAGAAGCCTCAAGTTCAAATCAGTCTAGGCTAGTTATGTACCAACGTTAAATTGTACCTTCGTTTGTAGCGATCGTCTCGTGTGAGTTTTCTCTCCCCTCGTCTCCCAGATCGTGGCTACGACACAGGCGTGTGACGTTTTATATACACTGCGCATGCTTCAAACTCCGCCCGCCCCTGACGATCTTTCTCGTCTATTCCCCACCCCTTCTCTTTACGGCGTAGTGGGGAGAGCACATGGCGGGGACACAGCAGGTGCGCCACAAATATCCCACCAACGAGGAGGAGGACGAGGAAAGTCCGGAGGCAGAAACGTCCCGATCCCGGAACCTGAAATTCAAGGCCTCCAATATGTCATTTGGAGAAATGTTGGAGATGGTGGACATATTAAAGAGGATCGACTATGATGGGAAGTATGGGCCTTACCTCAACCCCAATGTCCGCAAGGCCAAGATCATGTCTAAAGTTGTGAGAAGGCTGTACAATAATTTTGGGGTACAACGATCCAAGGAGCAACTCAGGAAACGCTGGTCAGACCTGAAACTGAGGGAGGCCGATCAGTACAGAAAGATCAAGAGAATTCTTCAAAAAAGTAAGTAGTTGTGTTTTTGTGTTTGATTTCTTGCTTGCATACTGCTCCATTGTGTTTTGATTTTTACCAAGTTGTACATTCCAAAATGGCCACTTTCAGGTTCGTCTGTGCATTCGATCGTACTCAGCCTCGATCTTTCTGCCACTGTCATGGTCGTGTGTGCATTCGATCGTACGCAACCTCGATCGTTCGGCCACTTATAATACGATGTTTGGTGTTTTTTTGGGGAAAGGAAGTTTGTTCTCACTAGAAATGTCATCAAGAATGTAAAGCCAATTTATTCAATGTAAAGGAGAGGTCACTCAGTAGCTGTTTACCCATCTGGACTCTAGAGCACTAGTGCTGGGACACCCAAACCCCCTTTTATTATGCTTTTCCACACATGTGCTCCAGTGGATACTAGAGGGGGGTCTCCATCACACAAACTTCTACCAAAAAGCTAGTCAGTTTAGCACCTTTACAAAGTGACTTCATTCATGTAGTTGACATTTGTAACTGGCCAAACTAAAATAGTGTCCGTCACTTTCAAGCAATGTTTGTCATTTCCTATTTCTGCCCTCAATAGCTTGTGTTGCTAAATCTTCCTTTTGGACATTCTCATAGGGGAGCGAAAACTTGGGCCGTCTGAGGAAACCCCCAAACCAACACCTACCAAAAAAGGGGAAAGAGCAAAAGCAGAGGAGGAGGAGGAAGGAGAGATCATCGAACTTGGAGAAATTGTCACCACAACAGGTGAGTGTGGGAGAACACAGCTACTGGTAAGCTAATCCATGTATGGCTGCCTCATTTCCAACACCCCATTTTTTTTGTTTGTGGTTTTTAGGTGACGTGGATGTTGTGGAAGAAAAATCGCACTTTACCACAGAGAGTGCCCACGTACTCATCGGAGAGATAATGGTCTGCAATCGAGATCTAGATTACATAAAGCAAAACATCAATGATGTTCAACAAAAATTGAAGAACATCATTGATGTTTTAGGAAAAATATGAAAAAGCACCAAGTAATTTACACACATTTGTGCCAGCTTCTGAACACATTTGCAACTTAAAAACTGTGTGAAATTTGGAACATGCACACATTGTGTCCACATGTGCTAGCTCCCATCATGGTGGATGAATGGCAACGTTTTTTTGGGGGTGCAAACACTTTACGAACTACGAAAGTGGTTGTGGTGAAGGGGTTGCACCCCCAAAAAACGTCCATTCATCCCCATGATGGAAAATGGCACTTTTGAAGCTTCTAGGCATGTGTTTTACCATCTAATGACCATTTTCAGAACCAAATTGTGTGCATGTTCCAAATTTCCACTTTTCGGGGGTGACCCCCCCATGTGATGAAGGCAAGATCAAACACACTTTGAACATATAGTCATGTCTGATCTTGTCTTCACTTTACAAAGTTGAACTTTCCTACTTCATAGGTTCTGCTTAGCTCCATGCCTGGTTTTACCAATTGCGTAATCTTTGTAAATAATGTTGTAAATAACCAAGATGTTGTCAGTTTTGGCGTGAAGATTGTAAACGCACTTGTGAATGTTTTCCAAGTAAACTTTTTTATTTTTCAAAATGTGTGGCTTCCTTATTTAAATAAAACAATGCATTATGTATGTAAAATGTAAAGGATATGGGGGGCAATGGGTGTTATTTACTAAAGGCAAATCCACTTTGCACTGCAATTTCCTTTCCCAGGGAACTTTTTCAATGCACTTGTAGAGCATAGCGGATTTGACTTATGTAAATGACACCCACAGTGCTTTGTACGAAAACACGGAGCACAGCATTTTGGAGAATACACACATGTCAGACCTGGTGCTGAAAAGGAGTATTTTGGGTGTCAGTTATGCAGGACAAACCTTCTCTAGACCAAAGATTAGGTAGCAAACACACATGAGAATAATCTTTTTGGAAGAAGAGACTGTTACCTCCTTTTGCCCAGAAAGTGCATTACCACTGTCGAAGGCAAAGGGAAAAAATGTCAAAGTAAAATAAGCTAAAAAGAAGACTGAAATGACAAGAAATCAGAGGTTGGTTAAAATATCAGATTTATTAAAAAATGCCTCTCACACATCGTCAGGCAGAGCAATGGCCCCCCTACCCACAAAGTATTCCATATATTGGTCCCGGACCACGCGGGCATTGAGAGGGGGCAAGCCTGGACGTGCCACTCGAAGGGCTGTGAGGTCCGCATTTGGAGGGCCCTCCACATCTGGGCCAACGGGCACCACATAGTTCCTGTTATGTCTTTTGAGGAAGTTGTGCAATATGCAACAGGCAAGAACTATGTGGTTCAGTTTGTATTCCGCCAAGTTAAATGCCGTCAGGAACAGGCGGAAGCGGCTGGCCAGGATGCCAAAAGCGTTCTCCACCACTCTTCTGGCTCTGGACAGCCTGTAGTTGAAGACCCTCTGGTCCGGGGTGAGGGTCCTCATCGGGAACGGCCTCATCACATGGGGAGTCAGCGCAAACGCTTCATCTGCGACAAAGACGAAGGGGAGTCCTTCGGCATTCTCCTCTGGAGGTGGCAAGCACAGACTGCCACTTTGGAGACGCCAGTAGAACTCCGTGTGCGTAATGGCCCCACCATCCGATATCCGGCCGTTCATCCCCACGTCCACATACATAAACTCGTATGTTGCCGACACCACCGCCAACATCACTACACTATTAAACCCTTTATAATTATAATAGTAGGACCCCGAGTTGGGCGGTGGGACGATGCGGACGTGTTTCCCATCAATTGCCCCTCCGCAGTTAGGAAAGTCCCAACGGCTGGCAAAGTGGGAGGCCACAGTCTGCCATTCCTGTGGCGTGGAAGGGAACTGTGGAGTGAAACAAGAAAAAAAAATTTGTCACTTTGCACCTAAACATTGCAAGCAGATTAGACAATCAACATCTTGGAACAAGAGCATTGTATAAAATTGGAGGCTGGAAAGTATTTACACAGAAAAGTAGAGGCTCCCCTTCACAGATTACTCACCCCCCCATCAACCCCCCCACTTCTGATGGGACATTGGCAATAACTATGGTTTTGGGGGGGGGGGGTGGTGGACAGGTAACCCTCTGCACTTCATTGATTGGCAAATGGCTCAATAATGTGGCCTAGTTTGGCCAGACCCTCTGTACTTAACACTATTGGCAGGCCACAGGAAAGATCAAATAACATTTCCCCCCCCCCCCCCCCCCCCCACAAAAAAGGCAGGCACAGTGTGACATTATTAAATTACCAAGCAAGCTAATAGGAGGGAAAGAAGACAAAAAAATAGGAAATGGAATGTATGGAGGCAGTCCCTTGCACTACATGCTTTGCTGAATTCATCCCTAAAGATGCGCACTATAAAGAGGTAGGTATATAGTGTGTATGGACCTTGGGAAAGCCAGCAGATAAAGGATTGGTACCATCTGACAGAGCAGTTGGGGGAGGGGGTTCCTAATGAGTTTGCCCCCCCCCCCACCAAAAGAACAAAAAAAGGGGGCTCTACATGAAGTAAACCACACAGCAAACATTTGTGCATATTTTAGGGGGTGTTTTGGGGCAAACAATACTATGCAGCAGACAAAAGACATTGCTTAAGTGAGTAGGCCATAGGTGTCTATTGGGGCAGAAGAGCATGCTGGTGAGGTAAGTGAAGGGAAAAATGCATGAAGGAGAAAAGGGGCACAGCATATTAGAACATATTGCAATCATGGTAATTAGGGAAGGAGGTCAAAAATACAAGTCATTAGCAAACAGAGCATACATAGAAGGGAATAGTAAAGTAGAAATGTTACCTTAATATAGTCCTCCTGCAGGACCTGAATGATGGCAGAACAGGTCTCTGGAATAATGATTCCCAGGGCCTGGGGAGAGATACCTGAAGAGAACTTCAAATCCTGAAGACTTCTCCCTGTCGCCAAGTACCTCAACGTGGCAACAAGCCTCTGCTCCGGAGTAATGGCTTGTCTCATGCAGGTATCCTGCCGGCTGATAAAGGGGGTCAGCAAAGCCAAAAGACGGTGAAAATCGGGGTCCGTCATCCTGAGAAAGTTCCTGAAATCATCAGGATTATTCTCCCGGATCTCACGAAGCAAAGGCATGTGCGAGAACTGGTCACGCTGAAGCAACCAATTCTTGGTCCACATACTCCTCATCACTCTGTTCATGGACGGGTCTTGGGTCAAAGCTAAAAGCCCGACACCAATTCCGCGTACAGCACGAACTCGGCGACGAGTGCGCACGGGAAACATCGCTCAGAAGGTCACAAAAGGTCGGCTGGTCAGAACGGACAAACAGAAAGCACCGATAAACAGCAAGGCCTGAAAGAACGAAGTGAATACCAGCAACGAGCAGACAATAAGCAGTGCAAATCAAAGCGTCCTATATCAAGATATAGGCCGCAATGACCAACAAATGCGAACTGACTACACGCACTAATAAACAGATACGCACGACAAGCACAAACTGAAGAGCAGTAACGATCTGAGTCAGAAAACTGAGAAGCGCGAATCTTAAGTCACCAAACTTCCACTAACTCTCGATAAACACGGGATCAGCAGAAGGAGCCCAACGGGTGCCTGACGTGGTGCTGAACTTCCCTTTTGTAATCTCGTGGACGACGACTTACGTCACGACGTTCTTCCGGACCGGATATTCCGACAACGTAGTCCGACCGTGTGTACGCAACGACAACATCGGACAAAGTACGTCGGACAAAGTCCGACCGACCTGGTCCGCGGATTGTCCGAGCGTGTGTATGGGGCTTAACATGACTCAGGGAGGCTGAATAGAAATGCACGCCACACTTTTCACATATTTATTTATAAAAAAAAAAAAATTTGAAAACCATTTATCATTTTCCTTCCACTTCACAATTATGTGCCACTTTGTGTTGGTCTATCACTTAAAATCCCAATAAAATACATTTTCATTTTTTGGTTGTAACATGATAAAATGTTGAAAATTTCAAGGGGTGTGAATACTTTTTCAAGGCACTCTACGTGATTCTGTGCAGCACTAAAGCCACATAGGCTGGTCTTTAAGTGGTTAGGGTATAAAATGTTTAGACTTTCTAACCGCATAAAGCTCACCGATTGTACTTTATCTATGGAGGAGCAGTGAAGTTACCCTAGGACAAAAAGTATTTTAGGTCTACAGAACATCTTCACCTGATGTAATGGATAAGTGGAAGATGTTCTGCTGTCCTGAAGTAACAATGCTACTCCTCCATGGATACAGAATTGAGTGAGTGAGAGTTGTCACCCTAGGACAGGAAGTGTGCTGCTGGCAGGATCGCCAGCAAAAAAGAAATCAAATTCAGTCACAACATCTAAGGACCTTTGAGCTTCAATATATTAAACTTTTCTTCTCATGTTTAGATACACTTTAGGGTCTGCAGATATTGTGCTGGTAAACAGCTATCTTTACTTTTGTAATATTATGTGATTAGCATTATTCACAGACTGTCACTGCCGTTATGATGTAAGTACCATTCTCTGCTGTGAGTGCAATTTGCTATGGTGGTCCATGACGTCCTGCACCTACAGAAAGTGGGCTAGATGACAATGGGTGTCTTTCAACCCTTAAGAAGACTGGTGCTGGAACATGGAGAGGGCAAGTCTACAGGGGACATTGCAGGAGAAGAGGTAAGTATTGTAGAAAAAGTTGCTTATTCATTTTTAGGACAACTGGGCTATCAATTTTTTTTAAGTAACACTGGAGTTGACAAGCAAGGCCTCTAGAGTTTTTCATTAGAATTTATAGGAGAAAAGAGAGAGAGCAGCGCCGCTCTGAGAGTAGTGGGTCTGATTACAGTGGGAACTGTATGTAAGATTTAAAAGAAAGTATTGTACTCACACTTTGTTTAAAAATATCAGGCATGTATCTTTATTTTGTCTGAAGTCCTCGGCCGTCATCCGGTATCATGGCTATGGTGGGGAAACGTACCCCGGTCCCTTGCATCTCTTTGTTCCGAGGTGAGTGCGTCCCAGGATAGGTACGTCAGCAGGATTGATGATGTCGGTGGGCGTGGTTGAAAGCGCTCGCGTTCGGAGCATGCGTGTTCCTTCATCAGGCAATGTCGGAATTGGTACAGACGATCGGAATTTCTAAATTGAAACTTTTTCCGACCCAAAAATTGAGAACCTGCTCTCAATCTTTTGCTGGCTGGAATTCGGCCAGCAAAAGTCCGATGGAGCGTACACGGTCGCATTTTCCGACCAAAAGCTCTCATCGGTTTTTTGCTGGTGGAATTTCCGATTGTGTGTACGCAGCATTACTCATTACTCATACACATTTTTCAGTGTTTAACAATAGTTTATACTTTTCATAACTTTTTCTTAATTGTATCACGTCTTGGCTATAAATGTTTTTTTTGGCATTTAATGTGATCTATAAATGTAACTACCAATGCGTGTGATTGCATTCGTTTAAATATGTAATTTGTTGTAACAGATGCTATCCTTATTATAGTAATTCACAATCCCCCCACACAATGGAATCGAACAGTGTGCTTGGGCATACAAGCCCTACATATCATCGTTTGAATGTATTCATATTTCTTCAATTGCAGAATTCACCTACTGTACATCCTGTATACAATGGCACATACACACATATATATGTCTCAACTTTTTGAGATGGGAAAAGGAGGCGCCACTTAGCACAAAAAATGGAAGTAAAGGACATACTCCTCCCCGGACACTTTTATGTAGATTATGCCACCAGGTGACATAGCCAGGTGTCCTCGCCCCTTATCTATATAAGAAATGTCAGACAATGGAGCATATGCAGTAGGCAGCCAACCTTCATCGACAGCGGGTGTGTCTTTTTTTTTTTTTTTCTGGGTCCGGCGGGCGGCAGGGCGGCGTGATTGACAATGAATTTACATTGAGGGTTTTTTTTTTTTAATAAAGGAATTGTCAAAAACTGTGTGTGTTTTTATTACCAGATACTCATTTACATGGGGGGGTCCCTACTTAAAGGGGGCTCCAGGTTCCGATAATCCCCCTGCCCGTAGACCCCCACAGCCACCAGCCACGATTGTGGGGATGAGGCCCTTGTCACCATCAACATGGAAATAAGGTGCATTGGGGTGGCAAAGCACCCACCCTACCATATTAAGGGCACGTGGCCTGGTATGGTTTAGGAGGGGGGGTGCTCGTTCACCCCTGCTCCCTTCTTTCCTGACCTGCTGAGCTGCATGCTCAGATAAGGGTCTGATATTTAAAATTTTGCCATGGGGTTCCCCTTAAAAACCATATCAGCCCCCAAGGGCCTGGTATGCATTGGGGAGGACCCCACGCTGTTTCTTTTCCAACATTCTTTATTGTCTTTTTTTAATTTTTTTACATTGATCTGTCAGCGGGCAACCCACTGACAGCTGATATGTCGTCTGTTGTTAAGGATGCGACAGCCGGCTTCCCCGCCCGTTCCTAAACAACCAGGCTGTTTTTTGACAAATACTGCATGTAATACTGCAGCAAAATCCTGGTTCTAAATATCGCATTCTTTTTTACTCTTTGGTCCGTTTGTGAATTGGATTTTGGGCTTTTTATGCGATATTTACTGGCATATTTTTTTCCCTGGTAAATACCACATAATCGTTATTGTTTTTTTTATGAATTGGACTTTATTTAGCGAATGCGATAATGTATGCAAATGAGTAATGTGATACCCTTATCGCATGCGGTAAAGCTTTGTCATGCGGTATCCCTTATCGAATGTGGTAAAGTGTCAGTTAGTGTCAGAATGTCCACCACAATATCGCAGTCATGCTATAAGTCACTGATCACCACCATTACTAGTAAAAAAAAATAATAATAATTAAAAAAATATATAAATATCCCATAGTTTGTAGACACTATAACTTTTGTGCAAACCAATCAATATACACTTATTGTTTTTTTTTTTTTTTACCAAAAATATGGCTCGTTGTGAAGGGGGGTAAATCTTCCAGAGGACAAGTGTTTAAATAATACATTTATTTTGGGAAACTTGTACATTGGACTGTAACAGGGAACAAGGGTCAGCTTTAGAAGCCTGCAGAGCACATCTGATGACAGAAGACGAAAGCAGTGGGATGTGCTTATCACTGTTTTGATGCTTTCTCTTGAATTTTAGGACATGGCTGCAGTCTCTGGCAGGAGTGTCTGGATTACAAGACTAACTAACCAGGGCCGGAAACCTTTTGGCAGGTAATATGTATTTCTGCATATGTCTCTTTGACTGTTTGTCTGAAGTTTCGCTTTAAATAAAAGTAATAATTCCGAAAATATATTTATTTGAAGAACATCTCAGAGTGACTGATTGCCTTTTCAGATCTCATGCACAGCTACTTTGTCTCCAGTATTTATCTGTGTTCAATAACATAGGCTTCATCTCCAGGGTCACTTCAGTTGTGCTGGATCCCTGCTACGCTTCCTGCACAGTTGTCTCATTTCTCAGAAAGGAAAGATTTTTATTCACTTATATAATAAACAAACATTGTTGACACATCCTATTTTTGGACTGCGCTAGATCCTGGGTGCAGTTATTTGTCATTACAATGGTCTGTGCGCTAGGTAATTAGACCAGCATAAAACTCGCTTGGTGAACAATATAACGTTTATTTTTTTACAATTGTTTTTCCAACACTTCAAGTTTTGAGTTAGTATTCTTATTTTGTAAGAAATGTTATTGTCTTATTTTGTTAAAAAATTCTTGTGTACAGAATTAGATTTTTGGTATATCACAATGTGCCGCAGTGGACCTTGGAAGTGAAATATAAAAGCTGAACTCCAGCAGCCATATAAAATTCCATTAAATTAAATTATGTAATCTTAAAAAAAAAAAAAAAAACATTCAATGTAGTTTTAAATATATTTGATATGACTGTGTGAAACTGACTTTATATTATTTCCCTCTAATCTTCTGCATAGCCTGACCCAGACTTAAAGTGATTGCAATGCTTTAAGTGACACTAAAGTTAATTTTTTAATTTTTTTTAGATAACAAACATATCATACTTGCTCATTTTGCACAGAGTGGCCCCAAACCTCCTCTTCTGGGGTCCCTCGGCGGCTCTATCGGCTCCTCCCCGCATTAGATAACCCCCTGGGAGAAGCGCTCTCCCGGGGGGTTACCTCTCGGGTGCGCTCCCGAATCCAGCATTCGCGTCCATAGATGCCGAATGTAGGACTCGGGCCCGCCCCCCCCCCAGGCGGCTGCGTCTTTGGACAGGAGGTGTCGCCAGAGACAGCAGGAGATCCGCTGGATGGAGCAGCTATGTGACCACGCACTATGAGAACAGGCTCTGCGCACAGCATGGAAGGTACTGTGTCATACACACACACCTTCCTGCAGGGTGGACTGCAGACAGGGATCTCCCCCCTCTTCTCCCCCTTCCTTCTTCTCTCCCCTTCTCCCCCTCCTCCTTCTCCCCCCTCTTTCTTCTCCCCCTCCTCCTTCTTCTCTTCCCCCTCCATGTCCCCCCTCCTTCTTCTCCCCCCTTCTCCCCCTCCCTCTACCCCCTCCCCCCACCCCACAATCCTGCACTCAGTACATAGCACACCTTGCAACCCTGAACTCAGTAAATAGCGCACCCTGCAACTCTGCACTCAGTACATATCGCACCCCGCACTCAGTACATAGCGCACCCCTGCACTCAGTATGTAGTGCAATCCTGCACTCAGTAAGTAGCGCAACCCTGCACTCTTTATGTAGCGCACCCAGCAACCCTGCACTCAGTAAGTAGCGCTCCCCTTAACCCTGCACTCTATAAGTAGGGAGCCCCTCAACCCTGCACACTGTTCGCAGCACACCCCACAACTCTGCACTCTGTACATAGCGCACCCCACAACCCTGCACTCAGTACATGTAGTAAAAAAATGCAGACCCCAAACACTCCTGACCCCTGCATTCTGTGCATTACACCCTCCCAACCTCTGCATTCTGTGCATTACACCCTCCCGACCTCTGCGCTCTGTACATTACACACCCACATTTTGCCGTGGAGCAGGTGGCAGGTTGTCCCTTGACTCGAGTGTCCCTCATTGGGAAGTTCAAAAGTTGGGAGGTATGCTATGGGCATAATACAAGAGATGGTTTAGAATACTGTGAACATAATACAAGACATGGTTAGAGACTGTGGACATGCTGTTGGAGACTGTCAGTGACTGTAAACATGGTATAGGAGTTTGAGATTAGGCATATGCTTTAGAAGACAGTCGTAGACTGGAGACAAATTACACAAGGCTGCTAAAAATCTCTACTAGAACAGGGCAATAGGGAAACACAGATTAGTATCTGAAGGGCCCTTGAGGGCCACACAGACAGTGTTCATTTCTACGTCAAATTTTGATTTAGTTTAACCACTTCAGCCCCGGAAGGATTTATCCCCTTCCTGACCAGGCCATTTTTTGCGACATTGTACCCAAACAAAAATTGATGTCTTTTTTTCCCCACAAATAGAGCTTTATTTTGGTGGTATTTGAACACCTCTATGGTTTTTATTTTTTGCGCTATAACAAAAAAAGAGCGACAATTTTTTTTTTTTTTACTTCCGGCTATAATATATATCCAAAAATATATATATATATATAAAAAAACAATTGATTCATTAGTTTAGGCCAATATGTATTCTACTACATATTTTTGGTAAAAAAATAGCAATAAGCCTATATATTATTTTTTATTTTTATGTAAATATTTTTATTAGTAGTTTGCAGAATTACATACAAAAAGCCATAATCTGAAATCCCATATATCAAAACAATATTAAAGCTTAAAAAAAAAAAGACTATTCTTTCCAACGATTTGAAAGTCAGTATCAATATCTTACCACCTATTCATAAGAGGCATCTATACTTAAATTACCATTGCTTCATTTAGGTAAGAATACGTTCAAATGTTCATAACAAAAGAAAGACAAACAAACATAGAAAAAAGGGAGGAAAAAGACAAGAAAAAAAAAAAAAATTTCACACACACATCCGTCCATCTCCCTAACAGGTAGTCTAGGGATCCGCCACACAGACAAGTTAAAAAGAATGACTTTTTCCAATCTTCTGTGGTGATACTATGGCCCAATTCACTCTGGTTAACCTGCTCTTCCCTCTGTTTTTAGCTTTACTAGAATGTCATAGCGGAGTCTAGCTGTGGCCAGAGATATCTTAATAAGCTTGATTGTAATAAACAGAAGAGTGCCCTTGGGAGTGTTATAGGTAGCGTTTGATATAAATATAAAAAAAACAAGGTACGATATCCATCTTGTATATAGCCATTCTCCCTAACCAGGAGTGTTTCACCCTGGCCCTGAGCTGAAGTTGGCTAGTCACAGAGTTCAGGATAGGCAAGTAGTTCAATTCATAGATCTTATCCTCTGTATTGATGCCTAAATATTTAAGAGAGTGAAGTTCCCACTGAAATGGGAAGTTGGATTCCAATGTTTCTTTCTCGTTTGACAGTAGTGCAATATTAAGACATCTGGATTTCGTAACAATTGCTATGAAATCCAAACTGTTCTAGTTCATGCAATATGCTTGGAAAAGCTATTCTTGGGTTGGATATGTATATAAGTAAATCATCTGCAAAAATGCTTAATTTATAAGAGCTATTGCCCATCTGAATTCCTTGAATAGATGGATTAAACCGAAGAGCCATAGCCAGATGTTCCATAGCTAAGATGTACGAGTATGGTGATAACGGACAACCCTGGCGTGTCCCGTTAGAGATATTAACGTGTTGGGACAATATCCTATTAACCCTTATCTTTGCTGAAGGAGCAGAGTATAGGGCCATTATTTTTTGTATAAATTTCATCGGGAGACCTAGTTGTTTGAAAGATGCTATCATAAATCTCCAATCCAGGCGGTCAAAAGCCTTCTCAGCATCTAGCGAAAGAAGACAGAGTGGTTTCTTGGTTTTCCGGGCATATTGTATCAGAAAGCTTGCCTTTAAAATATTGTCCCTTGCTTCTCTATTTGGGACAAACCCCACCTGGTCTGGCTTATTAAAGAAGGGGTTACCATTTGTAGGCACATAGCTAGGATTTTTGCAAAAAAATTTAAGTCCACGTTTATCAGAGGGATGGGCCTATAACTAGAACTTTGAGTAGGATCCTTTTCTGTTTTGGCAATAAGAGTAAGGCTTATTAAAGAAGGGATTACCATTTGTAGGCACATAGCTAAGATTTTTGAAAAAAATTTTTAGGTCCATGTTTATCAGAGGGATGGGCCTATAACTAGAACATTGAGTAGGATCCTTTTCTGTTTTGGCAATAAGAGTGATTTGTAGCTCCTGTGTTTGCTTAGTAATTTTTTTTATCATATAGGCTACAAAGAACAGGGCCAAGGACATTGCAATACTGTTTATAAAAAACTCCCGGGAACCCATCTGGTCCAGGGCATTTACCTTGTTTTAGGGACTTTATGGCCTGATTAATTTCTTTTAGTGAAAAAGGGGTCAAGAGTCTTTTTGCCTCTTCCTCTGTTATATATGGTAAAGCTGTATGTTTAATATAATCAGAAAGTTGGGAGTCATTAAAATTGTTTGAATTTGATATATTTGTGTCTCTTAAATTATACAGTGAAGAGTAATAATTATGGAAGGTAGATGCTATTTGCTCTGAAGCGTGCACAAGACCTCGCTGCGGACATCGAACCTTTGAGATAGAGTGCAATGATTGTTTTTTAGCAATCGAGTGTGCTAAAGCCTTGCTGCACTTGTTACCATGCTCATAAAGAACTTGTGCGCATTCCTTATACTTCAAAAAGGTTTGATCAAGCAGGGAGCATAATTCGGCACACTTTGGTTGGAGAGGTTGAAAAATAGAGACATATAAATTAAATTTATGTTTTATTTCTAATTTGTGGATTTCCTTAAGTAGAGAAGTTATTATACAAGCCCTTTCTCTCTTCTCTTCTAGTGACATGTGAGATCAAAACTCCCCTCAATACACACTTCAATACTTAACACTTTATAGTGGATGCCGTTTCATCATCCCCCGTGATCTATTAGAAAATATTAAACTGTCTCCGCTATTGCTTGCTTTGTTATTGAGTCCTTCAGTAAATTCTCGTTTTAATGTCCAAATGATTTAGATAAACATTTATTTGGAAGTTTCACTGAATAAGCGTATATTGATTGGTTTGCACAAAAGTTATAGAGTCTACAAAATAGGGGAAAGGTTTAGGGACTTTTTTTATTGTTTTTACTGGTAATGGTGGCGATCTGCGATTTTTAGCGTTATTCTGCCGGAAAAATCTGACCTAAGTGACACTTTTTGGTGACCAGTGACACCAATACAGTGATCAGTGCTATAAAAATGCACTGATCACTGTATAAATGGCACTGGCAAGGAAGGGGTTAACACTAGGGGCGATCAAGGGGTTATCTGTGTTCCCTGGGAGGTGGTTCTAACTGTATGGGGGGGTGGGCTGCCTGGGAGAAGAGAGAGATCGCTGTTCCTGATCACTAGTAACAGCTGATCTCTCTCTCCTCCCCTGTCAGAACAGATCCCTGTTCTGGCTCTCTTCTCCGCGATTGAAGTCGGCTGGCAGACCTCAAGTCTGCCGGACCAGTGGACCAGCTTCCGCGGTGTGTGCCGCTGGCAGCATGCGCAACCTGGCAGTACCACATGCACGCGTCGGTTTGCGCAGCCGAGCCGCCTTGCTGCAGTATATATGCAGAAGTTGGTCGGCAAGTGGTTAAGTTACAGTCTTTATGACATTTTTGTTTTAGTCGTATTTTAGTATTTTGTCTAATTTGGCATTTTAATTTTAGTCGTATTTTAGTCACACAAATTGTTTTCGTTTAAGTCGTATTTTAGTTGACTAAAATCCCCAGTACATTTTAGTATACTAAAATCGATTAGGTTTAGTTAAATTGTAATGCATTATTTAAGCATTTCTCTAGAATTGCCAAACTCATTATACTCTCCTGGAGTAAAAATCTAATAACATGTTATTATTTATGGTATTAAAGCGGTTGTAAAGTCAAAAATTTGACTTTTACCTACAGGTAAGCCTATAATGAGGCTTACCTGTAGGTAAAAAAATATCTCCTAAACCTGGACGGTTTAAGAGATATTCCCCGTGCAATGCACCGCTGACTGCAGCGACGCATGCGCACGGGGGATTCTCGGCTGAAAGGCCGGCAGAGTCTGAACCCTGCCGGGAAGAAGTCTCCCGTGCGCATGCGCGGGAGTGACGACATCGCGGCTCCAGCCACTCACAGCGCTGGAGTCGCGATACCCGGAAGACACGCCGAGGCAACATATCAGCGACCTCGGCGTTGACCAGGTGAGTTACCGACGCCTCGTTCTAAGGTAAGTATTTCATAATGAGCTAGTATGCGGTGCATACTAGCTCATTATGCCTTTTCCCTTACAGGTGTTTAAAAAAGAAAAAAAGGTTCAGCGGGTTTACTACCGCTTTAAGGTTTGAACATGCACTACAGACACGGACACTTGTTAAACAGGAGTGCAATTTTAAAATATTAAAAAAAAACTGTAAACTCGATTGGCTGCAATGCCATTGCACATATTACCTGAATATATTACCAGCAATAAATATTAGGAAAAAAAAAATAAGAAAAGCCTTTTTCTTAATTATTTTTTCTTTCAGCGGTGTAGTAGATGCCCCCTACTTATTCTTATGTGGTAGTGCAGTGTTAATGAAGTGACATCAAATTTTGATTTAGTTTTACTCATAGTCTTTTGACTAAAATGCAGTTTTAGTCTCATTTTAGTCATCTGAATTGTTTTCGTTTCAGTCGTATTTTAGTAGACTAAAATAGTGTTAATTTAGTGGGTGAACATATTTTAGTCAACATAATTAACACTGTGCACAGAAAGTGCTAATGACCATATGAGGCCCTTGGACTGCAGGTTGGACACTGGGGGATTGGGGAATAGTTCACTTTTTTTGCCATCAGATCCCCATTAAAGGGATTTCCCTTCACTTTCTTTGCTGTAGACACAGCAAGAAGTGAAAGAAAATGTCTTCAAAGTGAGGGGAGATCCCCTCTTAGGCCTTATTGACATGGGGCATACTAAAGCTTACCCCCATAGAGGGCCACAGATGTTTCATGCATCCCCACGTAGGCAGTCCCATTGATGTGAAATTGGGATACAGCGGCTGCATGGACACAGTCACTGCTCTGAATCTGAAATCCATGAGGGTGCATGGCCCCGAAAGAAGATAGTGTGGGTCAACACAACACTCCATAGATGTACGCTTTAGTAAACCCCATGTGAACGAGGCCTTGGACAGTTGTCACTGGAGCAGAGGTAGCAACACTGGAAGAGTTCCTCTCCCACTTCTTGTTCTAGTGACAACTTAACATTTAGCATCTTCCCATCACTTTTGGTCCCAGTGACAATGACATCTCCACAGTGGGAACACAGACAGCCATAAGTCCTAACCACTCTATCCAAGACTAACAAAAACATTTCATTTTAGATACACGTTGAAACAGTGGTTAACCAACAATGCATTTTCATATAGGACTATATCACCCACTGTTCTGCTCTGGTTCAATTATTATAGAAGACGCTACTTACGAACAATAGACAGGCTTTTTTTTCCCGAATCACGGCACAGCATCCTAGGAATCCCGTTACCATGACCACACCTCCAGCAAACAGCAGAATGTATGCGGATATTGAGAGAGTACTGTAGGCAAGGAAAGATATATAACTGCTTTTCTCCAGCAAGGTCCACAATCCCATTGCGATGACGGCGGCACCACCAATCTGCACAAGAGAGAGAGACACAAGTTAACAAAAGCTTTGCCACTAAAGTTCTGTCTGCTGGTCTGATCTTTCTCAGTTCTGAAGTTTCACTTTCACTTACAGGTCTCCTCTCCAACCCCCACCATGTGAATGGACAGTTTAAGAGAATCAGCACCCTAATTAGCTTTTTTTCACTCTGACTCTGCTTTCTCCTCCAATCAGTATGCTCTTTTCTCTGCAACACACCTTACCAGAGCCTCATACTGCTTCTTTCTCTCCAAGTCAAAGCTCTGCTGTTACAGGAAGTGGAGGAGGCTATTAGCAAGTCGTATTCATGTTTTTTCAATGCTTGCATTTAAAAAATGCAGAAAATATAAAATAAATTCTAATAAAAATAATAAAAAAAGTATTGGTCTATAAGTTACTCATATATGATTGCATTTATAAATGTTATGTAGTTGTTAGTAGCACAGAAAGCCTTTATATATAAATGTATTAGGGGTGATTAATGTCTATACGTTGCGGAAAATCATGGGACATGCTTAGATGCATTGAAGTATTCATTTTGCATAGCACCCCAGCACACTATGGCAGCATACACTATATTTTCTAAAGTATTGGGACACCTGCCTTTACACGCACATGAACTTTAATGGCATCCCCGTTGGCCCACCCTTTGTTGCTATAACAGCTTCAATTCTTCTGGAAAGGCTGTCCACAAGGTTTAGGAGTGTGTCTATGGGAATGTTTGACCATTCTTCCAGAAGCACATTTGTGAGGTCAGTTACTGATGTTGGACAAGAAGGCCTGGCTCGCAGTCTCTACTCTAATTTATCCCAAAGGTGTTCTATCGGGTTGAGGTCAGGGACCTGTGCAGGCCAGTTAAGTTCCTCCACCCCAAACTCGCTCATCCATGTCTTTATGGACCTTGCTTTGTGCGCTGGTCCAAATCATTTGGTAGAGGGGGGATTACGGTGTGTTTTTCAGGGGTTGGGCGTGGCCCCTTAGTTCCAATGAAGGGAACTCTTAAGGCATCAGCATACCAAGACATTTTGGACAATTTCATGCTCCCGCATTTGTGGGAACAGTTTGGGGATGGCTCCTTCCTGTTCCAACATGACAGCGCACCAGTGCACAAAGCAAGGTCTTCCGCACAAACCTAAATGGGCCCTTAATGATTACAGAGCTGCATGTATTTATTTGTAGCCCTTATATCTGCTGGGGTTTTAGTTGTAAGTATCCAGCAGGTATGCTTTAAATGAAGCAAAGAAAATCTGCAAAGCATGGCACCACATCCAATGGTAATTGAACAAAAACAGGAAAAAGAAAAAAAAAGAGAAAAAAAGGACTTTAAAGGTTGCCACTAGAGTCCCAAAATAGGAAAGAAAAATGGTCTCAAATTATAATAAAAATCTATTTAATTTATTATAATCACATTAAAAACACATGATATAAGAAAAAAACGTGACCATAACTGGAAAAAACACTGTCCCATGTATAAGAACAGATATAATGCTGATATATGAAAATCGCATGTCTGGCCTAAAAATAGATTACAAAGTAGTCCTAGAAGGTCCCTTCTGGCTGAAGGCCACATAGATCAGTGTCAGCACTGAATCCTCTTCACTTTTAGGGTCATCCTCTCGGTTTGCTTTGGATTTATTACCCACCGTGGTTATATTAAAACTGTAGGGGCTGCTTATAATCAACTGCTAATTTTCCCACAAATAGAGCAAAAATTAGCATAACTACTCGGCATATAATTAATGAGCTGAACTCGGTCCCAGTTAAAGTAGGTCAGAACTGGATATAGGGAGGAAAATGGATGTCTGCCCACTTGTACTGCCCGCTGCCTTTATTTCCACCTCGAAAAAACATTCACATTTTTCCTCAAAATATTCCTATAGATGAGATGTATTCAGCTGTAATAATTGCAACCTTTAAAGTACAATCTATAAAGAATGTTCTTAAGGAGAGCAGTGCAGCTATAGGCAGACTTACACATCCTTCTTATTTTGGATTATGCCATTTACATTCAGGCCTATCTACGATTCCCCTCTAGCTATGTCTTTCCCATGACACATTAAATATACATAAACATGTAAGCGCTATCTGATTGAAGAGATTCAAAGTAATATATTATTGAGCAAATATATATTACTGACTTACATATGCTACACAGCAACAAACTCCCTTCTTATTAAAGATGAACAGTGTTATAGTGGAACGCCAGGTTTGATAAGAAAAAATAAATAGCCTCCAGGTATCCATGTATTTAGATTTGCAAGGATTATGGGGACATTATTGCAGATTTGTACCTGCCTTTGTCCCAGAGATAATGATGGAGGCCTTATTAGCCCTTTCTACAACTGTCTGTTAAAGTGTATCTATAGCCAGAGCTTTGTCTGAGTTTTGGATATAATAGATAAAGGTTAGAACTAAGGTTGGTGTTCATATTTGAGAAAATGCTAAATTCATCCCAGATATCATATATTCAGTTCTGAAAAGCTAGAACAAAAATCCACAATGTTCGAGTGCATAGAATGTGGCACAAAAAATGCACTAGAAGCCACATGGTGTACATGACAGGGACATGCAATTAGTGGACCTCCAGCTGTTGCAGAACTACAAGTCCCATGAGGCATAGCAAGACTCTGACAGCCACAAGCATGACACTCAGAGGCAGAGCATGATGGGACTTGTAGTTTTGCAACAGCTGGAGGTCCGCTAATTGCATATCCCTGCAATATATCATCAACAAAATGACACAGAAAGTCTAATTAAAAAAAAAAAAATAGAAAAAAATGGAGTGGGGTTCCCATTGATATTCGAACCAGACCAGGGATGCAGCCTGGGCTACGTCTGTATATCTAAAAAAAGGAGGGGGGTTAAAGTAAAATGGGGGCCTATGGTAGAATCTGGAAGCTCCCTTTATTATAAGAGTGCAACTGCCTAGGAAGTTGTATATGGAGTTGTATGGGCTATGGGTGTACCTCATCCTTTGTAATATTTTAAAAGATAGGACTGATGTAAAGGACTTTAACGGTACCAGTGAAGGACATCGAAACAAAAATAATACTAAATATCTTTATTACAAATTTGTTAAAAAATATTTTACAGTTCTTACCTGTAAAATATTTTTTAACTAAACACTACGTAACTACGTTTAACTGTAACACTACGACGAGCCGAGAAAATTAAGTTCAAAGCTTCCGAGCATGCATCAAATTGTTTCCGAGCACGCGTAGGAATTTTGCGCGTCGGAATTGGTACAGACGCGCCGACCGAAAAATTGAGAACATGCTCTTAATCTTTTTCTGGCGGGAATTCCGCCAGCAAAAGTCAGATGGAGCATACACACGGTCGGAATTTCCGACCAAAAGCTCACATCGGACTTTTGCTGGCGGAAAATCTGATCGTGTGTACGCGGCATTAGTCTATCTAAAAAAAAAAAAAAATCTACTTTTAACACTTCTCTGTTCTATCTGAAACTCAAAAAACACACTTATGCCCCGTACACACGGTCGGAAATTCTGACCACAAAATCGGTCAGATTTTTTCCGACGGATTTTGTCCGACACTGGTGTTGCATACATACGGTAGGACAAAGTTGTCGGAAAATCCGATCATCCTGAACGTGGTGACGTTCGTTGTGTACGACGGGACTACGTAGAGGCTAGTAGCCAATATCTTTGGTCTTGTAATGTGATCTGAGCATGAGTGGCACTTTGTCCGTCGGAATTCGCTACACACGATAGGACTTTGTTGTCGGAAAATTTGAGAGCAGGATCTCAAACTTTTTCCGTTTGAATTCCGACGGAAAAAGTCAGATGGAGCCCACACACGGTCGGAATTTCCGACAACATGGTCCGATAGGGCAAAATCCGACCGTGTGTACAGGGCATAAGACATACACAGACCTTAAGTGGTAGTGCCTGCCTTCACAGTCACCACCTGATCAGCCTCAGTGTTGTAATATGGAGGGGGAAGGAGACATTTTTAAGGCTAGTTTTAGGCTGAGTTTCCACTTTAAAGCAGAAAGTCACTGAAAATCTAAAGTTCTGCTCTTCCTCCTCCTCTCTCCCTCCTCTGCCAATAATAGAAAAAAAATTTCTTGGGGGGAGAGCGGGTACCTAGTTTTGACAGGTACTTGCTCCCACTTCTGATGGAAGTTTAGTAATCCCTGCCTACAACCTCCTGGGACACGCCACAGGTTCCAGGTGGATGTGGGACTATTCACAGAGCGCAGCGGGGCTCAGTGGGGAGCCAGCTGTGAAGCTGCAAGAAGTCACAGCCAGCTTTCCCCAGTCATCATGGTGGTGCCGGGAACTCAAACCTGGAGAAGAACCGGCCTGGGTGAGGACAGAGCTAGATCCTTGGACTGGTAAATGTCTGTTTATTAGAAATCAGCGGCTGCAGTATTTGCTTTTTTCTTTTTAAATGACTGAAGATCCTCTTTATGTGTACGCTGTGTGCCTCAAAGTGTGGATTTGTCCATCTTTACAAACCCTTACAAATCCTTTGACAGGTAAAATTATTCACAGGTGTAGTTTTGCTGGTTGCCCGGAGTCCAGACAAATACAGTCCATAATACATTACATTCTTGCATGATAAACATTGGGGAATTTTAAATACTTACAACCCCAGGAGAAAATAACTTTTCAGGCTATAATTTTGCTTTGAAAATGCTAAATATTTCTGTCTCTCTTGCCTACATGCTGTTTAAAATGCAGAAAGCAATGTGCTCGGATTCCAAGCGGAAAATTCTTTATCTTCTTCTAAAATATTCCTGTTTGTGAGCTAGTAAAGATCTGAGGCAGCAATCCTGTTTTTAAAAAGTATCAACTGTAATAGTGTTTTTAATGAGGATATTAAAGAGGACCTGTACTGTGGAAGCCCGGTCAGAAAGGCAAATACTGTATAGGGCAAAGGACCAGTCACCAGTATTACCTGTATGTTCCCTGCAGTTGGTCTTTCCCCCATACCTAATTTACCATGCCTTTCTTTGCACTGTGTTTCTGTGTGAAGAAGACAGCTATCTTTGCTTCCTCTTGTAAGGGCTGCCCCCCGATGACAGGTTATCTGATGACTGGTGGGAAAATATTCAAGCAGCAGCAGGTGAGAGGTAGAGGAAGCACAGATCCACATAATGAATAAAGCAGATACAGGGAGATCCTTGCACTGCAAATCTTCAGGTACAGCTTCCTCTCTGGCAAGGAGAACAGTAGGCAACAGAGTAGTGACATCACCAAATTGCATTCTAAAAAGGGACTTGTTACCCTATATACAGTGCATCTGGAAAGTATTCACAGCGCCTCACTTTTTCCACATTTTGTTATGTTACAGCCTTATTCCAAAATGTATTAATTTTGTTGACGCACGTTTTGATTTTATTACAGCACTCAGTCTTTTTGGATATGAGTCTATTAGCATGGCACATCTAGACTTGGCAATATTTGCCCACTCTTCTTTGCAAAATACCCCAAATTTGATGCTACCACCACCATGCTTCACTGTGGGTATGGTGTTCTGTTGGTGATGGTGATATGCAGTGTTGTTTTTGCACCAAACATTATGGAAAAAAAGTTCAACCCTGGTTTCATCAGACCATAACACATTTTCCAAAATGCTTTTGAGAGACTTCAGATTTGTTTTTGCAAAATTTAGCCGGTCTTTGATATTTTTCTTTGGAAGAAAAGTCTTTGAAAAGAAAAGTGCCACTCTACCCCATAGCCCAGACTTATGAAGAATATAAGAAATTGTTGTCACATGTGCCAATACTTGCCAGATATTTCTGCAGATCCTTTAGCCTAATTTCACTCTTGTGCGAACACAGACATGGCATGTGATGTGTCTATGCAATGTCTATGCAATAAGAGTTCAGTCATACAATTGTATGGCTGAACTCGCATTGGATTTGCAGAAAAATAGTGCAGGGACTTTTTTTCCCTGCACTGGAATCGGTGAGAATACCCATGCGATCTGATTCCAGTGCGAGTTTGCAATGCGATCTATGAACCGATCTGGGGGTGTCATTAACATTGCATTGACACCCGCAGTGGTTCGCAGAGGGCAGTGTGAACTGCCTGCGAGAGAGATGCGATGCGGGAACCGGGCCTGTAATCGCGCTGGCTCCCGCATCGCATATGTGTGGACTTAGGCTTGGTGTTGCTGTAGGCCTCTTATCAGCCTCCCTAACCAGTTTTCTTCTTGTCTGTTCTTCTTTATCAATTTTGGAGGGACGTCCAGTTCTTGGTAATGTCACTGTTGTGCCATATTTTCTCCACTTGATGACTGTCTTCACTGTGTTCCATGGTATATCTAATAGTATCCATTCCATGGTATATCTACCCCATTGTCATTATGGGGTAATGTTTGTAGAATTTTGAGGAAATAATGGATTTAATCCATTATGGAATAAGGCTGTAAGGCCCCTTTCACACGGGTGGTCCGTTTAGGTCCACCTGTCAGTTTTTTTGGCGGACCTGAACGGACCCTCCATAGACCTCTATGGAGGGACGGATGTCAGCGGTGACATGTCCGATGACAACTGACTTGCTCCGATCCGAAAAAGTGTGACGGAGGAAAAGCTATTTTTCCATCCGTCTGCGGATCGGATCGGGTGACGATGGACTCTACGGTCCGTCGTCATCCGATCCCCCATAGGGAAGACCGGCGCTCTGACAGGTCCGTCCCTGCACAGAGTGCAGAGACAGACCTGTCATCTTCCTGCACAGCGGGGGATCGACGGAGCGATGCAGAGCGGGCTCCGTACATGGACACGTCCGTGTGAAAGAGCCCTTACATAACAAAATGTGGAAAAAGTAAAGCACTGTGAATACTTTCCGGATGCACTGTATAACACACATGCATCCCATCCGCTTACAGAAGAGACTTGACCCCTGCAGGCTGATTTTAACTCAGATGAGTTGTAAAATCTCTGCCTGAAGACAGATTTAGGTTAATTACACCAGCGTAAGGAAAAATATTTTAGTAAACTAAAGACTGTTTTTCAATATTTTTCTGGATGTATTTTCTAAATTAGAGCTTCATCTAAACCTTTTCCAGCGTGGATAGAGTGGTGAAGTGTTGAATAGAATGAAGATCAGGTTGCATAGACTATTCTGTCCCACTTTCATGTATTTTTTGTGTCTAGTATTAAACTGCATGAGGTTATCATTTTTCTGTAGATGCTGACATCTAGTGGCAGTTTTGGGCCACTACAACTTGTTTACTAATGTAATTGTGGTATCTTCCTTTCTCCCTCCCTTCCTCCTGTTTGGTGCTAGTTAGTTTAGTCCTAGCTAGACCCTCCCCACTTCCTCCATGTTCCCTCAGTCAGTGTTATGCCGCGTACACACGAAGGGACAATCCCGCGGGATTATCCTCTGGACTGAAGTCCAGCGGATAATCCCCTCGTGTGTGGGCGCCGGCGGACTTTTTGGCGCCAAAGTACGGCGGACTAAAGTTTGAAGTTTTGTTTTCAAATTATCCGCTGGACTTGGCAGTCCAGCGGATAATCCCGCCGTTAGTGGGCAAGTCCGCGGGACTTTTGAAATGAAGGGACTTGCCGCTCATCGGCAAGTCCGTTCATTTAGCACGTGACTTCAGGTTACGTAGCTAGCGTAGGCAGTAAATGCCGCCGCGCTAGCTCCGTGACCTGGCATGGATTTAAAGGGACTCCCCACGCCGAAAAAACGGCGTGGGGGTTCCCCCCAAATCCATGTCAGACCCTCATCCGAGCACGCAGCCTGGCAGGCCAGGAAAGGGGTGGGGACGAACGAGCGCCCCCCCCCCCTCCTGAGCCGTACCAGGCCGCGTGCCCTCAACATGGGGGGTGCCCTGGGGAAAGGGGGGCCGTGCGGGTCCCCACCCCAAAGCACCTTGTCCCCATGTTGATGAGGACAAGGGCCTCTTCCCGACAACCCTGGCCGTTGGTTGTCGGGGTCTGCGGGCGGGGGCTTATCGGAATCTGGGAGCCCCCTTTAATAAGGGGGCCCCCAGATCCCGGCCCCCCACCCTATGTGAATGAGTATGGGGTACGATGTACCCCTACCCATTCACCTAAGGTGTAAAATGTAAAGTAAAAAAAAACACCCACACTTTTGAAAAAATAGTTTATTGCACTGCTCCGGGGGTCTTCTTCCGTCTTGGGGGTCTTCTCGCCGGACTCCCCCGCCATTTACCAAGCTCTTTTACCGAGCGGGGGAAGTCCGGCTACCTTCTTCGTCGTCGCCGCCGTCTGGGGGTCTCGATCCGCCTTCGGGGGTCTTCTTCCGTCTTGGGGGTCTTCTCGCCGGACTCCCCCGCTCTCTTCTGCTCTTTTACCTAGCTCTTTCACGAGGGGGGAGTCCGGCTACCTTCTTCGTCGTCGCCGCCGTCGTCTGGGGGTCTCGATCCGCCTTCGGGGGTCTTCCGGGGTCTCTTCTGTTCTTGCGGCGGTCGTCGTCTTCCACGCCGCCGGCGCCTTCTTCTTCTTGTCCTTCTTCTTGTCCTTCTTGTTATTCTTCTTCTTCCGATGTTGACCCGACGCTCTCTCTGCCCGGAATGCCTGTGCCGCTCTGCGCTCGGACTTATATAGGGACATGGGCGACAGGGTCACATGCACATGTCACATGGTGACCCCGCCCCCTTGTGTTGTCACAGTCCCGGAGGATGCTGGGACTGTGACATCGCAAGGGGGCGGGGTCACCATGTGACATGAACATGTGACCCTGTCGCCCATGTCCCTATATAAGTCCGAGCGCAGAGCGGCACAGGCATTCCGGGCAGAGAGAGCGTCGGGTCAACATCGGAAGAAGAAGAAGAACAAGAAGGACAAGAAGAAGGACAAGAAGAAGAAGGCGCCGGCGGCGCGGAAGACGACGACCGCCGCAAGAACAGAAGAGACCCCGGAAGACCCCCGAAGGCGGATCGAGACCCCCAGACGACGGCGGCGACGACGAAGAAGGTAGCCGGACTCCCCCCTCGTGAAAGAGCTAGGTAAAAGAGCAGAAGAGAGCGGGGGAGTCCGGCGAGAAGACCCCCAAGACGGAAGAAGACCCCCGGAGCAGTGCAATAAAATATTTTTTCAAAAGTGTGTGTGTTTTTGTACTTTACATTTTACACCTTAGGTGAATGGGTACCCCATACTCATTCACATAGGGTGGCGGGCCGGTATCTGGGGCCCCCTTATTAAAGGGGGCTCCCAGATTCCGATAAGCCCCCGCCCGCAGACCCCGACAACCAACGGCCAGGGTTGTCGGGAAGAGGCCCTTGTCCTCATCAACATGGGGACAAGGTGCTTTGGGGTGGGGGGCCGCACGGCCCCCCTTTCCCCAGGGCACCCCCCCATGTTGAGGGCACGCGGCCTGGTACGGCTCAGGAGGGGGGGGCGCTCGTTCGTCCCCACCCCTTTCCTGGCCTGCCAGGCTGCGTGCTCGGATGAGGGTCTGACATGGATTTGGGGGGAACCCCCACGCCGTTTTTTTCGGCGTGGGGATTCCCTTTAAATCCATGCCAGCTTGCGGAGCTAGCGCGGCGGCATTTACTGCCTACGCTAGCTACGTAACCTGAAGTTACGTTCGAAATGAACGGACTGCTCCGTGTGTGGGCAAGTCCGTTCATTTTCAAAAGTCCCGCGGACTTTTGGCCGGCGGATTATCCGCTGGAGAAGTCCGTGCGTGTGTGGTATGTCAATGCATAAAATGGCATTTGAAAAAGAACACATACTGCTTGCTGAATGGTTTAGGCTTGGTTCACACTAGTGTGAGTTCAGATGTGACTTGAGTCACACAAAATCACATGATAATGGAAATTGCATTTGTTTTAAAAGGTGCCCATTCACATCAGTGGGATACCGTGTGGTTCCTGTACCTGGTGCATTTTACCATGCAATTTGGCCCCATAGAACATGCAAACCACATCCAAAATGCATCCAAAGTCACACTATACAATTGCACTGCAAATCGTGTCAAAATCGCATCACAGTAGTGTGAACCAAGCCTTAGAATATTGGCACACCATCTTTCCTGGCAGAGATGGGCCATCTAGATTAGTATGTGCTGGGCGTTCATTCAGCAGAATGAATGTCATAACATTTACCAAAAATCAATCTACTAATCTTTTAAGACAATCTGTCTTTTTGTAGCAGACAAAATGCGAAAGTGTAAACGCCCAGAGGCAATTCCATCAGAGGCTTCTCAGTCAGGTATTCTGTTTAATAATAGATTATTTTGAAACTCACCCAAAAGAAGAAGTTGAAGAGGAATAAGAGATATTTTAGGCAGATTGATCCCCTCTCATCTTTCTCCTGATCCTGTTCATGTCCCATTGCTGCAAAATCTAAAAATAAACAGTTTATAGTTTACTAACTGCTCCACTGAATTTATAGGCATCTGGTAAATAACGTATTGATTTCCCTTCTTCCACAGATCTGTAAATATCTATGCAGGACAAAAATCATTTCTCATAACTAACAGCGAACACTGGGAGGACATATAAAAAGTTAGGAGCTAGCAAACATAAAAATGATGGAGACAATAGCCAATCAGAAACCAGGATATACATTTCTACCGAAATAGATAACAGATAGGAATAATTTGGTTTCCTTTTCTATATGTTTTCTATGTGAGCTATATTGTTGATCAGTCATTTATTTATGTTTTTCTTAATTCTATATTTAAAGTCTTACCAAAGTACAAGATACAATAGAGGACAATGCAGAAACACCAGGTCCGTGGGGAGACCCCAACATAATATAGACGTATAACAAAAGCGACATACTATATATATTTATATAGTCCCAAAATACCAACCAAGCCGCTCTCTTTGGTCCTCCCAAGACCTCCTGCTCTCTAGCTCCCTTGTCACCTCCTCTCATGCTCGCCTCCAGGATTTCTCCAGAGCTTCTCCCATCCTTTGGAACTCCCTACCCCAATCTGTCTGACTGTCCCCTAATCTATCCATCTTTAGACGATCCCTGAAAACCCTTTTCTTTAAAGAAGCCTATCCTGCTTCTGAATAATACACTGTTTTACTTCCTCCATCAGCTCATCCCCCACAGCTAATACCTTTTGTATCAATTGACCCTCCCTTTTAGATTGTAAGCTCTAATGAGCAGGGCCCTCTGATTCCTCTTGTACCAAATTGTAATGTAACTGTAATGTCTGCCTTTAATTTGTGAAGCGCTGCGCAAACTGTTGGCGCTATATAAATCCTGTATAATAATAATAATAGTATGTATATATAAAATAATATTCATATATGGTCGCGGATATAGATCATAGTAAGAAGAACCATGTAGGTTCAACCTCACTCAAGAGGTCCCCATACAGCAGGAGGGTACGTCTCTCACTTTACTGAATTCTGCAGTTTTCTGCAGAATTTCCACTGGTTGGTATATTACCAAAACGGGGGTTGGGGAGTAGAGGGGAAGGGGGTTGACAGGGGAGTGAGAAAGAAGATGATGGGCGGAGGGGGGTATGCAGTCAAAGGCTTGGCCCCAGTGTCTTCATAGGGTGACCATCAAGGGCATAATATTCCTCAATTTTATGTAACTAGACACTTAGTGGGGGAACTATAGTGTTTCCAGAAGAAAGGGTTGCAGGCTTTTGCAGCATTAAATAATGGAATCGTAAGTGAACGTTTATAGCAGTTGGACAACAAAGGAGTCAAATGGAGCAGAGAGGTTGCTGGGTCGTCTTCCAGCTGGACGTCCATGAGTTTGAATATTAGATCACAAACCCATGCCCAAAAGAGTTTCAGAGTGGGACAGCCCCAGAACGCATTATATTTATTGACTGACATTTTGGGTTTATTGTATTTGAAATGTAATACTTTTGTAGTGCTTATCCTGGAGGAGCCGCTGAGAATATGCCCAGGTCCCCCTTGCAGAGGCTGCCTGCCACAGGCACAGTTTCAAGCATGGTGACAATACAGGCTCAGTCTATGGATGCTTCCCACTAATCTTCTCTAAGTAGCCTTTCCTGGAGGTAGCAGGGAATGGCCTGTATATCTAGGACTCTATAAGAGAAGTCCCATATAGCATCCTCTGGCATCAAGCCTCCTTCCAGCACTTGCACGCCCAAGGGTCCACAGCAAGGTCTGTCTGCCACTTACCATCCACAGGTAGTTCCTCGGTAAGGGGGACAAGACCAGGACTTCAGGATGGTGCCCTGCAGCAATAATCCATTGGCAATCTCCTCCAGGCCCTCAGCCTAGCACCTGCGGAGGCCCAGACTGCAACTTCTTCTCTTAGTAGCTACCTCCCAGGAACAGCAGCCCCAGAGGAACTGGAAGTCACCCTGGAGAGGAAAGAACACACTGGAAAGGCCCCAAACATTTATTGTCACCTTCTGGATGCCTCCTTCCAGGGACTAACTGGAGCATGATAAATATCCATGCTGGTAATTTGAGTCTCTCTGCCTTATATTCTGGAAGTGTCTTCCAGATGTAGGTGGGAGAAATCAAACACCCAGCCTGGAAACCCTGACCAGACAAGAACAATCAATGGTGCTGCTCCACTGATTGTAGTAAAGCCAAAAAACTAAATTTAGCCTAGCAGCCTAACTAGAGAGGAGAACCTTAAAAAAGAATATTTTACATTTATGTTTGGCTATATGTAATTATTTGTCCGCCAAGTCATGTGATCCCCATGGAAGTGCTGACATGGTGATCACATGACATGGTTGCTAACTAGAAATGTAAATTTTCCAGGACATTTTGAAGCCACGAAAAAGGCTACTTTCAGACTGGGGCGGGCAGGCGTCGGTGGTAAAGCGGCGCTATATTTAGTGCTGCTTTACCGTCCTTTTAGCGGCGCTATTCGACCACTAGTGGGGTATACACCGCTCTGATAGCGCTGCGAAGATGTGGCTTGCAGGACTTTTTTGACCGTCCTGCAAGTGCACTGCTCCAGTGTGAAAGCCCTCAGGCTTTCACACTGGAGACACAGGACAGGCGCTTCACAGGCGCTATACAGGCGCTTTTTTTTAGCGCTGTAGCGCCTGTAAAGCACCTCAGTGTGAAAGTAGCAAAAAAAAAAGTGACCAGTAGAATAAAAAGAAGGTGCTACTGATTTTTAAGGCCCCACGATATTTGCGCAAATGTTTATCAAACAATATATTTGCGAAAAATTGTGTAAAATTATTTCTAGCAGATATAAACACAGCAAATTTTACAAAATTCCTGCTAAATTCCTACTAAATATAAAAGCTTAGCCTGTATTGAGTTAATAAATAACATATTTGTAATTTTTAAATTATGCCTTTTTGCAAAATGGTGAAAATTGATCGTACGCAAAAATGTAAATAACCACATTTCTCAAAAAATCTGAAGGTTTTCATTGTTGCCTTACATCTTTCAGAGTTTGTTAATGACCCCCCAAACCATATATTTTCTGAAAGCATAGAATCAGTAGAATAAAAAGAAGGTGCCACTGATTTTTAAGGCCCTGCGATATTTGCGCAAATGTTTATCAAACAATATATTCACGCAAATTTTTCTAAAATCTTTTATAGCAGATATAAACATAAAAACAAGTCCTACTAAATATAAAAACTTGAAACCGCGGAACGCCCCATAATGCACTGCGAGATCGCAGTGCATTGATGTCTGATGATTGGCCAAAGCATGCACCTGACCTGCATGCTTTGGCCAATCACAGCGTGCTCAGGAGGATCCATGCCCCAAGTCCACGCCCCACACTATATAAGGCTGCTTACACTGCGGCTGTATATAGTGTTATGATTGAGAGAACGTTAGCTAGAGGCAGGTTAGTTAGTGGCGTGCAGGCAGTTAAGTATATATATATTTATATATACAGTGTAGTCAGTGTAGTGTAGACTATATATACAGTGCAGGCAGTGTATTAATAGATATATACCATGTAGTATATACTACATACCAGGCCCCTTGCCCTCAACATGGGAAGGGTGTTTTGGGGTCCCCAAAGCGCCTTCCTGGATATGCTGTATAATTGACTTATTATGCCATGTTAGGATGTGGTGCAACACTAATTCTCACTCTAGTACAACTGAATGTGTATTATTTATAGCTCTTTGTCAGCTCACTGGATTGTCCTTTGTTTATTTTAAACAAAACCTTTTCTGATAAAAAAAAAAAAAAAAGATTAGCATTATGGTTAGTGTTATGCCACGTGGTCGGATTTTCCGACGGAAAATGTTAGATGGGATCATGTTGTCGGAAATTTCCGACGCACAAAGTTTGAGAGCAGGATCTAAAATTTTCCGACAACAAAATCCGATCTGACTTTTTCCGATCGTGTGTAGAGAATTCCGACGCACAAAGTGCTACGCATGCTCAGAAGAAATTTGGAGACGAAAGCTATTGGCTACTGCCCTGTACGTAGTCCCGTCGTACGTTTTGTACGGGTACATGTGTGGGCAACACCAGTTTCGGACAAAGGTTAGCATTAAAGGGGTTGTAAAGGTAAAAGTTTTTTCACCATAATGCATTCTATGCATTAAGGTGAAAAAACATCTGACACTGCCGGGCCCCCCATTATACTTACCCAAACCCTCGAAAGTCCCGCGCTCGCCCTCGACGTCCTCTTCGCTGCTCACCCTGGCCGTTGATTGGCTAGAGTGGATGGATTGAAAGCAGCACAGCCATTGGCTCGCGCTGCTGTCAATCACATCCAATGATGTGGCATGCCGGTGGGGGGGCCGAGTGATACAGCGAGCGGCTGTATCACGGGAGCGTGCCCGCAAGTACTCCACACCAATGCGAGGGAGCTTGCATTTAAGTGAGAAGTACTTGCGGGGGGGAGCCGAGACAGCCGCCGAGGGACCCCAGAAGACCAGGTTTGGGGCCACTCTGTGCAAAACGAGCTGCACAGTAGAGGTAAGTATAGCATGTTTGTTATTTCCTTTATGCCGCGTACACACGAAGGGACTATCCCGAGGGATTATCCGCTGGACCGAAGTCCAGCGGATAATCCCCTCGTGTGTGGGCGCCGGCGGACTTTTTGGCGCCAAAGTCCGGCGGACTTTTTGGCGCCAAAGTTTTAAGTTTGGTTTTAAAATTATCCGCTGGACTTGGCAGTCCGGCGGACAATCCCGCCGTTAGTAGGCAAGTCCGCGGGACTTTTGAAATGAACGGACTTGCCGCTCATCGGCAAGTCCGTTCATTTAGCACGTGACTTCAGGTTACGTAGCTAGCGTAGGCAGTACATGCCGCCGCGCTAGCTCCGTGACCTGGCATGGATTTAAAGGGACTCCCCACGCCGAAAAAACGGCGTGGGGGTTCCCCCCAAATCCAAGTCAGACCCTCATCCGAGCACGCAGCCTGGCAGGCCAGGAAAGGGGTGGGGACGAACGAGCGCCCCCCCCTCCTGAGCCGTACCAGGCCGCGTGCCCTCAACATGGGGGGTGCCCTGGGGAAAGGGGGGCCGTGTGGCCCCCCCACCCCAAAGCACCTTGTCCCCATGTTGATGAGGACAAGGGCCTCTTCCCGACAACCCTGGCCGTTGGTTGTCGGGGTCTGCGGGCGGGGGGCTTATCGGAATCTGGGAGCCCCCTTTTATAAGGGGGCCCCCAGATCCCAGCCCCCCACCCTATGTGAATGAGTATGGGGTACGATGTACCCCTACCCATTCACCTAAGGTGTAAAAGTACAAAAACACACACACTTTTGAAAAAATATTTTATTGCACTGCTCCGGGGGTCTTCTTCCGTCTTGGGGGTCTTCTCGCCGGACTCCCCCGCCATTTACCAAGCTCTTTTACCGAGCGGGGGAAGTCCGGCTACCTTCTTCGTCGTCGCCGCCGTCGTCGGGGGTCTCGATCCGCCTTCGGGGGTCTTCCGGGGGTCTCTTCTGTTCTTGCGGCGATCGTCGTCTTCCGCGCCACCGGCGCCGCCTTCTTCTTCTTGTCCTTCTTCTTGTTCTTCTTCCGATGTTGACCCGATGCTCTCTCTGCCCGGAATGCCTGTGCTGCGCTGCGCTGGGACTTATATAGGGGTATGGGGACAGGGTCACATGCTCATGTCACATGGTGACCCCGCCCCCTTGCGATGTCACAGTCCCAGCATCCTCCGGGACTGTGACAACACAAGGGGGCGGGGTCACCATGTGACATGAGCATGTGACCCTGTCCCCCATGTCCCTATATAAGTCCCAGCGCAGAGCGGCACAGGCATTCCGGGCAGAGAGAGCGACGGGTCAACATCGGAAGAAGAAGAAGAACAAGAAGAAGGACAAGAAAAAGAAGGCAGCTCCGGCGGCGCGGAAGACGACGATCGCCGCAAGAACAGAAGAGACCCCCGGAAGACCCCCGAAGGCGGATCGAGACCCCCGACGACGGCGGCGACGACGAAGAAGGTAGCCGGACTTCCCCCGCTCGGTAAAAGAGCTTGGTAAATGGCGGGGGAGTCCGGCAGGAAGACCCCCAAGACGGAAGAAGACCCCCGGAGCAGTGCAATAAAATATTTTTTCAAAAGTGTGTGTGTTTTTGTACTTTACATTTTACACCTTAGGTGAATGGGTAGGGGTACATCGTACCCCATACTCATTCACATAGGGTGGGGGGCCGGGATCTGGGGGCCCCCTTATAAAAGGGGGCTCCCAGATTCCGATAAGCCCCCCGCCCGCAGACCCCGACAACCAACGGCCAGGGTTGTCGGGAAGAGGCCCTTGTCCTCATCAACATGGGGACAAGGTGCTTTGGGGTGGGGGGCCGCACGGGTCCAGCGGACCCAGCTGGAAAGTCCGGCGGGATTGTCCGCTGGACTAAGTCCGCCGGCAAAAGTCCGCACGTGTGTACGCGGCATTAGTGTTCCTTTAAGGGTTTGCTTTGCTTATTAATAAAGTCACTGACCACCATTTCAATGCTGATAACGTGATCACATGGCTTTGGTAGTCTTCATAGGGAACTTGCAATATTTAAAGACTACATAAAGTCTCAGAAATCTTTTATTAAGGTCTTCATGTTATAAAGTTTAAATATCATGTCATAGATGTATTATTTATCATTGTAAAAGAACATTTTTGACTCTTTCTTTTTTTTTTTTTTTTTTAGCATTAGGGTTTGCTTTGCTTATTAATAAAGTCACTGGCCACCATTTCAATGCTGACAACACAATTACATTGGCTTTCGTAGAAACAAAACCATGTGAATTTTTCAAACGCAAATTTCGCCTTGTATATGCACGGTTTGACTGGTCCAAGGTAAGGTATATGCTTAGTTACATTGGTCCAAGCTGGAGGGATCCTGTGGACTGCAGGTCACTGGAGCAGAGGTAAGTATTACAGATTTTAGTTCCACTTTAAATCATTTAAGTTTAAGTGAAATACAGGTTCACTTTAAAGTGGATGTAAACCCTTACATATACCCAGTGAAGTGACTGGTCTCAGGTGATACACAGAGATGAAACAAAGCCTCCTACATAAGTTGTATCTGTTTATCTGCAGTATTTTTTTTTTCTCTACATACATTCAAAGTGCTGAATTATAAATCTTGTCCGAGGGTTCCAAAAAAAAAAAGGGATGGGGAGCTGAAATCACACACTGCAGAGCTCAGGGAAGAGACCCCCCCCCCCACACACACACACACACACACACACACACACACACACACACAGTCCACAGGAACAGAGCTGAGGCTGTCAATCAGCTGGAGCTCCCTCCCCTGTCACCATTTTTCTATTAGTGTCAGGAAATTGCTTTAGAAGTGATTAATGCAGATAGCAGAGAAGACACTTAAAAACAAGACTTTTAGTAGAGACAAGCACACACTCTACACTCTAGAGGGGTATACATTGTTCATATTTCATGTCTGAGGTTTACAACCACTTTAACCACTTAAGGACCAGCCCCTGCAGTTATACTGCGGCAGGTTGGCATCCCTGGGCAAATCGCAGTAGCTGTACACTGGCCGCTGCTGGCGGCACAACGATGGAGACGATGTGTGTGCCCGGAGGCCGCGATGTCCGTTAGGCACCCGCGATCGTTCCGGTAAACAATGTCGTTCAATGTAAACAGACAGAGCTCCATTCTGTCAGGGGAGAGGAGACCGATCTGCTGTTCATACTGGTTATGAACAGCGATCGGTCTTCTCCTCCAGGCAGTCTCCTCCCCCCACAGTTAGAAACACTCTCTAGGACACACATTTAACCCCTTGATCGCTCCCTAGTGTTAACCCCTTCCGTCTCAATGACATTTATACAGTAATCAGTAGCTATTTTTAGCACTGATCACTGTATAAATGTCAGTGGTCCCAAAAAAGTGTCCGATCTGTCCACCGCAATGTGGCAGTCCCGCTAAAAATCACTGCTCATCGCCATTACTAGTAAAAAAAAAAAAAATTATAATAAAAATGCCATAAATCTATCCCCTATATTGTAGACACTATAACTTTTTGCGCAAACCAATCAATATACGCTCATTGCGATTTTTTTTACCAAAGATATGTAGAAGCATACATATCTGCCTAAACTGAGGAACAATTGTTTTTGTTTTTTATTTTTAGGGATATTTATTATAGCAAATAGTAAAAAATATATATATATATATATATATATATTTTCAAAATTGTCTGTCTTTTTTGTTTATAGCACAAAAAATAAAAAATGCAGAGGTGCTCAAATACCACCAAAAGAAAGCTCTATTTGTGGGGAAAAAAAGGACATCAGTTTCATCTGGGTACAATGTCGCACGACCGCACAATTGTCAGTTAAAGCGACGCAGTGCTGTATTGCAAAAAATGGCCTGGTCATTAAGTGGTTAAAGAGGAACTGCAGTCTGCACTCATATTTTTTAATAAAAACATCTTTGCCCTTCTGAAGCTTCCCTCCAACCACTTTGCATATTATTTTATATATACTGTGATTCTGTACTTGCCAAATATGCTGCAGGAATCTCCCTCCACTAAGTCTGGCTGCAGCCATTTTAACTGTGGGCAGCTGAAGCTGCTGCCTGTTCACTTCCTGGATTTACACAGACACACAGAGGCACACCTCCAGCTCTGCAGCCCTGCAGCTCTCATTGACCCTCTTATGACTCATTTCCCCTCCTTTCCTGGCAAACTCTCGGGAGAGTGAGTGAGAGCTGTGCATGATGTCATAAGCCTACGTTTTTTTTACCAGACAAGAAACAGGAAGTGGTCTGTATAAGGTATTTACTGGCAGAAAAAAAAAATGTTTAAAGTTTAAGTTAAAACAACAAGGGCAAAAGATTTAATAGATGGAAAGTTTAAAAAACGACTGAAGGTCTGCTTTCATTGAGTAAAGTGAACATGTACTAGTGAATTGCAAGCTCCTTTGGTTATCTGACCCAAATACGTATGCTGCATTGCCAAAATAGGAGGTCATTGGTATTTACAATGGCCTTATCATGGAAATATCAGTTTTGACCCTTCCTTTGATATTAATATTTCTTTTGATTTCTTCTCTTGTTCAGAAATGACAATCAATGTCACAGGGAAACATCACAAAGAACATTAGTTAGGGTCATTGAAGAAAATGTCACACATAATGACCCTCTGATTCAGGGAGGAATATGTTACATATAATGCCACTCAGTTGCAGAAGAACCGACCGTAGTGAAGGACCATCCAAAAACAACGACAGCACTGAACACCTTCCAAAGTCATAGGTGAACGTGATTTACAATGCCCAAATGGGTAACAAAAATGTTACACAGGGCACTGAACCATCTAAAAAAAAAAAATGGCATTCAGAACTTCTGCTAAAATTCTAAGGGTTAAAGTGGTTGTAAACCCACTACAACCACTTTAACCTACAGGTAAGCCTAGATTAAGGCTTACCTGTAGGTGCAATAATTATCTCCCAAACCTAAAAGGTTTAGGAGATATTTGAAGAACTAGCTGTACCGCTGTCTACGGCGCGTTCGCGATCATGTCGTTAGTGGCGGCATCCGCATGCATGCGCTGGAGTGACGTCATCTCCGGCCAGTCACAGCGCCGGAGCCGCGATACCCGGAAGTCACTCCAGGATAGATGGCGGTGTCGGAGGAGGGAAACGAGGACCGCTTCAGGGGCTTTGATCTCAGGTAAGTGATTCATAATGAGCTGGTATGCTATGCATACTAGCTCATTATGCCTTTGTCTTACAGGGGTTATTTTTTTTTTATATATATTTCTGAGGCTTTACTTCCTCTTTAAGACCAAATAAAATACAAGATGGATAAGAGCAAAAAAAGTGCAGACTTCTCAGTTGTATTCGTCTGAGGATTACAAGACCCCACCCACCTATGTTATAGACAAGAGGACAGCATGAGTTTCCAGTAGTCTTGTCCTGTTGCTGTTGGCCTCATAGAATAGGGTGAGCAAATGTTGTCATATTAGGACAGGGAGAGTGATACTTGGAGAATTGTCAGGTGAAAATAAGAAAAAAAGAGCCCCCAAAAAAAGAAAACTAATGCAACCATCATATCTAAGGACTGGTAAAATGGAGACATCAAGTGTCTATTAGACATTGGGCAGCTAATAGATGTCCCCAAAAAGTTGACTTGTCACCTTCCCATGCTATCCCATAGGGGGCTTTTTAGCTCCCTTATTATGGCAATAAAGTTAAATAAATAAAAAAGTGTAAAAAAAATTATATTATAATAATATAATAAAATACATAAAAATGTATATAAAAAATAAAATAAAATGCACCCCCGCCCCAGTGCATACATGTGAATGCAAATGCGCTCGTAAGGTCCGTATGTAAAAAGCAATTGTACTACACATGTGAGCTATTGCCGTGCATGTCACGAGTGAGGGCATTAATTCTAGGGGCCTAAATCATGGTTAACGCAAAACTGATGACCTGAAAATGCCTTTAAAGCATCACTCATGAAAAATATACATACATACCGTAGTTTTTTGCCATTTCATTTCATGGGCACAAGGAATTTTGAGCCTTGACATGTTTGGTATCTATTTACTTGATGCACTCCATTCTGTATATTTTACCAAAAAAGTGGGTATTATATTGTATTTGTGTGTTTTAAAATCTGCCACCATTTTATTTCAGAGGGCCTCTGCTTTCAGAAAAGATACAACTGTATGGGTGTTCTATGTCATTTTCTAGCAAAATAGTGCTGATTCTTTTTTTTTTTTTTTTAAGTTCTTTTTATTGAATTTTCGAGTAAATACAGAACAAAACAGCCTATTGGGCATACCCAGGCTCAAGTACCACTAAAACTAAATTAAACACAAAAGAAAAAGGAGAGAAGAAAAAAAAAAAAAAAAACACATTGTACAATCCAATAGTGCTGATTTTAACGTGTAAACGTGATGTAGTAAACAAATTGACCCAGATGCAAAGTGTTTAAAATATAACTTAATTTTTTTTTCCCCCTTATCAGTTGCATACATTGAAAAAAATATTGCAAATTTCACTGTAAAGGCCTACCTGCTGCAGTTATTGAAACTGGCATATGGATTCCGCTCACTTCCTATTTCCTGCAGCCAATAGATATTTGGTGAGTGGGGATATGTCATGCTACGGTTACATGATCCGTGTTGGTGAGGAAATAGAATTAAATTGGTTGTGACAGAAGTGAGCCAATCTATTTATCAAATAAACTTCTGCTGGGAGGGAGGAGTTCTGTTCATCAACAGTGTACACAACGACCCCATACAGGAAGCCATGATAAAAGTGTTATGTAGTGCTTTCCCCCAAAGGGGCTGCTGATAATATGCCCAGGTTCTTCCAAATAGTACAGAAACTGCCACTCACACAAGCACAGTATCACGCACATTGACAATTCATACTCAGTCTAGGGGATTTCTTTTTAGTATTTTTTGCTGAGGAATTCTAAGGCCCCATGCACATGAGACGCTGTTAAACGCGCGTTCAGAGGCAGTTGGACACTTTTTTCAACTGCACCTGAATGCATGTTATCCTATGTGTCCATGTACACAGTCTCATTTTTTCCCGTTTTTATGCAGTTGCGTTTAACCTCGTTTTTCCAGAAGCAAAAAAATGCATTCAGATACTTTGCTTTTCCACGTTTCAGACGCAAAACGCAGCTAAACGCAGGCACCTGCATTTAGCCGCGTTTGCGTTTATACGCCTTTTTAAAGGAACCCAATTTTTTGGACCAGAAAACTCAGAAATATGATGGTAAACCATAAAAAATACTAGAAAAATTGGTTTAAAATGTCGTAATTAGTTTAGATAGTTCATAGAGCATATATACTCACTAATGCATACATGTTTGTGAAATGCATACATGTTTGTGAAATATCCAACGGACATTCGCTGTGCCATCAACGGATGGGTCCAATATGGACAAGCTCTGATTCTGGACCTCTCATGCAAATTTGCGACGACGTTGCTGCCTCATCAAGAGCAACATCAGGAGCATTTCCTGACATATATTCAATATGGGATCCATTTCCAAAAAAAAACACAGAAAGAGAGGCAAATGCAAGTGTACAACTGCTCTCTCTGCTGCTGCTGCTGCTCACTCTGATCAAAATGGCAGAAATAGTTAATACATGCTTTCTGAGCTTAGGGAGGGTCTATATCAGGGATCCTCAAACTACGGCCCTCCAGCTGTTGCAGAACTACACATCCCATGAGGCATTGTGAAACTCTGACATTCACAGACATGACTAGGCATGATGGGAATTGTAGTTCCTAAACAACTGGAGGGCCGTAGTTTGAGGATCCCTGGTCTATATGATGTTATCTTTACAAACGCTTATAGACGCAAACGCGGCTAAACGCGGCATGAAAACACAGCAAAATGCGTGTTTTTAAACACAGGTTTCTGCTTTTTAAAACATGCATTCAGCAGAGTCTGCATCTGTGTCTCGTGTGCATGGGGCCTAACAGGACAGGGGTTGTTTAGAGTCTTTGAATATTCCAAAATGGAAATAGCAATCAATGGGAGGACAAACTTCTCAGTAAATCTTCAATAGCAGCTTTTCTAGAGTTAGCAGGGAATGGCCAGTATATCTAGGACTCCCACCACAGCAGTCCATAAAACCACTTCTGGCATTTAATTCCCTTATGGCACTCACACAACTATCAGTCCTCAACAAGGTCTTTTCTCACAGTGTCCCAGGAACTGTCTGCCACCCAGCATCCACAGGTAGATCCTAAGTGAGGGAGATTAACTAGCTCCTTCTCCAGACCCAGGACTTCAGCACAGTGCCCACTAGCAAATGTCAGGCAATATTTTCCAGGCCCTCAGCCCAGACTGCAGTTTCTTGTCTCAGTAAAGCTGCTTCTGGGAGTAGCAGCCCCAGAACTGGAACCTTCCCTGGAGGGAGAAGAACACTCAACTCAGGCTTCCTGATCATTTATCACCTTCCCAGCCACCTTCTGGGTGCCTCATTTAAGGAATTGGCTGGGGCATGATAAAAATTCAACTAATAGTTTGAATCTCTAAGCCCCCATGCTCTGGAAACTTCTCTCAGAGGCAGGGGAGAATAATCAAACTATCAGCTCAGGAAACTCTGAACAGACCAAAACAATCAATCACTGCTACACTCACTACAGTGGAGCCAAAAAACTAAATTTAATCCTAGTAGTCTAACTAGAAGAGGGCACTAGATCTAGACCTTTCAGAAGGTCATGGCTAGCAGTAGATGAGGTAATTGTTATTATATTAAAGTGATACTATTGCCACGTACACAGGACCGGTTTTTCGCGATCACACCAAAGTCCGTCCGTCTAGAATGCGGTGATGTACAACACGTACGACGGGACTAGAAAAAGAAAGTTCAATAGCCAGTAGCCAATAGCTGCCGTCTCGTACTTGCTTCAGAGCATGCAACGTTTTTGGTCTGTCGGAACAGCATACAGACGAGCGGTTTTCCTGATAGAAATTGATTCCGTCGGAAATATTTAAAACATGTTCTATTTCTAGGTCTATAAGAATTTTAGAAAAAAAAAAGTCAGATGAGGCCCATACATGATCGGAATATCCGATGAAAAGATTCCGTCTGACTTTTTCTGACGGAAAGTCCGACCGTGTGTACGCGGCATAAAGAGGGGAGCTGCGCTAAAAAAATGAACTAACACACAATGTGCAATTGAATACAGTGCGTTATACCAAATATTGTGAAATAAATGCAAAAATAAAGTGACTATTGCTTAAAAGACTATTGTAATCATATATAGTGTGACAAATTGATATTAACCCCAAAAATTTATGAAAAAAGAGTATGCCATATATAAGTGCAATTTTTAAACACCCGGCTGAGCCTCTAACACCACACTAGAAGCTTCAGGTGTAATAGTGAATAAATAAGTGGAATTTCGCAGCCACAAAAGTGAAGATTGAATACAACACTGTTTGCAATAAGATTGATTGCAAAAATAAACACACTCGCAGTAATAAACGCCCGGCTGAGCGCCTAACACTGTTTTTAGGAAATCGGCACTAAAGCGTTTCAAACAAAGAAAAGTGTGTCCAAAACAAAATGTCCCAAATTGAAAAAATCATATCAAAAGCAGTCTCTTATCTCGCTACCAGCACACTTGTCTCCTTACCAGAAATGGATGGCCCCTTATTATAGGGGACCCATGTAGGCAGATGGCTCTTAACCCCCAGCCAGGGATATACTGCGGTACAGACACAAAATCCTATGAACTCTTATGGATATCTCCTATATGGCCTCTGCCAGCCAGGAAGTCTCCAATAACCACTCCACTCCGGGTCAGTCAGGATTTTGTTCAACGTAATGATACCGGGGAAAATGAGAAAAATGCTTGCATAGTATAAAATCCTTGGGTGATTTATTGTTTAAAAAGCAAAAGGAACACTTACAATAAGACGTTCTTTATAAAGGCAATACAGCGAGCCGGCCGGTCTCGCTTAGACAGCCTGTGGTTTCGGGATTACGTCGTGTTGCGGTGACGTCAAGACGTAGCTCCTCCTCCCTACGCGTTTCGTCATCAATAGGACGTCGTCATGGGGCGAATCTGCCTACATGGGTCCCCTATAATAAGGGACCGTCCATTTCTGGTAAGGAGACAAGTGTGCCTTGAGGTGGAGGTCTTCTGTTCACTTTCCGTGGTGCTGTACAAGTCACGTCTTTAGGACCTTACCAGGAGGCTTATAAGAGACTGCTTTTGATATGATTTTTTCAATTTGGGACATTTTGTTTTGCCAAGTGGACACACTTTTCTTTGTTTGAAACGCTTTAGTGCCGATTTCCTAAAAACAGTGTTACGCGCTCAGCCGGGCGTTTATTACTGCGAGTGTGTTTATTTTTGCATTTATTTCACAATATTTGGTATAACGCACTGTATTCAATTGCACATTGTGTGTTAGTTAATTTTTTTTAGCGCAGCTCCACTCTTTAAACATACTTACCTCCACTGTGCAGCTCGTTTTGCACAGAATGGCCTTGAACATCCATTTCTGGCGTCCCTCAACGGCTCTTGCGGCTCCTCCCCACATTAGATAACCCCCTTGGAGAAGCGCTCTCCCGAGGGGGTTACTTTGCGGGCGTGCTCCCGAGTCCAGCATTCAGCTTCCATAGAGGCCGAATGCAGGACTCGGCCCCGCCCCCCTGATGCCCACATAATTGGATTTGATTGACAGCAGCGGGAGCCAATGGCTGCGCTGCTATCAATCTATCCAATCAAGAGCCAGGAACCTGTGGAGAGAGGGATGGTGGGGACGCGCCGATGGAAATTCGGGGCTCAGGTAAGTAAAACGGGGGGGGGGGGGGGGCTAGGGGTCCGGTGACTGCAAGGTGTTTTTTCACCTTGATGCAAAGGATGCATTAAGGTGAAAAAACACAAACCTTTACAACCCCTTTAAATTACAAAACTGTTTGTGCAGTAATTGTATATGTTATATCAATGTTTTAACAAAAGTGGAGCTACCCTTTAACTGTTATTAATAATGGAGTTAAATTTGGCCTTCCACTTCCAAAATTACTTAATGTTCCAGCTTGGTGGAAGTGAATTATCCAAAGGCCTTTTAAACTAATTTATAATTCATCAACCTGATCAATATGTGAGACATGTTGCAGGATTCTCTCAGCTGTACAACTTTAAAGGATAACTATTCTAAGAGGAAGGTTTAGGCTGCCATTGCTAACCTCCTCATTGCCTGGCTGTTTTACTGACCCTCCAGTTTCAGAACATCTTGAGTCACTGACTTATGACAAGTATGCATATCAGGAAAACCTTTATCTGCATATTTGTTATGGATCAGTGCCTCAAAGTATTGAATGATGGGTGTAGGGGCATGCTGCTATTCTGCACTTTGACAGGTGCCAATGGGCCTCGTTCTTGCTTGTGTTCATAACTAAACTGTCAAACCACTAAATGACTGGTGTCATAACTAATCACATTGGCAGCACCATGGCAGTTGCAGATTAACCACTTGAGGACCGCCCACCACATATATACTGGGGGGAGGGCAGCCCTATTGCGCGAAATGACGTACCCTTACGTAGTTTCATGCACGAAACACTGCGGCATGCTCCCGCTGCACTGCGGTAAAGACCAATGCATGGGTCCGGTGGCCCCCATGTCCACCGGCCACCCACGATCGCGCCTCAGAGAAGCAGGAGAGTACAGTGAGATTGTCTGTTCCTAGTGATCAGGAACAGTGATCTCTCTGTACTCCCAGTCAGTCCACTCCCCCCACAGTTAGAAACCTCCCAGGGAACACATTTAACTACTTGATCGCCCCCTAGTGTTAACCCCTTCCTTGCCAGTGTCATTTATACAGTGATCAGTTGATATTTTTAGCTCTGATCATTGTAATAAGGTCACTGGTCCCAAAAAAGTGTCAAAAGTGTCTGATCTGTCTGCTGTAGTGTCGCAGTCCCGCTAAAAATCGCTGATCACCGCCATTACTAATAAAAAAATAATAATAATAAAAATGCCATAAATCTATCCCTTATTTTGTAGACCAATCAATATACGCTTATTGCGTTTTTTTTTACCAGAAATATGTAGAATACATATTGGCCTAAACTGATGAAGAAATTCGTTTTTTACATTTTTTTTAATTGGATATGTATTATAGCAAGAAGTAAAAATTTTTTAATTTTTTATCAAAATTGCCTGTCTTTTTTTGGTTTATAGCGCAAAAAATAAAAACTGCAGAAGTGATCAAATACCACCAAAAGAAAGCTCTATTTGTGGGGAAAAAAGGACATCGATTTTGTTTGGGTACAACGTCGCACGACTGCGCAATTGTCAGTTAAATTAATGCAGTGCTGTATTGCAAAAAATGGCTTGGTCATTAAGGTGCTAAATCCTTCCGGGGCTGAAGTGGTTAAACAAAGGCTAAGATGGCAGCTTCCTTGGTTTAGTTACGCTTTAAATATATCTTCAAGTGTAACAAACTTTTAAACCGAGCGCGCCTCTACACCCATCCAAAGTACTCTGTGTAGCATCTTTTCCTACACTATCAGAGAGGGAGCAGCCATAGACCTTGACAAGGATCACCTATACCAGACCTTAATTGGGTACAGACCCCCTTGAAGGGCAACTGAGCCCACAGCGCTCAAATAAATAGAAGACCATTTACTGGTTCAGCTCCATCATGCACATTGGATTCAAGGTGTCAAAGGCAAAGGACTTCATTGCATGCCAGATAGTATTTTCAGAAAGATGGCAGAAAGATGGTAGTCTCCATGTTTCTCTCATGACAGGTTTCTTTTAAGAAGGCGAAGATTAAGAAAGAATGCATGTTGGAATTCGTTATTTTTAAGACCCCTTTCACACTGGGCTGGTTTTCAGGTGCTTTAGCACTGGAAATAGCCTCTGCTGCCTGAAAAACGTATTTAACGCTCCCAAAATGCCCTGCCCATTGGAATGAACAACACAGGAGTTTTAAAACCCTTCATAGGGGTTAAAAGTGCCCCCCCTAGTGGCCGAAAAAACGCGTCTTAAACAGCGGTAAAATTCTGCTAATACGATTGGCGCTTTACTGAAAACGCGGCCGCTGCCCCAGTATGAAAGGGGTCCAAAGGAAAAGTATGGGATAGACTAAATAAATATCAAATAAGAGCATGATCATGAATCAGCTGTTCTTTCTTCCTATTGTTTTTCCAGCACAGGCACTTCGTCTGTCATGTACATCCCAGTAACGATCTGTTTGTTATTTGAAAGCTTATGCCACGTACACAAGACCGGACTTAGTCCGTCGGACAATCCGATCGTGTGTGGGCTAATCCAATCGTTTTTCGTTACAAAAATCAGACGGACATAGAAATAGAACATGTTTCAAATCTATCCGACGGACTCAATTCCTATCGGGAAAACCGTTCGTCTGTGTGCTGGTCCGACGGACCAAATACGACGCAAAGGAAGCTATTGGCTACTGGCTACTGGCTATTGAACTTCCTTTTTTAGTCCTGTTTACATCATCACCTGCAAAACGAATGGACTTTCGATTGGACTTAGTCTGTTCGTGTGTGGCCAAGTCCATTTGTTCGAAAAGCCCGTCGGAACTCCACCGAAAGTCCGCTGGAAAGACCGTCGGACCTAGTCTGCCGGAAAGTCCTTTCGCGTGTACGCGTCATTAGAGAGAGTGGTTACAACTTCAGAAATTCGCCCTCTCTTTCTGTCCCTCTTCCACTGGGATGCTTGACAAGTTTGCTATCTATTTACATGACAAAAACCCTCATCTTTATATTTTACTAAAAATGGGGTAATATATGGTGCTTGTGTGCATTAAAATAAACTTTAGAGGTTTTTTTTTACTGAAAATATGGATTTGATAAACCATTGTGCTACGATCATCTGAGCTAAAAAATGAACTACTACTATTATTCTCCAGGGTCTCTGCTTTCAGAAAATATATACTGTGTTGGATTTATGGTGCAATTTAAAGGCCTAAAGTGTGCATTTTAACATGTGCAAGAAAAATCAGGATCTGGCAGCGAAGGGGTTAAACTGACATAAAATGACAAACAGCGGGTAAGTAGTCTTCCTTTTTGGGGGGGGGGGGAGCACAAAGCCCCCCTGCACTTTATATGCACTTGCACACTACCCTCACGAGTGAGCTGTTCTCCAGTTTTGGAGGGGAGCACAGGGTCCCCATGGACTATACAGCACTTACATGCAACCTATGGACCAGCTAGAGACCGGCTCACCACTTGCTGGGCTCAATCCGAAAAGGTCTGAAGAAGTCCAACATTGGACGATACGCGTGGGGTTAAAGTCATCATGCTTAGATTAAGCATGGAGTGAGGGAGCAGCTGGTTACCCAGGCTAGTGTCGTTCATCATTTATTCATGCTTCTAAAAAACTGATGCATGTGAGTGTTTTTATACCTGATTCCTCAAAAAACTGTCAGTGAGCACTATAAGAGGCTTTATTTTTGATGTGACTTCTAAGTGGATGAGGCACCCCTGTGAGCTGCTTTACCTGTGGGAGCTTTGTGGAGGAAGCATTTATCTTCATATTATTATCCCAGGAGGGTATACGTGCGTTTGCTGACCTCTGTGTAAGCTGACCTGTCAATACCTTAAAGTGAGAATTTTGGAGTGATATGGGAGAGGAGTTCACCAACTGAGGATTGTTTTCTTCACAAGAAGAGTGTTTCTGCATGAATTGCACTTTGGATTTTATTGAGTGCTTACATAGATTGCACAGTGTATGGTCACATGGAATGCACAGAGGACTTTAGTGTGTGTTCATATTGTGGCACATATTTTCATGATTATTATTGCACTGTGATTTTAGATTTTAGATTCACCCTGGATATATTAATTGCCTTTTTTTTTTTTTTTTTGTATATTTGGATTGATTGTGCTCCCTGGGTTTTTCCTGTGTCTGACCCCCTGGTCCTGTGTGCTCTAAAAAGGATGGAGACCCAGATCCTGGGGGTTCTTTTTGCTGTTCTGTAGATTTGATTCTGGCCATTTCGTTTTGGCCGGCCCGTTTGCTGACATTGCCGGAGTCTGGATTCCCAGTGACATGTCGAGTTCTGAATTCCCCAGCAGTGTTAATTTTGCCAACGAAAACATTTTCGTCAAAATTTTCAGCAGTGCCCTTTTTACAGTGACGAAAATGAAACGAAAAGTACACCACGTTCATCCATTGATGAAAACTATGACGAAAATCAATTCCTTTTTCGTTAACGGAACAAAAATGGGAGGGAGGGACGTTTTACAGTTTCCACGGAGCTCCATGCTTAGCAGTTAGCAGACCCGCCAGAGCACTGTGTGCATTACATATCTCCTCTTACCACAGACATGCAGAGCAGAGCACATTACAGGCCTCCCCTCAGACCACCGCCCAGAGCACTGTGTGCATTACATATCTCCTCTTACCACCGACATGCAGAGCACTGTGCATTACAGGCCTCCCCTCAGACCCGCCAGAGCACTGTGTGCATTACATATCTCCTCTTACCACAGACATGCAGAGCAGAGCACATTACAGGCCTCCCCTCAGACCACCGCCCAGAGCACTGTGTGCATTACAGATCTCCTCTTACCACCGACATGCAGAGTACTGTGCATTACAGGCCTCCCCTCAGACCCCGCCAGAGCACTGTGTGCATTACAGATTGCCTCTTACCACCGACATGCAGAGTACTGTGCATTACAGGCCTCCCCTCAGACCCCGCCAGAGCACTGTGTGCATTACAGATTGCCTCTTACCACCGACATGCAGAGCACTGTGCATTACAGGCCTCCCCTCAGACCCCCGCCAGAGCACTGTGTGCATTACAGATCTCGTCTTACCACCGACATGCAGAGTACTGTGCATTACAGGCCTCCCCTCAGACCACCATCCAGCACTGTGCAGCATTACAGGCCTCTCACACCACCATCCCAGAACACTGGAACATGTGGGTGATGGATTTCATTGGCCATCTGAAGAATATAATTCAATCCTTGTGGTGGTAGACTGTCTCACCACAATGGCACACTTCCTTTCAACAAATGGTATCCTCTTCAGCTTCTGCCACTGCCAACATCTTTGGAAGGGAAATTGTGACAATGTAAATTGTGTACAGAGTTACATTGTTTCAGAAAGAAAAGTCCAATTCACCTAAAAATGTTGTCAGGAAACGTGCAGCAAATTGAAGATCCAGTCCTCCCTGTCAATTGCTTACCATCCCCAAACAAACAATCACACTGAGAGAATGAACCTCAGATTACCTTAGATCAGTGTTTCTCAACCTTTTTACCATCGTGGAACCCCTGGCAAAAGGTCTCGGGGAACCCCTGAAATAATGTTCAGATCTACAGCTCATGGAACATCGGTGTGATCAGCGAGCTGTGATATAACAACAATTATTTCAAGAAATAGCTTTAAATAATAATAAAAAAGTATTAAAACGTACCTATTTTATGTGAGACTTGTACTTTTTTTTTTCTGCACAGATGCTCATTATGGGGCACACAGCAGAACATGGGGCACACAGCAGAACATGGGGCACATCAAGCGGCACACAGCAGAACATGGGGCACATCAAGCGGCACACAGCAGAACCTGGGGCACATTGATCGGCATACAGCAGAACATGGGGCACATCGAAGGGTATACAGCCGATAAAGGGGCACAAGGGGCATACAGCAGAGTACAGGGAACATTACAGGGCTCACAGCAGAAAATAGGGAACATCATGGGGCACACAGCAGAAAATTGGGTACATCCATGGGGCACACAGCAGAACACGGGGCACAAAATGGGGTACATTAAGGGACACACAGCAGGGCACATGGCACATTACAGGGCTTGCAGCAGGGCATGGGGCACATCAAAGGGCACACAGCAGGACATGAGGCACATCATGGGACACACAGCAGAACATAGGGCACATCAAAGGGCACATAGCAGTATATGGGGCACATCGTGGGGCATACAGCAGAACATGGGGCACAAGGGGCATAGAGGAGGGCACAGTGCAGAACATGGGGCACATCAAGGGGGACACAACAGGGTACATGCCACATCAGAGGGCTCACAGCAGGGCATTGGGCACATTAAGGGACACACAGCAGGAAATGGGGCTCACGGCAGAACATGGGGCACACAGCAGAAAATGGGCATCATGGCGCACACAGCAGAAAATGGGCATCATGGCGCACACAGCAGAAAATGGGGCACATCGTGGAGCACACAGCAGAACATTGGGAACATCATGGGCCAAACAGCAGAAAATGGGGCACACAGCAGGACATGGGGCACAAAGCATAACATGGGGCTCACACAGCAGGGCACATTATTGGGCTTGCAGCAAGGCAAACGGCACATTACGGGGCTCACCGCAGGACATAGGGCACATTATGGGACACACTGCAGGACACAGGGCAGATTATGGGGCTCACAGCAGGACACAGGGCACATCAAGGGGCGCACAGCAGAGCACATGGCACATTACGGGGCACACAGCAGGACACCGGGCACATTACGGGGCTCATAGCAGGACATGGGGCACATAATGGGGCTTATAGCAGGGCATGGGGCACACGGCAGAGCACATCACAAGCACCCGGCAGGGCATGAGGCACATGGCAGAGCACATCACAGTCACACAGCAGGGTATGTGGCACACCTCAGAGCACATCACAGGCACACAGAGGGGCATGGGGCACATTACGGGCACATGGCAGGGCATGGGGCACATTACAGGCACATGGCAGGGCATGGGGCACATTACAGGGACATGGCAGGGCATGGGGCACATTACAGGCACTTGGTAGGGTACAGGGCACATCACAGGCACATAGCAGGCCACGGGGCACATGGCAGGGCACATCACAAACTCACAGCAGGGTATGGGGCACACCGGTACACTGTTGTAGTAATCCTAGTGCAGAGTAACGTGGGAAGTGGCTGTAAGAAGTCTTCTCCCATATCGCGCTGTTCCCCACCGCCCCCTCCTCTCTTCTTATCCATCTCAGGTGATGTCACAAGCTGTTGGGGTGGACAGGAGGAAAGGGCCGGCGGGGAGCAGCACAATATGAGAGAAGACTTATTACAGGCACAGGCGCTTCCAGAGCTGTTCTGCATGTGTTAATGGAGACCCGATCTACCCGTCAGCTGTCTGTGATTGACGGGTAGACGGGTAGATCGCCGCGGAACCCCTGGGGACTTCTTGCGGGACCCTAGGATTCCGCGGAACCCCGGTTGAGAAACACTGCCTTAGATACTTGTCCACGTTATAGGACAGTGATGGGGAACCTTGGCACCCCAGATGTTTTGGAACTAAATTTCCCATGATGCTCATGCACTCTGCAGTGTAGTTGAGCATCATGGGAACTGTAGTTCCAAAACATCTGGGGTGCCAAGGTTCGCCATCACTGTTATAGGAAAATTAGAAGATTAGAGTTAATCCTTTTGGCCGATCTCAACTAAATTACCACTTCCCAGTCTATGTTCTATCACCAAATATAGATACCAACCTGCTACCCTACCAAACTTTTCCTCTTAATTTTCTGTCCCCAAAAAGACCATGTTGCATCCCTAGCCTCTAAACCAGGGTTTCTCAACCAGGGTTCCTCCAGAGGTTGCTAGGGGTTCCTTAAACCATAAGTAATTTTTGCTTCTCAGATAAGTTCCAACTGACACCATTGATCTTTTTAGCTATCTGTAAGGGGGTAATTTTTCCCAATGACTACAAGTGTAATGCCGCATACACACGGTCGGAATTTCCGATGGAAACAGTCCGATGGGAGCTTTACATCGGATTTTCCAACCGTGTGTATGCCCATCGGTCTTTTTCTGTCGGAACTTCCAACGGACTTTGGATTGAGAACCTGTTCTTAATTTTTCCGACGGAAAACCTTTCTATCGGATTTTCCGATCGTGTGTATGCAATTCTGACACGCAAAATTCCGACGCATGCTCGGAAACAATTCAACACATGCTCAGAAGCATTAAACTTCCCTTTTATAGTGCAGTCAAACGTTTTTTAAGGCGTGGTGTTATTGACCGTCGGAATTTGGTGTGACCGTGTGTAGGCAAGACAGTTTGAGCGAAATTCTGTCGGAATTCCGACGGGAAAACCATCAGAGCTTTTTCCGAAGAGAATTCCGACCGTGTGTACGTGGCATTAGGAGCATTTTCCCACTGACCATCACACTAATATGTATCATGAATTGTAGATATTAAAAATTAAATATATATGTAGAATTTCTAGCAGGGGTTCCCTGAGACCAGAAAGTTATTTCAAGGGCAGTGTTATTTTGATGTCAAATTTCTATTTAGTTTTAGTAATAGTCTTTTGACTAAAATGCCATTTTAGTTTTAGTCGTATTTTAGCCATCTGAATTGTTTTAGTTTTAGTCGACTAAAATCTGCAGTACATTTTTGTTGACTAAAATCAACAGTACATTTTAGGTGAATCTAATGAGTGTAGTTAAAGTGTAATGCATTATTATGGCTCGGTTCACACTGGAACCGACTGCGGATCGCACAGGACGAATCTTTGCCTGAATTCGGCCCTGAAATGAAGCTAAAGACGCACAGTGTTTCTGTGCAGTGCGCTCCACAGCCGTCCCGGAGATATGTGAGAGCCGGTCACATTCTACTGCTATGTGAATTGGATGCAAGGAAACCAATCCAATTTGCATAGGTGTGAACCCAACCTTGAGCATTTCTCTAGAATTTTCAAACTTATTATATACTCCTGGAGTAAAAATCAAATAACAGGTTATTATTTATGGTATTAAGGTTTGAACAAACTACAGACACAGATTTTGCCATTATATAAAGTGGAAGTTCACGTGGGTAAATGTCCCTCCCTCACATTTTCGATCCGTTTCCTTTGTTGATGAAAATTGGAATTGATTTTCGTCATTATTTTTGTTTTGTTTTCATCACTAGAAACATGCCGCTGACAAGAATTATGATGAAAATATTTTCGTCAACTAAATTAACACAGTTCAAGGGTTCCTCTGTGTTGAAATGTTGAGAAAGGCTGCTCTAACTGCAGAGATTCCTTTCTCAAACTCAGTCCAGGGCAAAGATCAGGGCTGTTTAGAAGGCAAAGAAGGATATTGCTTTTCTGAGGATCTAGTGCAGCTTTTGACGAATAATCTAAAACTACATTTTCCCTACAAGAACTGTGTCCTAAGTTCATTAGCTCATTTCCAATTCAAGAGATTGTCAATTCTGTAGCAGTTAAGCAGGCCCACGGGGAAGTGACATTTGGAAGCAGGTGAGTGTTCCACTGTCTGCACGTGTCCTCCATAGAGATCCTGCTGTTTGGGAGTTATCGTCAGTGACATGATCGCTAGTGTGACAAGGCCTTCATGCAAAGACCTAAGACAGTTTTTCATGAAGAAGTGGATGACGGCAGGTTTTATTTATAGTGCTACTTTGAAGCTGCAAAAAAGGAATTTATGAATCAAGCTGAAATAGAACAATAAATCTCTCTCATTGCTTCTGTTTTGCACTGCCATGTGGTGCAGAAAGATTGATTATTCACCCCAGCGCTCTTAAAATATTGTCTAGCAAACAAAAACTACTCATTTGATTCACAAATATTGCTTGGTAAAACAAAACCAAAGCTCATGCTTGATAGAATTGCTGATTTTTCCGGAGGTCCATTTATTATTATTCAAGTTCGCTTGTGGGTTGTGCGGTTTCTTTTAAAGTGTTTGTTAAGGCACAATTATAAGTCACTGGCAGCCCCTGTATTATACTCAGGCATAGCACACTGTATATGTGTTTTCTAAAAACAAGGCTTGTAAATACCTACTTAGAGCTATCTTCAGGCCGGTCACGTGACTCACGACCGCTTTTTAGCTCCGATACATGGCTACTGCAAGAGGGGCCGAGATCTCCCTCTGACGTCAGTCGGGGAGATCATGTGGCCGCTCAACCCCTCCCACAGAAGCCTTGTCTCGGAGCTGTAAAGCAGGCGCGAGTCACGTGACTGGCCTGAAGATAGCTCTAAACAGGTATTTACAGTCCTCGTTTTTAGAAAACACATATACAGTGTACTATTCCTGAGTATCACAGAGGGGCTGCCAGTGACCATTTAAAAGTTTCGGATTAGTAATAATAGTGGGGGGGGGTGGAGACGGAAACACACAACAAGGAGCTGACAGCCAATAGGAGGAGGGGATGAAGGGGAGAGATGAGGGTAGAGCAGGGCTGCGGACAATGGTCAGGGCTCAGCAGCCCTGATTTTCATGATCAGTGCAGAGAGGGGGATAAAGGAAGTGGCAAGGAAGTGGCAGGTTCAGGCAGGTTTTTTTTACAGTTTAGAAAAAAAAGCACTGTGCTATTTAATCTGCTTTAAGGGACCATGATATCTATTTCTTTTTTTTGGGGGGGTTAACAAACACTTTCATTTTAAAGTGGAAACAAGATCATGGCAAAACAATGCGCAAGGGCCCTCCTCCCCCTTCTGAACATTAGTGTAATTAGAAATGCAATGTTTACAAGAGCTTTCCCTGAGAAGGTTTGGTGTAAGCACTGAGCCAGTTGTATAGACTTAGGGCAGCCTGTAATTAACCTGAGGATGTATTGACAGGCAGCTCATAAATGTCTGTATAATGCTGCATAAGCACTAGTCAGCTATATAACTTTACGTTAGAACGTTTGAGTGCTGCGGGTCTACAGGCTGTCTCAATATTAGCTTCTCATCTACCTCAGATGTATATGGATCGTTTCTAGTATCTTACTATCCCCAAAACAGCAGCACTCAGACTGGCAGAGAGGAAGAGCTCCAGTGCTATGACCAAGTCAGACTCAGTTACGTGGCCTGAGCTCATGAGGGCAGAGAGATGACATAAAATGGTAGTGGGCTCTTTTTTCTATTTTCTACCTACAGGTAAGCTTATAATAAAGCTTACTTGTAGGTAAAATTAATATCTCCTAATCGTGCACCGTTAAGGAGATATTCTACTGAGCAGCAGCCAGTGACGTCACCGCGTGCATGCGCTCTGAAGGAGCGTCATACCCGCGCCGTTTTTTCAGAGCTGTGTGCCGCCGCCAATACTCCCATGCAGTGGAGTGACGTCATTGCGGCTCGGCCAGTCAGACGTCCGGAGTCCTTGAACCCAGAAGGAAGACCAGGTGAAGATGGGAGCCTCTGCAGCGGTGACAATGCGCCATTGGAAGGCTTTGTTTTAAGGTAAGTCTTTCATAATGTGCTAGAATGCAGTGCATTCTAGCACAATATGATATTGCCTTGCAGGTGGAAAAATTTTATTTTTTCTTACATTTTTTACTGCTTTAATTAGCCTGCTGCTCCTCCCTTACCATCCAATCAGCAGACTGTGGGGTTGATTTACTAAAACTGGAGAGTGCAAAACCTGGTGCAGCTCTGCATAAAAACCAATCAGCTTCCATGTTTTTTTGTCAGTTAAATTAAACAAGCTCAAGTTAGAAGCTGATTGGCTACCATTTACAACTGCACCAGATCTTGCACTCTCCAGTTTTAGTAAATCAACCCTGAGTGTATGTTTTGATCAACATTCTTTAGCTAGAGATGAAAATACTATATAAACATAAAATTATATATATATATATATATATATATATATATATATATATATATATATATATATATATATGTGTATGTACAAACATAGGGGGCTCATTAGTGCCAGGTGTGCACAACACCACAATCCCCCTGCAGATATGCCACATTCTCTGCATTAAGGTAAAAAACTATCTGCATTTACTGCATTTAGTTCCCCCCACTTATACTTACCTGAGTCAAATCACAATCTATTGATGTGCACAAGAACAGCAGCTCTGTCTGCTCTCTCCCCTTCATGGGCGTAGATAAGGGGGGCGGGGGTGTCTGAATCCCGCCAGAGCAGAGTTGTGTTTGTGAAAAAAGGGAGCTTTGTACTCGTCCCCGACCGGTTCGTAATTGTCAATGGACGGGAATAAGGCAATCTCCTGTGTCGATCCAGCTGCTGCCACTGTCATCCTCCCCCTCCTTCCTCCATTCTCCAGCCCTCTTTAGATCTCGACTCAGCTCAGACAGGGGGCGGGGCGCTCCGCTGACAGACAGCTCGGCTTGAGTCGGGTGGGGGGCGGGACACTCCGCTGACGGATGGCTTGGCTCAGCTGACCCTATGCATACTGCTTGATGACATAAAGGCTCCTTTTTAATAAAACAATTAAATGTACTGCAAGCAGGAGGAGCAGGGGGATAAGAGAATTAATTCCTAGCTTCAGTGCCCTGGACTGCACCAGAAAATTAAGGTCAGTGCATGACAGCTCAACGCTACAGTCAGACTGCCCTGCCATCTGCTAAAAAGAATCTGCAGGGGGTCACTGATGTAAGAGGAGAGTAGGGACCCTAAGATAAGGGTAATCTATCTGCAGTCTCTGATTATCTCCTGTAGTCCGTCTGCAGTCTCTGGTTATCTCCTGTAGTCCATCTGCGGTCTCTGGTTATCTCCTGTAATCTGTCCGCAGTCTCTGATTATCTCCTGTAGTCCGTTTGCGGTCCCTGATTATCGCCTGTAGTCTATCTCCAGTCTCTGGTTATCTCCTGTAATCTGTCCGCAGTCTCTGATTACCTCCTGTAGTCAGTCCGCAGTCTCTGATTATCTCCTGTAGTCCATCTGCAGTCTCTGGTTATCTCCTGTAGTCAGTCTGTAGTCTCTGATTATCTCCTGTAGTCGGTCCGCAGTCTCTGGTTATCTCTTGTTGTCTGTCTGCAGTCGCTGATTATCTTCTGTAGTCAGCCCGCAGTCTCTGATTATCTCCTGTAATCCGTCCACAGTCTCTGATTATCTCCTGTAATCCATCCGCAGTCTCTGATTATCTCCTGTAGTCTGTCAGCAGTCTCTGGTTATCTCCTGTAATCCGCCCGCAGTCTCTCCCCCTCTGCCCTTAAGCCACTCCCACAATACATTTTTGGCCACACCCATTTTTTGTGGGTCTCCCTGGCATACCCCTCATTTTCAAGTTCAAAAGTTCAGGGGTATGTTTTGTATGTATGGACTCTGCACATTACCATTTAAAAAAAAAAAAAGTCAGTGTGCTGCCTTCCACAAGATGGTGCCCTTTGCACCTGCCCAAGATTGGCTATTACAGTGCACCACCCTGTGATAGGCAGTCCAATGGCTGAGAGCACTGACCGCTGTGTTCTGGTGCATCCCCTGTCAGAACACAATAGCAAAGTTGGGGCGATCGCTGTACTAACCATGTGTGTGTTAGTACAGTGATCTGTCAGGTTTTTTGTTTTTAAAAAAAGCTGACAGTGTGTACCAGGCCTTAGACTGGACAATAGCAACCTCACTGGGCAACGTTCATGAAAACTGGAAGAGGGCAAAACTGAAATTGGGTTTAATCTTCAAGAGGTTTTGAGAAAATAGAATAAGGATGTCATTGCTTACTATGAGTAATACATAGTTTTTCCTTTTTCCACTGAGAAGAGGAGGATTCAGGAGCAGTGGTGAGGGACCCAAAAAGACTAGGATCGGGACTGCTCTGTGCAAAACAATTGCACAGAACAGGTAAGTATAACATGTTTGTTAATTTAAAAAAAAATCCCTTTTTATAATTACTTTAAGAATACATACTTGAATAGATTTTTTGACCAGTTTGGTGTCACTTTAACCCATTCCTGTGAAGACCAGAAGTTCACGAAAGCAGCACTGAGAGAGAAGAAGCCATCAGCATTAAAAGTTGTAAACAAATAGTGTACTAAGAAATGCTTATTTTACTGTGCTCATAAAAAACTCTAATGCCGCGTACACATGATCGGAAATTTGGCCAGCAAAAGACTGATGAGAGCTTTTGGTCGGAAAATGCGACCGTGTGTATGCTCCATCTGACTTTTGCTGGCCGAATTCCAGCCAGCAAAAGATTGAGAGCATGATTCCGACGCAAAAAATTCATACGCATGCTCAGAAACAATTCGACACATGCTCAGAAGCATTGGGCTTCATTTTATCGGCTCGTCGTAATGTTGTATGTCACCACGTTCTCGGCAATCGAAAGTTCAGCAAACTTTTGTGTGACCGTGTGTATGCAAGCCAAGCTTGAGCGGAATTCCGTCGGAAAAAACATCCAAGAACATTCCGTCGGAAAATCCGCTCGTGTGTACGTGGCATTAGTTAGGTAAAAGGTTTTTTTTTTTTTCTTACCTTCATGCATTCTCTGCCATAAGTGAAAACCTTTGAGCCCAATCTTGATCCAGCACTGTGAATGTCTGGAACAGCTCTTCTCCCCTCTCGCTCTACTCATAGACTTGGCAGCAGCGGAAGCCATTGGCTTCTGCTGCTGTCAGTCAAATCCTGTGAGGAAGGGGCGGGGCGGGGCTGAGCCGCTCTGTGTGTCTATAGATTCATACAGCACAGTTCAGGATGGACCCTTCACAAGTGTCCCCATAGCAAGTGGCTTGTTATTGGAGCACTCTGAGAAGAAAAGCCAAGATCGCCATTGAGGAACCCCAGAAGAGAACGTTCAGGGCCAATCTGTGTAAGTATCAAATGTTTATTATTTTCAAAAACAAAAAAAAAAAAGAATCTTTACAACCGCTTTAATGTTAATCTCTGATCTGCGTAACAGTCAAAATAATGTGAATGTATTTCATGTTGCAATTTTGTTCCCTTTCCAAAGAATCTTCGTGATTATTTACGGTGCTAATACACAGCAGAATAGAACAAAGCCTCCAGTGACCTGAATTTGCTTCATCTTCTGTGCTTAAATTACCTCCTTCTTATTCAATGAAAGGAAACTATAACACACAGACAGGAGAGAGCACTTTCAATTCCGAGTTCCTCTTTCCAGCAGAATTACCCCATCTGTGCACAATCCCAATTCATCTTCAGCTAAATTGCAATTTTAATAAGTCGTGAACCCAATAAGAGTTTTCTGCCTGAAGGAATACCTCCTGGCAAGGTGAGACCATCCTCAAAGCTGTGTTATATGTTAAAGCTGAAAAGTAATCTGCTTTTACTTTACCTGCCCACCCCCATCACCAGGCTAATGACATTTTTACATACAACCTTTGTTCTTTTATGACATAACTTATTTTAGACCCAGTGATGTCATCACCGGGCCTCTGTACTTTCTCTGTAGCAGCCGGGAGTGTGTGTAAGAAAATCCTGCTGCTGCTGAGGTATGACGTGTCTGTGGCAGCGAATAGACATGTGCATTTCGTTATGTTCCGAATCGAAATTCGGATGAATTTTTCATTATTCGGACATTCAGATGCATCCGAATTACCGAATTACAATACTAACGAATTTTACCGAATCCGAATTTTTTTTCGAATCGAAAAATCGCGGACGAAATTCTAAATATCTCAGGGTCACTTAGTGATAGAAACCCCAAATTTGGATATGTTATAGTGCTAGTTTTACTGTGTTTGCATACCAAATTTTCTAGCTACAAGTGGCCCCGAGATATGTGGCCCCAAAGTCGGGTCGAAAAATGTCATTCTCTGCTGCAGAAAAGTGCTTGACATTTTGTGACCCGACTTTGGGGCCACATATCTCGGGGCCACTTATAGCTAGAAGCCCCAAATTTGGTATGCAAACACAGTAGAACTAGCACTACAACCTCTCCAAATTTGGGGTTTATATCACTAAGTGACCCCGAGATACGTGGACCCAAAGTCGGGTCGCAAAATATTTTCGAATTCGGTTGAAATAATTTCAAATGCAGTTGAAATAATTTCAAATGCAGTTGAAATATTTTCAAATGCAGTTGAAATATTTTCAAATGCAGTTGAAATATTTTCAAATCTGGTTGAAAATATTTCAACTGCATTAGAAACTATTTCAACTATTTCAACTGCATTAGAAACTATTTCAACCAGATTTGAAAATATTTCAACTGCATTAGAAACTATTTCAACTGCATTAGAAACTATTTCAACCAGATTTGAAAATATTTCATCTGCATTAGAAACTATTTCTATCAGCAAGTAACCCCGAGATACGTGGACCCAAAGTCGGGTCGCAAAATATTTTCAAATTCGGTTGAAATAATTTCAAATGCAGTTGAAAAAATTTCAAATGCAGTTGAAAAAATTTCAAATCATGTTGATACTATTTCAAGTGGATTTGAAAATATTTTGCGACCCGACTTTGAAAAAAAAAATGAAACAGTCTGCAGAAGATCTGCAAAAAAAAAAAAGAAGTGAAATGGCTGTTAATAGTCTACAGGAGATCTGCTATTAAATTATATATTTTTTTCTATTCTGTTCTAATCTTTTCTATTTGAATTATACATTTTGGAAGATGGTTATTTATTATACACATCTGTCACATAAAAAAAAAGGATGTGAAATGGCTGTCACGGATGTCGATCGCAAGGCAAGTACATATGTTGTATGTCATTGTCCACTTGCCACAACACCTGCCACAAGCGCCAAGACACCTGCCATGAGTGCCACGTCACCAACCACAAGTGCCACGTGACCTGCCACGTGACCAAGTTGTGGATTGTCCACTTGCCATGTCACCTGCCACAAGTTATGGGGTTCCTAGCACCAAGTGACCCCCAGATATGGGGCATATGTCAAGTACTTTTCTACAGCAGAGAATTACATTTTGTGACCCGACTTTGGGGCCACATATCTCGGGGCCACTTATAGCTAGAAACCCCAAATTTGGTATGCAAACACAGTAGAACTAGCACTACAACCTCTCCAAATTTGGGGTTTATATCACTAAGTGACCCCGAGATACGTGGACTCAAAGTCGGGTCGCAAAATATTTTCGAATTCGGTTGAAATAATTTCAAATGCAGTTGAAATATTTTCAAATGCAGTTGAAATATTTTCAAATCTGGTTGAAATTATTTCAACTGCATTAGAAACTATTTCAACCAGATTTGAAAATATTTCAACTGCATTAGAAACTATTTCAACTGCATTAGAAACTATTTCAACTGCATTAGAAACTATTTCAACCAGATTTGAAAATATTTCATCTGCATTAGAAACTATTTCTATCAGCAAGTAACCCCGAGATACGTGGACCCAAAGTCGGGTCGCAAAATATTTTCGAATTCGGTTGAAATAATTTCAAATGCAGTTGAAAAAATTTCAAATTCGGTTGAAATAATTTCAAATGCAGTTGAAAAAATTTCAAATGCAGTTGAAAAAATTTCAAATCATGTTGATACTATTTCAAGTGGATTTGAAAATATTTTGCGACCCGACTTTGAAAAAAAAAATGAAATTGATTCTAACAGTCTGCAGAAGATCTGCAAAAAAAAAAAAAAGAAGTGAAATGGCTGTTAATAGTCTACAGGAGATCTGCTATTAAATTGTATATTTTTTTTCTATTCTGTTCTAATCTTTTCTATTTGAATTATACATTTTGGAAGATGGTTATTTATTATACACATCTGTCACATAAAAAAAAAAGATGTGAAATGGCTGTCACGGATGTCGATCGCAAGGCAAGTACATATGCTGTATGTCATTGTCCACTTGCCACAACACCTGCCACAAGCGCCAAGACACCTGCCATGAGTGCCACGTCACCAACCACAAGTGCCACGTGACCTGCCACGTGACCAAGTTGTGGATTGTCCACTTGCCATGTCACCTGCCACAAGTTATGGGGTTCCTAGCACCAAGTGACCCCCAGATATGGGGCATATGTCAAGTACTTTTCTACAGCAGAGAATTACATTTTGTGACCCGACTTCTCGGGGCCACTTATAGCTAGAAACCCCAAATTTGGTATGCAAACACAGTAGAACTAGCACTACAACCTCTCCAAATTTGGGGTTTATATCACTAAGTGACCCCGAGATACGTGGACCCAAAGTCGGGTCGCAAAATATTTTCGAATTCGGTTGAAATAATTTCAAATGCAGTTGAAATATTTTCAAATCTGGTTGAAATTATTTCAACTGCATTAGAAACTATTTCAACCAGATTTGAAAATATTTCAACTGCATTAGAAACTATTTCAACTGCATTAGAAACTATTTCAACTGCATTAGAAACTATTTCAACCAGATTTGCAAATATTTCATCTGCATTAGAAACTATTTCTATCAGCAAGTAACCCCGAGATACGTGGACCCAAAGTCGGGTCGCAAAATATTTTCGAATTCGGTTGAAATAATTTCAAATGCAGTTGAAATATTTTCAAATCTGGTTGAAATTATTTCAACTGCATTAGAAACTATTTCAACCAGATTTGAAAATATTTCAACTGCATTAGAAACTATTTCAACTGCATTAGAAACTGTTTCAAATCTGGTTGAAATAGTTTCTAATGCAGTTGAAATAATTTCAAATCCAGTAGAAATATTTTTAAATTCGGTTGAAATATTTTTAAATCCGGTTGAAATATTTTCAAATCCGGTTGAAATAATTTCAAATGCGACAGATTTTTCGAATTCGGTCAAAAATGAAACAAAATCCGAAAACGAATTTAACGAATCTAACTAAACAAAATGAATTAATTGACGAATTAAAACGAAACAAAACAATTTTTTTATTTTTGCACGTCTAACACAGATGTCGATCGCAAGGCAAGTACATATGCTGTATGTCATTGTCCACTTGCCACATCACCTACCACAAGTTGTGTATTGTTCACTTGCCACAAGTGCCACGACACCTGCCACGAGTGGCACGACACCTGCCACGAGTGCCACGTGACCGGCCACACGTGCCACATGACCGGCCACGAGTGCCACATGACCGGCCACGTGACCAAGTTGTGGATAGTCCACTTGCCACGTCACCTGCCACAAGTTGTGGGGTTCCTAGCACCAAGTGACCCCAAGATAGGGGCGATATGTCAAGTACTTTTCTGCAGCAGAGAATTACGTTTGGTGACCCGACTTTGGGGCCACGTATCTCGGGCCACTTGTAGCTAGAAACCCCAAATTTGGTATGCAAACACAGTAGAACTAGCACTACAACTACAGACTATTCGTATCTATTTTGTTTTCTCACCAGATCTCCTGCAGACTATTAGCATCTATTTCACTTTTTTTTTTGCAGATCTCCTGCAGACAATTAGTATCTATTTCGTTTTCTCACCAGATCTCCTGCAGACTATTAGCATCTATTTCTTTTTTTAGCAGATCTCCTGTAGACTATTAACAGCCATTTCACTTTTTTTTGCAGATCTTCTGCAGACTGTTAGAATCAATTTCATTTTTTTTTCAAATTCGGATGGCAAAATATTCTCGAATCCGCTTGAAATAGTATCAACATGATTTGAAATTATTTCAACTGCATTTGAAATTATTTCAACCGCATTTGAAACTATTTCAACCGGATTCGAAAATATTTTGCAACCCGACTTTGGGTCCACGTATCTCGGGGTTACTTGGTGATAGAAACCCCAAATTTGGAGAGGTTATAGTGCTAGTTCTACTGGTTTCTAGCTTTAAGTGGCCCCGAGATACGTGGCCTCAAAGTCGGGTCACAAAATGTAATTCTCTGCTGTAGAAAAGTACTTGACATATGCCCCATATCTGGGGGTCACTTGGTGCTAGGAACCCCATAACTTGTGGCAGGTGACATGGCAAGTGGACAATTCACAACTTGGTCACGGGGCAGGTCACGTGGCACTTGTGGTCGGTCACGTGGTACTCGTGGCAGGTCATGTGGCAATCGTGGCAGGTGTCTTGGCACTTGTGGCAGGTGTTGTTGCAAGTGGACAATGACATACAGCATATGTACTTGCCTTGCGACCGACATCCGTGACAGCCATTTCACATCTTTTTTTTTTTTATGTGACAGATGTGTATAATAAATAACCATCTTCCAAAATTTATAATTCAAATAGAAAAGATTAGAACAGAATAAAAAAACATATATAATTTAATAGCAGATCTCCTGTAGACTATTAACAGCCATTTCACTTCTTTTTTTTTTTGCAGATCTTCTGCAGACTGTTAGAATCAATTTCATTTTTTTTTTCAAAGTCGGGTCGCAAAATATTTTCGAATCCGCTTGAAATAGTATCAACATGATTTGAAATTATTTCACCTGCATTTGAAATGATTTCAACCGCATTTGAAACTATTTCAACCGAATTCGAAAATATTTTGTGACCCGACTTTGGGTCCACGTATCTCGGGGTTACTTGGTGATAGAAATAGTTTCTAATGCAGATGAAATATTTTCAAATCTGGTTGAAATAGTTTCTAATGCAGTTGAAATAATTTCAACCAGATTTGAAAATATTTCAACTGCATTTGAAATTTTTTCAACCGAATTCGAAAATATTTTGCGACCCGACTTTGGGTCCACGTATCTCGGGGTTACTTGGTGATAGAAACCCCAAATTTGGAGAGGTTGTAGTGCTAGTTCTACTGTGTTTGCATACCAAATTTGGGGTTTCTAGCTATAAGTGGCCCCGAGATACGTGGCCCCAAAGTCGGGTCACAAAATGTCAAGCACTTTTCTGCAGCAGAGAAGAACATTTTTCGACCCGACTTTGGGGCCACATATCTCGGGGCCACTTGTAGCTAGAAAACCCCAAATTTGGTATGAAAACTCAGTAGAACTAGCACTACTACATATCCAAATTTGGTGTTTCTATCACCAAGTAACCCCGAGATACGTGGACCCAAAGTCGGGTCGCAAAATATTTTCGAATTCGAAAATCGGTCGAAAACTAAACGAAATCCGAAAACGAATTTAACAAATGTAACGAATCTAACTAAACGAAATTAATTAATTAACGAATTAAAACGAAACTAAACGAAACGAATTTTTTCCTTTTGCACATGTCTAGCAGCGAATGGGTTTAACCACTACAGATCCGTGCTATAGCCTAATGACGGCTACAGCGTGGACCTGCTTTGCCGGGACTACGTCTATTGACGTACTCCCATGCACGAGCGGCCTGCGCACCCCTTGAAGGGCGCGCGTGGCGCGCTCTGTGATCAGTGAGTCTGTGAGACTCGATGGATCACAGATCGGAGTAAGGGGTACGGCTATTTTTCCTCCTCGCACTGACAGCGCAAGGAGAAAAGGAAAAGCCAATCGCCGGCGGCCGTGAGAGGGACATCAGTCCCGATCACCGCGAGCTGGCGCCAGCTCATCAGTGTCCACCTGTGCCCCCTGCCAGTGCCACCTAACAATAGGCAATAGTACAGCCTATCAGTGCCCACAGTGCCACCCATCAGTGTCCACAGTGCCACCTATCAGTGCCTCAACAACAGTGCTGGACCTCAGTGCCACCTACCAGTGCCCATCAGTGTCACCTACCAGTGCCCATCAGTGCCGCCCATCAGTGCCCATCAGTGCCATCTATCAGTGGTATCTATCAGTCCCCATCAGTGCCACCCATCCGTGCCACCCATCAGTACCACCCATCAGTGCTGCCTTATTTGTGCCCATCAGTACTGCCTTATCTGTCCCCATCAGTGCCACCTTATCTGTGCCTATCAGTGCTGCCTTAACTGTGCCTATCAGTGCAGCCTATCAGTGCGCACCAGTGCAGCTTATCAGTGCCCACCAGTGCCGCCTCATCAGCGCATATCAATGAAGGAGAAAAATGACCTGTTTACAAAATTTTATAACAAACTATTAAACATGATTTTTATTTTTTTTCACAATTTTGCATCTTTTTTTGTTTGTTTAGCAAAAAATATAAATCCCAGCTGTAATTAAATACCACCAAAAGAAAGCTCTATTTGTGGGAAAAAAATGATAAAAATTTCATTTGGGTACAGTGTTGTATGACCGCGCAATTGTCATTCAAAGTGCGTCAGCGCTGAAAGCTGAAAATTGGTCTGGGCAGGAGGGGGGTTTAAGTGCCCAGTAAGCAAGTGGTTCAGCAGCCGTGAACCTTGAACCTAAAATCATAATTACTCAGATTTAAAGATAATCTTAACAACTCGCTATTATTTAAACATTTGTAAGAGTGTGAAAAATTCTACCCACTTAGGGCATACAGTGGCAAAGCGGCTCCTCTGGGCAAGCTCACGCACCTGTACATGATCCTGCACTTCCGGGTCTGGAGCGTGCACACGCGCCGCCGGCGACCCGCTACTGCTGTGATTGGACACAGCGGGAGCCAATCAGCAGGACCAGAGGGTGCGATGTCAACCGGGACCTGCCGATCGTTTCCAAGAGAGACAGAACGACAGTCTGCCTATGTAAACAAGGCAGATCACCGTTCTGTGAGAAGGAGAAGTAGTGATCCTGTGTTTCTGCTAAGCAGGAACACAGATCTCTGCCTTCCCACATTACAAGCACCCCCACACAGTTAGCAAGCACTCCCTAGGAACACATTTGACCCTTTGATCTCCCTTGATGTTAACCCCTTCCTGGTCTTTATGGACCTTGTTTTGCACACTGGTGCGCAGTCATGTTGGAACAAGAAGGGGCCACCCCAAAACTGTTCCCACAAAGTTGGGAGCATGAATTTGTCCAAAATGTCTTGGTATACTGATGCCTTAACCACTTCAGCCCCGGACCAATTGGCAGCCAAAGGACCAGGCCCCTTTTTGCGATTCGGCACTGCGTCGCTTTAACTGACAATTGCGTGGTCGTGCGACGTGGCTCCCAAACAAAATTGGCGTCCTTTTTTTCCCACAAATAGAGCTTTCTTTTGGTGGTATTTGAGCGCCCCTGCGGTTTTTATTTTTTGCGCTATAAACAAAAATAGAGCGACAATTTTGAAAAAAATTCAATATTTTTTACTTTTTGCTATAATAACTATCCCCAAAAAATATATAAAAAAAATTTTTTTTCCTCAGTTTAGGCCAATACATATTCTTCTACATATTTTTGGTAAAAAAAATCGCAATTAGCGATTATTGATTGGTTTGCGCAAAAGTTATAGCGTTTACAAAATAGGGGATAGTTTTATAGCATTTTTATTAATATTTTTTTTTTTACTAGTAATGGCGGCGATCAGCGATTTTTATTGTGACTGCGACATTATGGCGGACACATTGCAAATTTTTGACACATTTTTGGGACCATTGTCGTTTATACAGAAATCAGTGCTATTTAAATAGCACTGATTCCTATGTAAATGACAGTGGCAGTGAAGGAGTTAACCACTAGGGGGCGGGGAGGAGTTAGTGTGACGTGTTGTGTTTTTTTTTTTTACAGTAGGGGGGCGTGGCTGTACATCTGACGTCATTGATCGGCTTTCCCGATGACCGGGAACAGCCGATCAATGACAGGCAGAGTAGGAAGCGCGGGGAGAGGTTTGTTTACACATACCTCTCCCCGTTCTTCAGCTCTGTGACCCCGATCGCGGGACACCAGCGGCGATCGGGTCCACTGGTCCCGCGGCCGTGGTCACGGAGTTCCCTTCACTGGAACTAAGGGGCCAAGCCCAACCCCTGATGATGATTTGGACCAGTGCACAAAGCAAAGTCTATAAAGACATGGATGAGTGAGTTTGGGGTGGAGGAATTTGACTGGCCTGGTCCTGACCTCAACCCGACCGGAGACTGCGAACCAGGCCTTCTCGTCCACATCAGTGCCTGACCTTACAAATGCACTTCTGGAAGAATGGTCAAACATTCCCATAGACACACTCCTAAACCTTGTGGGCAGCCTTCTCAGAAGAGTTGAAGCTGTTATAGTGTAAAGGCGGGTGTCCCAATACTTTTGCTAATATAGTGTATCTCACTCTATCCCATCATGGATGTGATTGAGGGTATTTATGGCTAGGCAAGACAATATTCACTAACTGAGGGGAGACTCTACAAAAAACCTTGGAGATGTACAGGGGTTGATTTACTATAGGCAAATAGGCTGTTAACTTTGCAAGGGAATTTCCTTGAGTTTAGTGAATGAGGTGAAAGTCTGCTGACTTCTATTATCCAAACAACTGCAAGCAAAAGTACTGTTTTTTTTTAAATTTATTTTATTCTTTTTTTTTTTTCTTGCACATTATTGGGTATTTTTTGCAATTTAAATTTGAAGTTAATTAAAATCCCATTGCAAAGTGAACAGAATTTTTGCCTTTCCATATTCAACCTTATAGAATATAGATGAATTGAGATTTACCCAGTGGCCACTTCATAGTGGGATGATTGAAATGTGTAGTAAGATCTCCTGTTTGTTGGAAATGCTTTGGTGTGGAGTAAAGGCAAATAAACTGTTTGCTTGGAAAGTGCAGTTTGACTTTACAAGGGAATTATTAGTACAGCATAGTGAATAAGGTAAAGTTCTGCTGCCTTCCTCCTTCTAAACATGTGCAGGCAAGCAGAAATGCTGTTTTCTTTTTTCCTTGTATGTGATTGGATGTTCTTTGCAAGCGCTGGGACGATTTCCCATTCAAAGTGCAACTTCCCTTGCAAAGTTAAAAATGTATTTGATTTTAGTAAATGAGCCCTATTTAGTCTTTATATTGCTTTTCACTTGTCCCCTTCTGGTCTCCTATCTTCTTCTGAATATGTGGGGGGTTAAACACACATGGATGGCATATGTGATTTTTATACTGGCTGTTCTTCAAATGGTTATATACTATTGATTATTATGTTCTTCTGAAAAAGTGAATACGGTTTACGATATGCATTGAGTACTGTACAGTCTAATCAGTAATTGCTTCCAAGTTGCTTAAGATGAACTGACATACCGGTATTTACTGTACATCAATAATGGGACCTGGGGAAGATGGTCCTGCAAGAAAGGATTGCATCAGTCTTTATTTTTTTTATTAGGTTTTAAATTATTATTAATAAGATATAGGGCTGCAACTAACGATTTTTTTCATAATCGATTAGTTGGCCGATTATTGTTTTAAATTAATTGGATAATAACCTTAAAAAAAGTGGAGTGTATAATTTACCGGTAGTTAATATGTAAAGTATAAAAAAAAAGGCAATTTATTCTTAAATATCTATATGCCCTGGTCAGGCCCGGACTGGGACAAAAAATAGGCCCAGACATTTTAAACTGAGCAGCCAACTTTTCCAGAGGGACTGTGTGTGTGTGTGTGTGGGGGGGGGGGGGGGGTAGCTCTCTCTGGTGGTGCGGGTACAGCGTAGCTCTCTCTGGTGGTGCGGGTACAGCGTAGCTCTCTCTGGTGGTGCGGGTACAGTGTGGCCCTCTCTCTGGTGGTGCAGGTACAGCATGTCTCTCTCTGGTGGTGTGGGTACAGCGTAGCTCTCTCTGGTGGTGCGGGTACAGCGTAGCTCTCTCTGGTGGTGTGGGTACAGCGTAGCTCTCTCTGGTGGTGCGGGTACAGCGTAGCTCTCTGGTGGTGCGGGTACAGCGTATCTCTCTCTGGTGTTGCGGGTACAGCGTGGCTCTCTCTCTGGCTTCCCCAGCACAGTCCTCTCTTTTTCCTTTAGTAGTCACTCAGCATTTTCCTGGGTTCCAGGCTCTCACTCTTTTCCCCAGCAGAGTGCATGCTGGGGGCTGAAGTCTGCTGCCTGTGGACAACAATGGGGCTTACAATCCTCCAGTACTACATGTCCCACGATGCACTGCTAGTCTCTTCTGATTGGCCCTACACTGTGGCCAATGGGGACAGAAACAAATTGGCAACAAGCTGAGCAGCCAAATGCGCTCTGCTGACAGGAGAGGGGGGGCAAGCGGGGGAGATACGCTGACATCCCGCAGCTCGCCTTCCCCTTGTTACAGTGTGGCCATGGCTCCACCTCCCCATAGCGACCACTTCCTCGTCTTCTCTGTCCCTCCTCCTCTCCTGGCGTCCTGGTTGCCAGGTGCCCATCAGCTGAGGGGCGCATGTGCGAAGCGGCGGCCTGGGTTGCCATGGATGCCTCCGCTCCTCCCACCACCACCAGCAGCCGGCCCTGCATGTAGCACAGAATGTCAGCGCCCGGCTCTGCATGTCGGAACCTGCTAATACTATATATTAGGGCTGGGGAATTTAAAGATTAATTCCTTGATTAATTGTAAATTTTTTTGATCGATCAAAATTATTTTGATTGATCAAAATTATTTTGATTGGTACTCACCTCTCCGCCGGCTTCAGGGTCTTCAGGGAGTTCTGTCGGAGATCCGGTGATGCCACGGACATCAACGTCACTGTACTCCTCCCCCCTTCCCCAAGTGCCTCTGTAACTACATATTTGGCGACCCATCGCAGTTTGCTATGGAAGTGACATTCCGTCGCCGCCATCTTGCTACACCCCACACTCGTCCACAGTAAGGATACACTAAGAAGGGGGAAAGCGCACATGTCGTTACACCCACCGGAGTTTTGCATTTTAGATGTATTTATAACAGTAAAGCCACTTTCTATAGTGAAATACAGTACTTAGAACTCCGTCTGACTGCTTAGATGTTGAATTTTAAAAGCAGCGAACTGTCAGATTAGCAAACCTGTGAGATGAGCAGGGTTGCCGCTGCTTTTAAAATTCCAGATCTAAGTAGTCAGACGGAGTTATAAGTATTGTATTTCACTATATAAACTGACTTTACTGTGCGTTATAATTAATCGAAATTAGTCGATTAAAAAAAAAAAAATCGATTAATCGAACACGAAAATTTTAATCAGTAACAGCCCTACTATATATGCTATTATAGGTCGAATCTGGTAAATATCATCAGACTCAGATCAAATTTTTTATTTAAAGAAAAAAATTAAATTAAAGACGGTTTTGCCGATTTTCAGACAGAGCTGTAATATATTATATTCTGGCCATACAAAAACAATGTCTTCCTTCAAGGAAAAGTAATTTTAAGAACTTTTGTTTAATTTTCTAATCGTTAGTGGGGTCAAATCTACGTTCTTTTTGACCACAGTGATGGGAAAATTCAAAGGAGCAGCATAGAAAACTTCTTGGTCAAAGTAGTTTTCAGACAGTGTACAGTACGTGGTTTTCGTTCAGAAATTACATTCATTTTAAAACTGAATGTTAAAAGCTTCCCGACCGCCTAACGCCGATATACGTCGGCAAAATGGCACGGGCAGGCAAAATCACGTACCTGTACATGATCGTGCATGTGCCTGCCTGCCGGTCGGGAGCTCCGTGACCCCGGCCGCGGGACCAGCGGACCCGATCGCCGCTGGTGTCCCGCGATCGGGTTACGGAGCTGAAGAACGGGGAGAGGTTTGTGTAAACAAACCTCTCCCCGCGCTTCCTACACTGACTGTCAGTGATCGGCGGTTCCCTGTCATCGGGGACGCCGATCAATGACGTCACACCTACAGCCACGCCCCCCTACAGTAAAATAAACACAACACGTCACACGGACTCCTCCCCGCCCCTAGTGGTTAACCCCTTCACTACAACTGTCATTTACATAGGAATCAGTGAATTTAAATATCACTGATTTCTATATAAATGACAAATGTCCCAAAAATGTGTCAAAAATGTCCGATGTGTCCGCCATAATGTCGCAGTCACAATAAAAATCGCTGATCGCCGCCATTACTAGTAAAAAAAAAAATATTAATAAAAATGCTATAAAACTATCCCCTATTTTGTAAACGCTATAACTTTTGCGCAAACCAATCAATAATCGCTAATTGCGATTTTTTTTTACCAAAAATATGTAGAAGAATACGTATCGGCCGAAACTGAGGAAAAAAAATGTTTTTTTATATATTTTTTGGGGATATTTTATTATAGCAAAAAGTAAAAATATATTGAATTTTTTTCAAAATTGTCCCTCTATTTTTGTTTATAGCGCAAAAAATAAAAACCGCAGGGGCGATCAAATACCACCAAAAGAAAGCTCTATTTGTGGGAAAAAAAGGACGCCAATTTTGTTTGGGAGCCACGTCGCACGACCGCGCAATTGTCAGTTAAAAACGACGCAGTGCCGAATCGCAAAAAGGGGCCTGGTCCTTTGGCTGCCAATTGGTCCGGGGCTGAAGTGGTTAAGCAAGTGACATTTTCAAATGACATTCTTTCGTTCAGCGAATGTACAAAGATTTTTCGTATGAATATTCTCGTCTGAAAATCAATACGTGTACGGCCAGCATAAGGCTCGGTTCACACCTATGCAGTTTACTTTTTATCCGTTTCCACACTGCTTTTTGCATTTTTGCACTCGCAATTTTGCTGTGATTCGCGTTTTGCATTTTTTATGCATTTTTTTTGGCCAATTTGTTGTTGGGCAGATTAAAAAATGCAAAATTCTGCAAAAACACAACATGCTTTTATGCAGCTTCTCCATTGAAGTCTATTGAACCAAGAAAAGCACAGTTTTGCATTAAAAAAAGTACTTGACCCTTTCCAAATAGGCAGCACCTGAAAAAAGCATAGATGTGAACGTAGGAAACCATGTTAAATGAACTTTAGTGCGTTTTTAAAAAAAAGCACCAAAAAACGCATAGGTGTGAACCAGGTCCAAGACGTTTAGCAGTAGCAGCCGCATGCTTTTTTTTGTATCATGGGGCTTTTGTGTCATCATGGGGTTAAAAATAAAAAAAATTAAATTAGCCCTTTATAGTACAAAAAGAGCACATAATCGATACTATAAGGGGTTCATTTATACTGAACGTAATAATTATATATTACTTATATCGTATATAATAATAAATACACCCAGAAGTAGGCTATATGGGCATTATAACTGGGAGTCAGACATGAAGCTATATGAAGGGTGGAAGGAAGATTTAAATCTTTTATATTAAAGTAGTACTAAAAGCTGAGACTTTTTTTTTTTGTTCATGGATATGATCATTTTAAATATAATGCCCAATACTGGTAAAGTTTTACTTTAAATGTAATTGTAATGCCTTATATTTCCTCCAGTCCATCAGTCTCCACCTTCTCTGGGTTCAGATGCCGATCTTCCTGCACACAGTCTTTAAAGTGATTTTTTTTATACAACAAACATGTTATACTCACCTGCTCTGTGTAATGGTTTTGCACAGAGCAGCCCTGATTCTCCTCTTCTAGGGTCCCCCACCAACGCTTCTGGCTCCTCCTGCCTTCAGAGTGTTCCAATAGCAAGCTACAAAGTATAATATAGAGTGCCCCTATAGCAAAGTAAAAAACTTCTGACTTTAGAACCACTCACTTTCTACCCAGGACTACATGTCCCGTGAGGCATTGCTCCTCACGCATTTACATTCACAAGTTCTCAGGCACTTACTGACATGTATAGATGGTGTACTGGGCACTGTATTTCCTGATATGTAAACAAAAAATATTTTCATAATCGATTAGTTGTTGATTAATTGATTTGTTTTTTCGGCCCTAATAAGATATATGAATTTATCAATGATATTGGGTTCATTATGATTAAAGGAGAAGTCCAGCCTGAACTCATTTGGCTGGGCTTCTCCTATGGGTCACAGGAGTGTAATTTGTTTTGCACTACTGTAACCCGTTTTCAGCAGTCCAGGTACCGCGTCATCACGAAAATAAAGTCTGGATCCGCCTGGTGCCTGGACTAATGCCTGAGAGCCTGAGACGGCTGCTTTCCACCTCTCCACAGCTCAGTGCGCCAGTGAGCGTGGAGGAGCAGAGAGGAGAGCTGTTAATTGACAGGGATCTGCGAGAACCGAGCCATCAGCGGTGTTCGATCGCTCGGTTCTCAGTGCAGAGGCGCCAGGGGACACCCACCTAGGTAAGCATGAATGGGCAAAAAAAAAAAAAAACACACTTCTCTTTTAACCACTTCAGCCCCGGACCAATTGGCAGCCAAAGGACCAGGCCCCTTTTTGCGATTCGGCACTGCGTCGCTTTAACTGACAATTGCGCGGTCGTGCGACGTGGCTCCAAAACAAAATTGGCGTCCTTTTTTCCCCACAAATAGAGCTTTCTTTTGGTGGTATTTGATCGCCCCTGCGTTTTTTATTTTTTGCGCTATAAACAAAAATAGAGCGACAATTTTGAAAACAATACAATATTTTTTGCTTTTTGCTATAATAAATATCCTCAAAAAATATATATAAAAAAACATTTTTTTTCCTCAGTTTAGGCCGATACGTATTCTTCTACATATTTTTGGTAAAAAAAAAAAATCTCAATTAGCGATTATTGATTGGTTTGCGCAAAAGTTATAGCGTTTACAAAAATAGGGGATAGTTTTATAGCCTTTTTATTAATATTTTTTTTTTACTAGTAATGGCGGCGATCATCGATTTTTATTGTGACTGCGACATTATGGCGGACACATCAGACATTTTTGACACATTTTTTGGGACCATTGTCATTTATACAGCAATCAATGCTATTTAAATGCATTGATTCCTGTATAAATGACAGTTGTAGTGAAAGAGTTAACCACTAGGGGGAGGGGAGGTGTTTATGGGCTGTGACGTGTGTGTTTTTTTTTACATTAGGGGGCGGGGCTGACGTCTGACGTCATTGATTGGCTTTCCCGATGACCGGGAACAGCCAATCAATGACAGGCAGAGTAGGAAGCGCGGGGAGAGGTTTGTTTACACAAACCTCTCCCCGTTCTTCAGCTCCGTAACCTGATCGCGGGACACCAGCGGCAATCGGGTCCGCTGGTCCTGCGGCCGGGGTCACGGAGCTCCCGACCGGGTCGCGACCGCGCTGCTGGCGGCGCGCGACCCGCGGGCAGGCATTTAAAGGGCCACGTACAGGTACGTGATTATGCCTGCCCGTGCCATTTTGCCACAGTATATCTGCGTGAGGCGGTCAGGAAGCGGTTAAGTTACCCACAAAATCTTGCAAAAACTTTTCTTTCTTTGTGTAACTTTACCAAAACACTAATGCCCCGTACACACGATCGGAAATTCCGCCAGCAAAAGTCCGATGTGAGCTTTTGGTCGGAAATTCCAACCGTGTACGCTCCATCTAAATTGGACTTTTTCTGACTTTTTCTGACTTTTGCTGGTGGAATTCCCGCCAGCAAAAGATTGAGAGCAGGTTCTCAATTTTTCGGTCGGAAAAAGTTCCGATCAGAAATTCCGATCGTCTGTAGCAAAATTCCTATGCATGCTTGGAAACAATTAACAATCAGAGAACTTTTGTGTGACCGTGTGTATGCAAGCCAAGCTTGAGCGGAATTTTTCGACAGAAAATCCGCTCGTGTGTACGTGGCATAACTTATGGTAATGCTTTATCAGTCCCTTAAAATAAATTGAAGTGACAAATATGTACAATAAAACCTATCAATCTAACAATTAAAAGGTTGAAACCAACCTGACATAATCACAGACAATTTAAACAGAACACTTCATTGAAATAGCCAATGAAATCCACACATCACAATGATTATGATAAAGATGCAGCTGAAGTTATATGCAAATCTTATAATTTCCTGCAAATGTTGAGCTCAGCCCCACCCCTCCCACCTCCTTGGCCATTTTGTTGGTCTCTGGGTAGCCTCACTGGCCAATAGGGATGTTAAATTGGTTCTAAAGGAAGTAGGTTTTTTTCATCTTAATGTATTCTATGCATTAAGATAAAAAGCCTTCTGTGTGCAGCAGCCCCTCTTCAGACCCACTAATACTTACCTGAGCCCCATCTCGATCCAGAAGTGATGCACGAGAGCCTCGGCTGTCCGGGACTCTCCCTCCTCATTGGCTGTCGATCAAATCAGTGAGCCAATGAGGAGAGAGAGGGGGCAGGTCCGAGTTGTGGCTCCATGTCTGAATGGACACACAGATTAGCAGCTAGGCTCTGGTGCCCCCATAGCTGCCTTCTGTGGGGGTACTCAGCTGAAGGGAGGTGCCAGGAGTGCCAGCAGGGGACCCGAGAAGAGGAGGCTCTAGACTTCTCTGTGCAGAACCACTACACAGAGCAGGTAAGTATAACATGTTTGTTATTTTTAAATAAAAAAACAAGACTTTAATATCACTTAAAGGGACAAGGCAAAGTAAGGCTTAGATTACATTTGTGGTTGGGTGGTGGTAAAAATAGGTGCTTGAGCCATGTTTTTAACAGCCCATTCCCCCACTTAAGCTGCAACGACAGCCAGGCAGGGGTGTACTTTTTCCATGGCCACTGCACTTTGTGACGCAGCAAAATTACCCCCCCCCCCCTTCACATTCCCCAACAGTACTCTGCCTTTTGGCTAAGATTAAGTGTAGTATCTCTTCTTATCAGTGTCCAGTAGGGGTGTTGCGCCACTATGCTGGACTTTAGGCAGCAATGGCTGGCTGTATAGTGTTCCTGCTGGTATAATGGGGGGGCTCTGAAGACTAGTAGCGTCTGGAACAGAAACCGGGGCATCCACGAGATGTGGGGCACAGGAGTAAATCCCCTGGGAAGTCTGGAGGGGCCCCCTAATCTGAATGAGTCTACCTGGTCTGGCCATGGGCTGGGAAGGCAGAGAATCTGCGGTGTCAGTGTACCCTGGGTTTGGGAAACCAGTAGTGAGAATGAGCACATGGCCATGGCACTAAAGCTTTTTCTGCACTGCGCTCCTTTGGGCTAGTCCTTTTGGCTAAGTCTGGGGCAATATTTGTTACCAGGTCACAGGGCCTAGCCTATGCATTAGCACGGGCACTTGTTTATTTACTAAGTTATTTTTTCTTCATGTTTTCCCTGGCACTTTTGTCTGTGTTTCTTTCTCACTGGACAGGGGGTGTGGGTCCTTGTGCCTACCCTGAAGTCTAGGGAGAGGATGTGTAACCATTCCTTCCTCCCCTGAATTGGGGGGTCTCTCTCCTGTGGAGTCCCTCACCTTTACTCGAGGAGATGGGTCTGCCAGGCTGTTTGGCTGGGTGGACAAAGTTTATCCTTGCCCTTGTCAGGAGCCTTTCGCCCTGGGGGGGTCAGGGTCACTGGCAGCTGGTGCTCAAAATTTTTTTGGGGGGGGGGGGGGGCGCAAACAAACTGAAAAATTCTGAAGAAAAAACATCAATTGCAGCCTCATTGTGCCCATCAAATGCAGCCACCGTGCCCATCAATTGCAACTACTGGGCCCATCATTTGCAGCCACTATAGCCATTAAATGCTGCCACTGTGCCCATCAACTGCCACCACTGTGCCTATCAACTGCTGCCACTGTGCCCATCAATTGCAGCCACTGTGCCCATCAATTGCAGCCACTGTGCCCATCAAACGCAACCACTGTGCCCATCAAACGCAACCACTGTGCCCATCAAATGCTGCCACTGTGCCCAAAAATTGCAGCTACTGTGCCCATCAAACGCTGCCACTGTGCCCATCAACCGCAGCCACTGTGCCCATCAATTGTTGCCCCTGTGCCATCAAATGCCACTGTGCCCATCAAATGCAGCCACTGTGCCCATTGAATCCTGCCACTGTGCCATCAAATGCTGCCAACGTGCCATCCAATGCCGCCACTGTGACCCCTCGCCCGCTCGCCGTCTGCCCGGCACTTACTCTGTCTCGGTGGGCAAGCGAATGACGTCGACGAGTGGTGTCCTCCATGCGTCTCCTCCCGTCCTCTTCTCCAATCACAGCACCTGTCGTTTCAGCCAATCAGGTGGCGGGTAACAGACCTGAGCACCTGATTGGCAGAGAGGCAGAGAGGTGGTTCAGTGTTAGGAAAGCGAATATTAATTTGAATATTAATTTGCTGTCCTAACACACCTTTTTTGACGCCTATTAGAGTCTATGGGGGTTATTTATGAAAGGCAAATCCACTTTGCACTAAAAGTGCAAACTACAAGTGCAAAGTGCACCTGAAATGGCACTGAAAGTGCACTTGGAAGTGCAGTCGCTGTAAATCTGAGGGGTAGATCTGAAACGAGGTGAAGCTCTGCTGATTTTATTATCCAATCATGTGCAAGCTAAAATGCTGTTTTTTATTTTCCTTGCATGTCCCCCTCAGATCTACAGCGACTGCACTTCCAAGTGCACTTTGCACTTGTAGTGCAAAGTGGATTTGCCTTTATTAAATAACCCTCTATGGCTCTAATCAAGTGTTTCAAAAACACACCCCGCCGCTGTGATTCAGGTACCCGGTCATAGAGGGGGTGGCTGGAGAGAGGGTGTGCCCTTATGGACGGGCTGCCACTGGTCAAGGTAGAGTGTTACTCCTTTGGGGGTGGACTAGAGACACTCCCTTAAATGCACTTTTTGTGTGTGTTTTTTAACATTCACTTTTGTACAATTAGGTGCACCACTGCTGAAATAAATAAAAAAAACGTACCGACGGCAAACATGACCTATTCAAGTGAATGGGGCTGCACCACAAATACCAGAGTTTAAGTAGCTTGTTTGGATGTCAAAGAGAAAAAAACAGGCAGTATTGGCTCCTGAATGCTTGTTAACCAGTCTGAGAAAAGCAATCCACCCCAAATCACTCTTCAAAGAGCAACGCGTGTTTAAACAAGCCCTTTGGGTTTTGGGGAAAAGTTGTTATTTTCACATGACATCAGCTTGCCTATGCCTCTGAATTTATTTGATTGTACTGACATGCAGGAAAGCTCATGCTTATACATTTTTCACCATATGCTCAGTTTGATTTTTCCTGGTTTGCGACATGTTTACTATAAATAATACAATAAACAAAAATGAATATGAAATAAAACATAAGGTATTTATTATGCATTCTATATTTACTTTCAGTGAAAAAAACCCCCCACAGGAAACACAAATATATAGCCTTCATTTACACCAAAACGCATATGTTAACACGCTCTGCATTGACGTGTTTTTGACACATTGGGGGTTATTTACGAAAGGGAAATCCAATTTGCACTACATATGCAAACTACAAGTGCAAAGTGAACTTGAAATTGCACTGAAAGTGCACTTGTAAGTGCAATCACTGTAGATCCGAGGGGGACATGCAAGGAAAATAAAAAACAGCATTTTAGCTTGCACATGATTGGATGATAAAATCAGCAGAGCTTCCCCTCATTTCAGATCTACTCTTCAGATTTACAGCAACTGCACTTCCAAGTGCCCTTTCAGTGCCATTGCAAGTGCACTTTGCACTTGTAGTTTGCACTTGTGGAAAGTGGATTTGCCTTTCGTAAATAAACCCCCATTGAGTTTCAGATTTCATTTTAATTGATTTCAGTGGCAACGTACAGGTCAGCACACCAAGCCATTCAATGTAAATCAGTCCCAAAGATGCTAATTAAAAATGTTCAATAAAAAAGTCATTCCTAACAACCACCCAGCAAGCATCATTCAATCTTCTGACAGCTCTAAACTTGAAAGTTACAAAAAATACAGATAAGAATCATCTCCCTGGTATATTGCAGCGATACGTATGCATGTCCACAGGGAACACCACTCTTAGCAAATCTATTCATTATGTGTTACATAATAACAAAAAGCCTAAAAGAGTAAAGCCATCAAATAAAACACATACAAGGCCCCACAATGTAGAATATAATGATGCACTTACCCTTTACTTGTGCTTACTGTAGAAGCAGGCGACAGTTGCATGTACTCTCTGCGGCAGCCAAGCTAAACACGGTCTAATCAATGGCGTTTTTCTGTTTCTTTTTTTTTTCTCTGAGAGCCTGTGGTTGCACTAAGCATGAGACAGCAGCTTTTAACGAGCATGTCTCATCATTAAGCTGACTGAGGCAGATCCTGTGGTATTATAATACTTTCAAAGAACAGTGGAGAAGGTTAAATCAACTTCACTTGAGCACCTTCCAACTTTTTGACATTACATGTCATGTCAGTTGGGTACTGAACCATTGTTACATAGTCGCTAAGATTGAAATAAGACACCAGTCCATCCAGTTCAACCTGTGGTGTGTGTCTGTGCATGTGTTTATGTCAATAGTAAATCATATATCCTTGTATGTGGTGATTGTTAAGATGCCCATCTAATAGTTAAACTATCAACGTAATAGTAAGCAGTAAGAATGGGCTGAACACCCCCCAGTTTGGTTCACACCAGAACACCGTGAAAAGACAAACATGCAAAACCTATTAAAGTCTATGGAACACGAACATGAAAAATCAAAAGTGCTAATTTTAAAGGCTTATATGCCATTTAATCCCATAAAAAGTGTATGGGGACTCGGGTACTGCCCCAGGGGACATGTATCAATGCAAAAAAAAGTTTTAAAACAATAGTTTTTTCAGGAGCAGTGATTTTAATAATTCTTAAAGTGAAACAATAAAAATGAAATCGTGCATGGGGGATCCCCTTAGTCTGCCTGTAAAGTGGCGCATCTGTGCGATGTGTAGAATATGCTGCAACAATAATGACATTGCCACGTACCTGGTAGGAGTCTGAAATGGCGAGGTTGGCCTCCCTTGTATCTCCAGCCCAAGCCCCACTGAAGGTGGAACAGATGTTGCTTGCAGAACTCGCAGAAGAAGTTGTAGGCTCGGTGGCACAGGCAGGACAACAGGCAGTGTTTGAGCCAGGCGGAGAGCAGGAGCAGGGTCTCAAGGATAGCCGGGTTCGGTAACAGGCGGGCAGCGAAGTACAAAGGCAAGAGCAGAAACAAGGTCTAATGGAAGCCAAGATCAGGAACCGGTAATCAGGAATGTATCTGTCATGGATATACAGATTCCAGAACTGCAGCAAGGCGGAGGCGCATCCCGGCCAGCAGGCGCCCAGCGGCTTTGGCGCCAGTGGGCCTTTAAAAAGGGCTCCCACCGTTCAGCTCTTGCTGGTTGATCTGTAGTCTTTCCTGGGACCCGCCCCTGTATCTGCATCTGATCTCACACCTGACCTGGCTTCCTGACCACGCTGCTCTCTCCTCTCCTGATCTCTGGCTGCCATTTGACCTTGCTTGTTTACATGCATACCTGATCTCCGTTGCCGACTAAGCCTGGACTCTGACCATCCCTTGTCTGCCGATTCTGTCTGATCTGATCCGCTGTGTATGACCTGGCTTGTCTGACCTTGTTCCTGCCCGCTGTGTGCACCTGCATCCTGCTGACCTGCATCCTGCTGACCGGCATCCTGCACACCTGCATCCTGCCGACCTGCATCCTGTGCACCTGCATCCTGCTGACCTGCATCCTGCTGACCGGCATCCTGCACACCTGCATCCTGCCGACCTGCATCCTGTGCACCTGCGTCCTGCACACCTGCATCCTGCCGACCTGCATCCTGCGCAATTGCATCCTGCGCACCTGCATCCTGCTGACCTGCATCCTGCTGACCTGCATCCTGCGCACCTGCATCCTGCTGACCTGCATCCTGCGCACCTGCATCCAGCCGACCTGCGTTCCTCAGCACTCCCCAGTGGTCATCATCTCCAGCTTCAGAGAACTCTGCAGGCACTCCTACCTCACTGTGCTCCTACGGTCACTGTCCCCAACTCCAGTGTCCCAGGAACCAGGGCTGTACGAGAGGTCTCCCTCTGGACGTCAGGCTCACCCACAAGGTACATGTCAGTATCAACCAGCCATGCCTGAGCCTGCAAGAGGGACCTCCGTTACTGAGGAGGTCTGCCAACTCCTCTCAGCCCTCACTCACGAGGTGAAGTGTCTCCAGGACAGTTATGAACGCCTAACAGGACATATGCAGGACCAGGCAAACTTCCCCCTCAGTGGAAGGTCATCAGAAGCTACCTCCCCACTCCCAGCAATGATGTTGCCTCCCGAGCCAAGGGTCCCAATTCCGGAGAAATTCTCTGGGGATCGAAACAAGTTCAGGACTTTCCGCAATGCATGCGAGTTATACTTCTCCCTACTACCCTTAACCTTTTCACAGGAGACCACCAAAGTGGGGTTTGTTGTTTCACTTCTGTTAGGACAACCACAAGCTTGGGCCCACCATTTGCTGGAAGAACGCCATGCTTCTCTGGACTCCTTGTCATCCTTCTTCAGCGCTATGTCGCTCCTTTACGATGACCCCCAACGGACTACTACTGCCGAAGCTGCCCTTAGCACGCTCAAACAAGGCCGCAGAGCGGTGGAGGACTACATAACTGACTTTAGGCGCTGGAGCGCAGACACCCTATGGAATCATGCAGCCTTACGGCACCAGTTCCGCTTAGGTCTATCAGAAGGGTTAAAGGATGAGTTGGCTCGGGTCGGTATACCAGATTCTCTGGAATCCTTGATCGCCCTAACTATACAGATAGACCGTCGTCTTCGGGAACGCAGGATGGAGAGAGTGAGCCAACAGCCCCGATCGAACTGGATGTTATCTCAAGTGGCCACCACCTCTCGTCTGGCCTCCTCCAGACCAACTCCAGTTAATCCTGCACCAGACTCTCCTAAATATGGGCAGGCCGGATCGGCAAGACCCTCATTGTCCGCAGAGGAACGCCTGCGTCGGCAACTGCTCAACCTCTGCCTGTACTGCGGGGGTACCGGCCACTATGTGCATTCATGCCCTGCCAAGCACCGTAGATACTTATCCGTCTCTTCTCCTGGTCATCCGGTACCCTCCACCAATTCTACTCACCTGGCTCTTCCTATCACCTTTATGTTTCCTGAAAGAACTGTGTCAGTTACCGCAATAATAGACTCTGGGGCATGTAGTTGTTTTATTGATTTGAACTTTGCAAACCAACAGCGCATCCCGCTTCAGCACAGAGCTCAAGGACTTTCCATCTTCCTGGCTGATGGATCCCGTATAAAATCTGGCCAAGTGACCCAGGAAACTCCTTCATTGACTGTAGTTACTGCTTCAAACCACAAGGAACTGCTGAAACTTGATGCCATTGCATCCCCTCTGTTTCCAGTCATCTTGGGCTTACCGTGGCTTCAGGCCCACAACCCGCAGATTAACTGGGGCTCCGGAGAGATCAAGTTTCAGTCCCTCTACTGTCAAAACCACTGCCTTCCTTCACCTCCCAGGGTACCTGGCCCCTTACTATGCTTGGAAGCTGACTTGGAATTACGCACAGTAGTCCCTGAACCACACCACGAGTTCTTAGACGTCTTTAGCAAGCGAGGGGCAGAGACCCTTCCTCCCCATCGCTCCTATGATTGCCCGATCGAGCTATTACCCGGAGCAGAGATCCCTTTTGGTCGGATTTTTCCCCTATCTGAGCGGGAGTTGGAGGTGTTAAAAGAGTATGTCGACGAAAATTTGGAGAGGGGGTTCATCCGGCCGTCCACCTCTCCAGCTGGGGCAGGAATCTTTTTTGTAGAGAAAAAGGACCACTCACTTCGTCCCTGTGTAGACTACCGGGAACTGAACAAGATCACGGTTAAAAACCGGTATCCTCTACCCTTGGTGCCTGAGCTTTTCCAGAGATTAAGAACTACTGCTGTGTTCACCAAGCTAGATCTTCGAGGGGCCTACAATTTGGTCCGTATTCGCTCTGGGGACGAGTGGAAAACGGCCTTCCGTACCAGGTTTGGCCACTTCGAATACCTAGTGATGCCCTTTGGCCTGTGTAATGCCCCTGCTACCTTCCAGCACCTGATAAATGATATCCTCAGAGATTACCTCGATATCTTCGTAATAGCCTATTTAGACGACATCCTGATCTTTTCTACATCCCTGGATCAACACCGGAAACACGTCAAGATGGTACTCTGCCGTCTCCGTCAGCATGGGCTATATGCCAAACCAGAAAAATGTGAGTTTGAGCGGCAGAGTATCCAGTTTTTGGGCTTAGTGATATCCACGGAAGGGTTCAAGATGGACCCACAAAAGGTCACAGCAGTTCTGGACTGGCCTGCACCTTCTGACAAGAAGGGGGTGCAACGTTTTGTTGGCTTTGCCAATTTTTACAGAAGGTTTATTAAAGGATTTTCTGCAATCATTTCCCCGATTACCCAGCTAACCAAGCAGAACGTCCGATTCCAATGGAACTCCGAGGCACAAGCCGCCTTCTCTACCTTAAAGGGACTGTTTACCTCTGCCCCCATCCTAAGCCACCCGGATCCTTCTCTCCCCTATCTGCTCGAGGTTGACGCCTCAGAAACAGCTGTGGGGGCAGTTATCTCTCAGCGCCAAGGACTTAAGGATCTTATGCACCCCATAGCCTTCTTCTCCCGTAAACTCTCATCTGCCGAGAGGAATTACGACGTGGGTGACCGTGAACTTTTGGCCATTAAGGCCGCGCTCGAAGAATGGCGATACCTGCTGGAGGGAGCGGCTCATCCCATACTCATATATACAGATCACAAAAATCTGGAATATTTACGAACGGCCAAACGTCTAAGACCACGCCAGGCTCGGTGGGCGCTATTCTTTTCCAGATTTGCTTTTCATATAACTTACAGGCCAGGATCAAAGAACATCAAGCCCGACGCTCTTTCGCGTATGTATGATGACCCCAAAGAAACCTCAGTTCCGGACACTATTCTATCGGAGGGCAATTTCTTACTTCTTCAGACGGACCTGATGTCCGGTTTAAAACAAGCCTCTGTGGGGGTGCCCTGTCCACCCGGAGTAACTCTGATACCCAAGGATGGTCTGCTTTGGAAAGACAGTAAAATTTTCGTGCCTGAGAGGTGTCAAACCAAAGTTCTGAGCCTGTGTCACGCCCACCCTCTAGCCGGACATTTTGGGGTCCACAAGACTCTCGAATTAACCCAGCGCATGTTCTGGTGGCCGAAACTCGAGAAGGACTGTAAGGAATACGTCAAGTCTTGTGTTACCTGTACCCAAAATAAGTCTGCTAGAACCAAGTCCTGGGGTCTTCTCAAACCACTACCAATTCCCGACAGGCCTTGGAGCGAGATTGCCATGGATTTTATAGTGGAGCTACCCCCTTCTGAAGGACATACAGCCATTTTTGTAGTGGTCGACCACCTGTCCAAGATGGCCCACTTTATACCCCTGAAGAACACACCTTCTGCTGTAGAGACCGCCCGGGTGTTTATCCGGGAGATTGTGAGGCTGCATGGGGTACCAACAAACATTGTATCGGACAGGGGGGTCCAGTTTACCTCTCGTTTCTGGAGGTCACTATGCCAGATCCTGAAAATTGAACTCTCCATGTCTTCTGCCTTCCACCCTCAGACCAATGGACAAACTGAGAGAACGAATCAGACTCTGGAACAGTACATCCGTTGTTTTACCTCGTTTGTCCAGGACGATTGGGTAGCACTTTTGCCCCCAGCAGAATTTGCCTTTAATAACGCCTGCCACTCAGTTACAGGACAGTCACCATTCTTTGCGAACTACGGCTTCCACCCTGTCTTCCTGCCTAACATTATCCCAGAATCTCCAGTCCCAGCAGTACAAACCACTGTCGAGTTTCTAGGTCGCAATAATAAGTTGTTGCAAGAAACCATGGCCAAAGCACAGGCAACTAACAAGAGACTGTATGATAGGAAGAGAAGAGGGGAATTATGTCTCCAACCAGGAGACCAGGTGTGGTTATCTACCACCAATCTCAAGATGGCTTGTCCTTCAAAAAAACTGGCACCCAAATTTATTGGCCCCTTCCCGATCAAGAGGAAATTGAATGAGGTGTCCTACGAACTTTCCTTGCCTGAATCGCTCAAGGTCCACCCAGTGTTCCACGCATCCCTGCTTAAACCCACGGTACCTGACCCCTTCCCCGACAGAGGATCGGGTCCACCTGAACCTATAATTGTTGACAGGGACGAGGAATATGAGGTGGAGGCTGTTGTAGACTGCAGACGGAGAGGTAACCAAATTCAATATTTAATCAAATGGAGGGGGTATGGGCCAGAAGAGAATTCTTGGGAACCCAAGCAAAATGTGCATGCCCAAGAACTGATCCAAGCATTCTTCCGCAGGCACCCCCAGAAAAGAGCTCTTTTGGGCACCCGGAGGTTGCCCTTAAGGGGGGGGCAATGTCATGGATATACAGATTCCAGAACTGCAGCAAGGCGGAGGCGCATCCCGGCCAGCAGGCGCCCAGCGGCTTTGGCGCCAGTGGGCCTTTAAAAAGGGCTCCCACCGTTCAGCTCTTGCTGGTTGATCTGTAGTCTTTCCTGGGACCCGCCCCTGTATCTGCATCTGATCTCACACCTGACCTGGCTTCCTGACCACGCTGCTCTCTCCTCTCCTGATCTCTGGCTGCCATTTGACCTTGCTTGTTTACCTGCATACCTGATCTCCGTTGCCGACTAAGCCTGGACTCTGACCATCCCTTGTCTGCCGATTCTGTCTGATCTGATCCGCTGTGTATGACCTGGCTTGTCTGACCTTGTTCCTGCCCGCTGTGTGCACCTGCATCCTGCTGACCTGCATCCTGCTGACCGGCATCCTGCACACCTGCATCCTGCCGACCTGCATCCTGTGCACCTACATCCTGCTGACCTGCATCCTGCTGACCGGCATCCTGCACACCTGCATCCTGCCGACCTGCATCCTGTGCACCTGCATCCTGCGCACCTGCATCCTGCTGACCTGCATCCTGCTGACCTGCATCCTGCGCACCTGCATCCTGCTGACCTGCATCCTGCGCACCTGCATCCAGCCGACCTGCGTTCCTCAGCACTCCCCAGTGGTCATCATCTCCAGCTTCAGAGAACTCTGCAGGCACTCCTACCTCACTGTGCTCCTACGGTCACTGTCCCCAACTCCAGTGTCCCAGGAACCAGGGCTGTACGAGAGGTCTCCCTCTGCACGTCAGGCTCACCCACAAGGTACGTGTCAGTATCAGAGCCCAAAGGCAGAGTCAGGGAAAGCCGAGATCAGCAACAGGTATCAGACAGAGTACAACATGTAATCAGAAGATCAGGACACAGCTGGAGACCAGTCAGCGCTGCTTGTGATTCAGGGCACCCTTTAAATAGGGTTAGGGACATGCTCCTGCGCATGCACGCAGTCCGTTGCGCATGCACACGTGTGTGTCTGAGTGCGCGCATGCGCACGTGTGTGCACCAGAGCAGTTCTCTTACAGACATTTCTAAAAGAAATTTTTTTATTTAAACTTGCTCGTGGCTGTAATGTATTGCCGGCATTTACATGGGGGGGGGCTGGGATCTGGGGATCCCCTTGTTAAAGGGGCCTTTCAGATTCCGATAAGCCCCCCACCGGCAGACCTAGACAACCACCGGCCAGGGTTGTCGGGAAGAGGCCCTTGTCCCCATCAACATGGGGAAAAGGTGCTATGGTTCAGGAGGGGGGCGCCCCCCATTTCCTGGCCTGCCAGGCTGCTTGCTCGGATAAGGGTCTGGTATGGATTTTGGGGGGGGCACACCTTTTTTTTTCAATTCTGGTGTGGAGTTCCCCTTAAAATCTATACCAGACCCCAAGGGCCTGGTATGGATTTTTGGGGGGACCCCACACCGCTTTTTTCTTAATTCTGTCATAGGGTTCCCCTTAACCACTTCAATACACTGTATTATATTCTTCAGGCTAATTTCTCTAAATTACTGGTTTCTGTACCAGTCCAGCTGGGTTGCACTGGGTTCTACTTGACCGTAGGTGTCGCTGTCACCGCCGGCAAGAGTAGAAACGCAGTCTAGCTGGATGCATTGAATGCCATTTATCTCTCACACAGTATTTGATAGGAGGGTTTATATTTATATGAGTTAAATGTGTTGTTGTGTGTGTGTCTTTTGTATAAGGTGTAAAATTGATCCCTATGTGAATGAGTATTTGACTTTCATGGAGAGGCTAGGGATTGATACATCTATGGTGACTGATTGACTTTAGTGTCAAAGTTCAAAATGTTATTGGTAGTGAGTGAGTGTGTGTGTGTGGAAGGCACGATTCATTAATCTTTTTCATATTCTTTTGAATATGTACCTCAGCTAGATAGCGCCATGAATGGGCTGAGGGAGTTAGAAGTTATTTAACCACTTCAGCTCGGAAGGATTTACCCCCTTATGGACCAGAGCACTTTTTGCGATTTGGCACTGCATCGCTTTAACTGACAATTTCGCGGTCGTGAGACATTGTACCCGAACAAAATTGATGTCCTTTTTTTTCCCACAAATAGAGCTTTCTTTTTGGTTATTTGATCACCTTGATCACGCGGTTTTTATTTTTTGCGCTATTAACAAAAAAAAGCAACAATTTTGAAAAAAAAAACATTCTTTTTTTACTTTTTGCTATAATAAATATATATAAAATATTTTTTCCCTCAGTTTAGGCCAATATGTATTCTTCTACATATTTTTGGTAAAAAAAAAATCGCAATAAGCGTATATTGATTGGTTTGTGCAAAAGGTACTGTTAAATGACACTGGCAGTGAGTGAAGGGGTTAACCACTAGGGGGCGATTAAGCGGTTAAGTGTGTCCTAGGGAGTGATTCTAACTGTGGGTGGGAGGGGCTACAACACACATGACAGCGGTCACTACTCTCAATTACAGAGAGCAGTGATCTCTGTCCTGTTACTAGGCAGAACGGGGAAATGCTTTGTTTACAACAGCATCTCCCTGTTCTACCACTCCGTGACACGATCGCGGGCACCCGGAGGACATCGAGTCCGCAACCTGTATGCCCTTTTGCCCACCAGCGCCATTCTGCTGGCGTATATCGGCGTGCGCTGGAATCGGTTAAACTGTAGAAAAAAGAAAGTTGTTAGTTTTAGGTAAGTTACGACACAAAGTTCACCCATATTTTATTTTTTTACCTAGCATACTGCTTCTGGAAGGAAATGTATGTAGGTAATCATAGGATCTTAAACTGAAAAGAGGGTTTGTTTTGTTTTATAGTCATTAGCCACTTTTTATTGCTGAAATACTGCAATAGGCAGATGGTTCAATGTGACATAAATAATACTGAAGTTTATAGTCATAAGATTATTAGACGTTTTGATGGTGCAGATGACTGTAATGATCTCTCACCTGACTGGATGCTTAGATACAATTTGTGTATATATCTCATTGTTGTAGCTGCTCTCTGAGTACTATCTGTTGTGGAACAACAAGTCCCAGCATTGCTGCTAATGTAATTAATGGCATGCCTGAAAAATATTTTTACAGTTGTTTATATGTTAGACAAGATAATGCATTTCTTTCAGTATGTGTGTAGGACTGTAAAAGGTATAACCACCATTTTAGAAATAGCTGTCTGCACGTAAGGGCAAAACAACATTAAATCACTTTTGTGACAGTTCATCTCAGTACTCTGTATATCTCTAATGCCGCGTACACACAAGCGGATTTTGGTTTTTGGAATTCCGCTCAAGCTTGGCTTGCATAAACACGGTCACACAAAAGTTTGCTGAACTTTCGACCGTCAAGAACGCAGTGACGTACAACACTACGACGAGCCAAGAAAATGAAGTTCAATGCTTCCAAGCATGCGTCAAATTGTTTCTGAGCATGCGTAAGAATTTTGCACGTCGGAATTGCTACAGACGATCAGAGTTTCCGATAGAAACTTTTTCCGTCTGAAAAATTGAGAAAATGCTCTCAAACTTTTGCTGGTGGAATTTCGGCCAGCAAAAGTCCGATGGAGCATACACACGGTAGCATTTTCCATCGAAAAGCTCTCGACGGTCTTTTACTTGCTGAAATTTCCGATCGTGTGTACGTAACGTGGCATAAGGGGCATGTTTAGGGAGTTATGTCTGGTGACTTTAGACAGAAACTTGATGAGCTGAGCAGAAAATCTTAGAATAATTTCTTATTCCTAAACATTTGTTAATTTTTTTATGCTTCTAAAAAGGAAAACGTCTATAATGGGAATAGGTCTCCATTTTATTAGAATATAAATTGTAGATTATAATAGGTATTCTGTCTTTTATATTATGGACTGCAGTAGTGAAAGATGCATTTTATATTTAGTGTATCACTCTTTTTTTATTTTTTACTCTTTCAATTATTTTTATTGAATTAGTATACACATAAAAACATTCCATTTCAATACCATACAAATATATATATATAATCATATACATAACATTCATAGTAAACAAAACAAAAAAATACAATCAACACAAACATGGATTCATCCCCTACTGTACTCCCTCACAGAGATATTTCATCGTCTACCGCCGTTTAGTTCCCTCCCCCTGAAGGGAAAAAGAAAAAGAAAAAACGCACTACCCCAATTTTATCCTTATGATATTTGTGTGAGCCAATCCCCCCTCATAACATAAAATCTTCTTAGTGACATTCCTTCTTATTTACATAAAACGTGACATATCCCATCCCTTTCTATTAATTTATGAAAAAATTAATTGCTCAGCTTGTTACCACCTATTCTAGATTCCTCCTTAAAGTGCCTATTCCGTGAAAAAAAAATGGAAAAAAAATTAAATAAACTGTGAGTTTCCCAAATCCTTTTGTTAATTTATAATAGGAGAAAGTCTCAATTTTCTTATATCGATCATAATATTCTCCAATGAAGTGTGCCTAATTTCTGTGTACCAATATCAAAAAAAATAAAAAAAAATAAGGGGGGGAGGGAGTTGGGAAGGGGGGAGGCGGACAAAGGCGGGAAACGGCAGAACGTCTAGTTATTTCCTCCATAGTTCACATAAATCTGGGTTTGTCTGAATTCCAACCAACTCTTCCAAGTACTGACAAATTTTGTTTCCGAGTTATTTTGCATATGTATTACTTCTTCCATTAGCCTAATTTTGTCTACCTCCCTAAACCAGTCCTTTATCGTCGGGAAGTCAATTGCATTGTTTTGAAATGAATGCCTTTGTTGCATTCAGTAGGAATGGAATAATTGCTGCTCTATATTTTTTCCTTGGCATCCCAGTTGCATGGAACAGGCATTGCCAAGGGTCTAATCCAATTTCATTCCCACTGATCTTCTTTATCCAATCCAATACTTCCCTCCAATAAGGTTGAATTAGGGGACACTGCCACCATATATGTGCATGCGTCCCATTCTCACCACATCCTCTCCAACATAAGGGGGATAGGTCCAGACTGATTTTATATAATTTTATTGGGCCGTAATACCATTTAATTTGTAATTTGTAGTTCATTTCTTTCATCCTTGTGTCCATTGAAGACGAGTGAACATAGTCAAAAACTTTAGTTCTCATTGTTTCAGGCAATGACTGATTCAATTCCAGTTCCCACCCCTCCAAGGGACACAGGGATTCCACATCAGGGGGCATCATCAACATCCTATATATATTGGAAATCCCCTGTCTATTTATTCCCCCTTGATCGTCTTATCTTTCCCATGATATTAATTCACTTACTGAATGAAGGGGTTTCGGAATAGATTCTACAAAGTGTTGAAGTTGTCTTTACCTCCATGTATCCCAAGATGTTACCCCATATTTTCCTTGTAATTCCAATAAAGAACAAAGGACATTTCCCTTCAGGACATCTTTTAACCTCAAAGAATCCGGGCAAGTCCATTTTAAATACAATTTATTATCCTTGCCTGTAGTGACATAATTGTTGCCTGTCAACGGCATCAAAGGACTATTATATTGCAAGAATGTATTTTTGAAAAGCTTATCCAATACTCTCAGTGTTTCTATGGTAATTGGATTCATTTCTAGAGGAACCTCTATATTGCCTTGGGATCCAAATAATCTGGCACAAGGCTGATTTACTCAGCTCTGCCTCTAATGCCACCCATTTTTTATACGGAGAGCCATGTACCCAGTCCTTGACTCTCCGTAATACTGCCGCTGCGTGGTATTTTTCAAAATATGGAAGGAATAATCCTCCCCTTTCCTTTGGTCTACTCAAAATTTTATAAGCAATATGATTGCCCCTATTATTCCATTTAATTTTTTGCAGTATCAATCTAAGAGTTTTAAAATAAGCCACAGGAATATTTATCAGAAGACACTGAAAGATATACCAGGCTTTCAGGAGAGTCATCATTTTGATGACACTTATCCTGCCAAACCAAGATAGTCTGTGTGCAGGGTATCCTCTCAAGTCTTGTTTAATTGTATTCAATAAGGGCAAGTAATTGTCCTGATATAAATCCATTGTTGATGCTGACAAAAACACTCCCAAATATTTCAGTCCCCTCTTCCTCCACTTGAAGGGATAGTGGAGGTAGAGGGAGGGTTCTTATTCTCCCTTGTAGCTTTTGTTGTTTATTTTGTCATGTCCCTATCTTAGTGTACAGTATTATGCATACTGTCATCTTTATATATTTGCCTACTTAGTAGTATTAACAAATATAGCAATGGGGTTTATTTATTTGGTAAAAGGGAACTTCAAATGTATATTTGTTTCTTATTCTCTAAAAAGAATAGTGAAGAGTGATGCATGGTAAAAACAGTGCCACCATCCTATTATATGTGCTATATATAGCGCATATAGGGGGTGAGTTAGATAATTAGAGTTCTAATTTTTAATACTCGCTTGTAAGCTCTGGTGAGCAAGGTCCCTTTTTGGTATTGGCTATAACTTATTTTGTCCTACCAGATTACAATATTTAGTAATCATCAGGCTGATTATTAGTTTGACTAAAGTAATAATTTGTTTCTTAATTCCAGGAGCAGCCAGCACGTTTTCATATGTAAAGTTATACTTTGTAAAATGTCACTTCTTTTGATTTTTTATTATTCCTAGTTATGCTACTACAGGTGGAAAAGTCAGATTTTGGATTAGGGTCACTCTGCATTCATATGATCTAATTAACAATAAAATGTGTATATAATTATTCTTAAGGAAACTCTAGTTAACTAATAACATTTTGAAAGACCTGGAAGCTATGGGTTCAATATACATGAGACATTTTAGAAAGGGTCTCTCCTGAATAACATTATATTAAAATTGAAATTTTTGGGGATCATACACAGTAATAGCATGCAATGTAACTCTGCAATCAACCAATTAAGTATAATACTTTATTGTACAAGTACGAGTATGTGTGTATGTATGTATGTATATATATATGTAGTGTGGGATCAATCTATAGTTGTGTTACTTTATTAAACATTGGGTTAGCCTTATCCCAGATATGTGGCTTGTTTTTGGTCACCAATTATAAGTGTTACATTTATGGATGTGGGGAAAATGTTTTATGGAGACATGAGCACAATGTGCTAATGTGTCAAATTAAATAAACCGTAAGGACATTCTATTTACTTACAGGCCCTGTAAAGGACATATGATACATTTTAATCTTAAATTTAGAAAGTTTTACTGACAACAGAAACTGTGTCTTATAAAAATGTGAAGCTTTCTTTCGCTCATAAACAGTGTTTTTTGTTGCTAGTGATGGTATACTCAAATATTTAGATATCTTAAGTTTGTAGGATGTTGATCTAGACATTGTTTTATCATTGATAATAACACTGATTAATGTTTTCAGGTTTTATTGTCTTCTTCCAAATAAGTAGGGATTTAGTAATGCACATTTTCTTAACCTCTTTGGATTTAACAGACTGTGCAAGTGACCGTGTCATTTTATTTTATTTCTTCTTAATTATGAACATTATCACAATGTAGTTTCATAAAATGTAGTTCTACAAAGACTATTTTGTGTGCCTGCATATAGGCTTTATTGCAATGAAAGAACAAAGCTGTAGATATAGATATACTTTAATAAATGTCTGCTTATTTTTAAAGTAAATCAAAGTTTTTCATATGGTCATGCAAATGTACGAGACAACAGCTGTCTGGTGTGGGAAGTGTTTCCCAGGATTGGGGTATACACAGCACTGATATCAGATAATTGTACCCATTTTTATGAAAAATCTGTTCCATTCTGTTCTATGCTTGGCATAGACGATAGGACCTTGTGTCCACACTCATATTCATTGGTGGAGAGGATGTATGGGCTGTTGTAGACCAAATGAAATACAAATTACTGGGCCATATGAAATTTTGGATAGATTTTTAATTTTAGGAATTCTAGAGGCAAATGATAGTTGCTTAGACTTAATGCTGTACAGTGGGAGATAAAATGTTCATGTGTTTCAAAGAATTAACTAAATTGGTGTAGTTTTGTTTCTAAACAGATCCTTGTTTTAGATGTGATCTCTTATTCCAATCAAAGCCACTAAAGGAATGTATGTCAGTAAATCTTGACGACTGCAAGTACATTAAAGATAATAAAAGGAAGTAGAAGAATTCACAATTCAAGTGTCCATTTAAATCCACATTTGTGACAGTGACATTTTCAGTTTCTATAGTAGTCACAGAGTGAGATTAGCAGGAGTGTTATTCACATAAGTGCAAGTGGAATGCATACAAGAGACTGTTTCAGAAAACGACAGTAGAAGTATTTTAGTAATGCACAATTCTAAATAATTGTATGCGATACTCTGTATGTAGAGAATTATCGTTGTTTTGATTGTTATATATGTTATAAGTATTATTATTGTGAACACCTTAAAGTGAAACTTTGGTCAGAAAATTAATTCCTACTGGATCACTTGAGTCTAACCCCTTTTGCAGGTATAGCTATGAAACACAGTAAAAAATTAAAAAGATGCCTATACTGTTTAAAATCCACTGTCTCACCCTTCTCTGCACATGCTCAGTTGTGCTCTATTTTTTTGCACTGATTAAAATCTAGAGGCCAGTCTGCTGACAGCCTGAAATTCTACTGCTACTCAAAGGTTCTAGGCTTCAGTAAAACGGTTGCATAATAATTAATGTGAAATGTATTTTTCTTGCTAATAAAGATTATTTTTATTCCATTTTTATGGGTAGAGTTCCACTTTGAGAAAATGTTCAATCATTATAAAAAAAAAAAAAAAAAAAATTTCTCCAAAAATTATAAAATTAAGTGGGGAGGTGTTATGTAATGAGTATGACATTTTGCTAAGAATGTATGATATTGATGCTATGATATCTGCGATGATATTTGCATGATGTGGGCCAAGAACTCTCATGTTGAAGGATACTTATAAAAAAATAAAAAATAAATTAAAAAAAAGCAAGATATATGTGTGTGTACAGATTTATTTAATATGATGTTTTATAATTCATGTTTTAAGACATAGGAGAGGTCAAAAAATAAACCAAATTAATTAAAATTAGGCTACTGACTTAGACAGTATAGCAGTGACTGACAGAAGAGACCCATGCTGACTGTTACTGTATAATATTCTACAGTATAGTATGTGCAGGGATGGACAAGAAGTGAAATGGTTTTGGGATTAGCAAACTTTGTCGGAAGACTACAGAATTAAAACTAATAAAATATCTGGACTGACTATATTGACCTATAATATGACCAGGGTAATAGTGACTGGTAGGTGAAGTCAAGGTTAAGAAATTATAAGAATTAAAAATGTATTGTATGGGAAATAGTATTGGCTGGAAACTAGGAAATAAAATGTAAAAGAATAATCTATATAAAATACTTCATACTGAAAACATGTATTAATAATTTTGAAGAATATTCTAAGAGTATTGTATTATGATAAAACTATATAGATACATGTATATTATTTTAGCGAATGTTGTAGAAGTAAAAGGAACGCACTAAATTAACTTATTAGATAAAATGATAGTGTAGGAGCCATTGTTTTGTAGGTTGCCCTGAAATGATTGCCAGAGGCCTATTGTATCCTGACACTGACTATTTTTTTACAACTATAATTTTGAAGTGTATTTTATATCCAGACAAATATTGGGTGATGGCAGAAGACATGATGCAACTTGTTACAAATGTTATTTGCTATAAAGGAAGGATTTCATGCAATAAAGGAGGAACTGGAAAATCTGAGACTTGTATCTTTGCAGAACAGGAATCCACTGAACTTGTGTCTTACAGCATCCAAAGCATGATTGGACTGATTTTTTTATTTTTTTTGGACGATTTATGTGATAAGTGTCGGGTACAAGGGGTCTCTGAAGGGCATGGTGGGTGATCTGTATTGTAATTGCTGTGAGGCTTGTGTAAAGCCTCAACAGGGGGGAAATATTTAGTAGAATTTTATATTAGCCAATGTAGTTCATATTGTTCATATTAATTCACATATGTTTTATTGATAATATAATTATTATTCATATTATTATTATACATAATTATTATTCATATTATTATTAGTGTAGTAGTAGTGGAAATATCATCAATATTGTTATTAGTTCAATATTAAGAAAAGTTATTAATTTATAGGAGTTAATACAATAATATTTATAATATAGAATAGTTCATTGTAACTTTTTAAGTCAACTGCTTAGAAGAGAAACACTTTGACAGCAGTTGAACTATAGTCTGATAAGATCATATTCCTTAAAGGTAATAAATAAACATTGTCAAGAATAAGTGATAAAACTTCTTATACTGGTGGTTTAAAAAGTAATTATGTGGAACATGGGAAAGTTATGTATATTAATTTAGTTTAACAGGGTCAAAAAGGTCTGCTTGTGTTCTCATAAAAACTGTTAAAATATACTGAATAAGAGAACACTGATGTCTATGCATGTATGTATATATATCTATATATATCTATATATATATATATATATATTAATAATTAGACAATGTTGAATAAAGCAGTTAGCTTTGTATGTGTAGATATGTATATATATATGTAATATAATTTGTAAATAATATAGTACCTTTTTGTGAAACCAATATATGAATACATACATATAGGATTGTATAGTTAAAAACTGTAGGATGTAACATATAAGGTGGGGTTATTGCAAGTTCATTATCCCAAAGTCGTAAATCTGTTATCCTTGAGTTGGTGAAGTCTTATCAGGACAAGGAGGGTTTGATTTAATATGACTGGGTGTCATATTGTCTCTATACATGTATTTTAAGGGGTAAAGCCATAGACAAAAACAGTTCTAAATCATTTTAATAAACATGTAGGATTTCTGGGAATGAATACGTTTGTCTGGTTGTATGACAAGTGTCAGATTTATGGTTAGTTACATTGACGTAGATCTTAGCAACCAATTATGTTGTACCTAATATGCTTGCATTGTAAGAAACTGTATAAATTAGACCTGCATCTTGTAATACTTTTAACATAAACCTGTATGTTTCCAGCTGTTGTTAATAAACCTGAATCACTGAAGTCCTGCCTGGTTCAATTTGTCATTATTCTACTTCAACACCAGTAAAACTAACTACTTCAGCTATCTCACTAATCACTTTTTCAGTATTTGCAGGATACTGTCCCCCCTCAGTAGACCCTCTCCCCTCTGGGATTCCCCATGCTGTACTGCACCTCCTGGTAGCCCAGGACCACAACAAATGCCTTTGGGATGGCTAGAGGGAGGAGCTCAGGGAACATTTGTTCTATGATTTCCTCTGCTGTGTGTGCAGCTGAAAGTGCCCAGCTCTGGGATTTTCTGGTTTGAGGACCAGTTCACGTGGTTCGGAAAAGGTGTGTTCCTTGCAAGACATGTGCAGGTGCCAATTAAGGCCTCATGTGAGCATTAAAAAGTTGCTTTTAGGGGCATTTGAATTTTTTTTTCTGCCTCATATCATTCCTCCGTCCTAGCCTATGTGTCCATGCACACAGAGGAGTTTAGAGGCAGAGAAAGAACCCTCACTGCCAGGGCATCCAGGAGCAGCAGCGGTTTGGCAGAAAATATCTTGACATGCCTAAATGCACATAAAGATGTCTAAACCTGCATTAACGCCAGGTGTGTCATTATTACATTATTAATTTGGCCATATAAATAAAATAACGCTCAAGTACGTGTTTTTTTTTCTGACAAAATGCTGCTGCTAGGTGGGAAGGCATTCAGTAGAGCTGGGCAAATGCCCTGTGTGCATGCGGCCTAATTATTAATGGTACTCAAAATGCATCTATCAAACTAAGCAAGTTTGCAGCCACTAAACCGCAAGGTACTGCAGTACGATGAGGTTTGGAGTGGTGCGATCTGAAAAAGTAGTGCTTACACTGCTCTTTCCAGCTTTACAATACGTTTGGCAATGCTGTGCTTGACCAGCTGTAGAGGACAAGGGAGACATTAAGGCGTCTAATAGACCCCTGATGTCTCTATAAAGAGGACATGTCATCTGCCCAATAACAAATGCAAATCCAAGTATAAGGCACAGGTGTGCATGTAAACAGCGATTGGGCCACAGATGTTAAATATCGTTGTATATAGCATGAAAGCAATAAATCTAGGGCCCTCATTTACAGTGAGCTTGAAACTGATGAGCTGTAAAGGCATGTAAACACCACCTGGTGATAAATTTGAGCATTGTTTTTTCATCATTTTGCAGGAACTCACAAGTTTGAGGTTTTACATATTTGGTATCTATTTGCTTGACATTGCCTCATGTTTTAATTTTGTACTAAAAATGTGGGTTCAATGGCATTTGTGTGCAGCAAATTTTATTTTACAATTAATTTTTTTCCCTGAAAAATATATATTTCCTGAATTCCTGTACAGTTATGCAAATTGCAGCTACCATCTTCTTATTCTTTAGGGCCTCTGTGTTCAGAAAATAGATGATGTTCTGGGGGTTTAAGTGATTTTATAGACAAAAACCCAAATAGCAAGGATAACTTACCACACATTTGTGACAGTGTTGAATTGTAATTCTGTTAACCTGCTGCACATTTTCACTGGCAAGTTGTACACATGCAGAGCACTTGAAGCACAAATTCTAGTTGACACTTTTCCAATTTGTAGAAAACTAGCAGGAGCAAAGTTGCAGTGGTGAGTCTACAACAAGAGCTCTGCAAGTCTACAGCATGAAAATACAGCCCCTGTGGTGGGATGACTATTGCACAACATAACTGAACCAGAACTTGCAGCAGACTTGCAGAATGTTTGCAAAGAAAGTTGATCTGGAGTCATGCAATGCTGCAACAAACTTATGAAGCCTGGCGAGTCTAGCAATAGCTTAGCAAGTCATTTTCAAACTTGCAGCTCAATTGCTTGCTATGTGGGAATGCAGGTTTAAAGGGGAAATTGAACTAAAAACAAAAATAAAAAACAGACATATAGGATTTTTATGACAAAATAGACCCTATTGCTCTCTTTTGTCACAATTGCGTCTTCCTGCCTGTCAGTGTTTATGTACACTGAGCTCAACGTACATTTACGGCATTTCTCTGTGTGGTGATGATGGGACTCCTGTGCCCATGAGCAGGAGTGACATCATCACTCCCTGGCCAGTCAAGCAGCCAAAGAGTCTGAAGGGAACATAGAAGCGCCTATGGCAGCTGAGAACACTGACTCCGCAGCACTGGAGGGGATCGCTTGGCAGGTAAGTCTGTCATAATGTGCTAATATGCATACTAATACATTATGGCATAAAGTTGCCGTGGGGCATTTTTTAATTTTTGACTCCACCTGATCATATATGCAAAAAAAAAATATACAAATTGCTCCAGATTGTAACTGGTTAAAAGACATCAATTGGCTTACTTTATAAAATGAATAGCTGGGAACAGAACAGCAGAAACGAAAATCCTAAGGAATGTATCGTATTTATTTATATAAAAATGGCAAACCCCAAATACACAAGCTACAACTAGGGAGATATTTGCTGCTGTTTTTGTAAAATCTAAATATGGAATGGAGGTCCAGTGACTGACAATCAGGGCTGGACTGGCTTACTGGGATATTTCCCGGTAGGCCGCCTGCCCTGAGGCCACTTTAAACTATGGCTTAAGCAGGGCTGATCCTGCAGGGTGACCCGCGCCTGAGCACTGAAGCTTCTGTGCAGTCCTCCCCTCCCTCCTCCTGGTGTGTAGCACACACACAGTGGCAATCTCCGCTGTGTCATGGAGCTGGGTCTGAATTGTCTGTGGCGCTGTAAGAAAGTTCTGCCTCCTAGACCGGCTTCTGTGATTGACGGAACACTAATCCAATGAGGCATTGAATCAGTGTTACATGTGTCACAGGTGGCGGGACTTTCTTACTGCGGCCGCCCGTGCGGGCAATTCACTGATAGGCTGCATTTGGTGGGCACTGCACTGGTGGGCTGCATTTGGTGGGCACTGCACTGGTAGGTTTCATTTGGTGGGCACTGCACTGGTGGGCTGAATTTGGTGGGCGCTGCATTTGGTGGGCACTGCACTGGTGGGCTGCATTTGGTGGGCACTGATAAGGCTGCATTTGGTGGGCACTGATAAGGCTGCATTTGGTAGGCTTTGATGAGGCTGCATTTGGTGGGCACTGATAAGCTGCATTTGATGGACACCGATGAGATTGCATTTGATGGGTACTGGTAGGCTGCATTTGATGGGCACTGGTGAGCCTGCATTGATGCATTGATCTCTTGCACCTGAGAGGAGGTGAGCATCAGCGCCGCCAAGCCTGTCTGAAGGGGGGTCAGTGATGTAAGGGGGTTTCCCCCTTATATCAGTAACCCCCCCTTACATTAGTGTATTCTTTCTGCGGAAAGGGGTCTCTGGTCACCAGAGTACCCCCACATTCCCAGAGTCCCTAGCGTCCCCATTAATGATTGCTACACTTTTACCACTTTTTGCTCATATGTGTATATATATATATATATATATATATATATATATATATATATATATATATACATACATATATATATATATATAAAGCCCTATGTGCTTTCATATCTGTCTTATTTATATATAATTCACTCTTCAAATGTGCTTTAAAATGCATGTTTTTCCCTTTTATGAATAAGAAAATGACATAATACTGTTGGGCTGGTACAAAAAATGCTATGGGGCTGGTATGAAATTTTTTCCAGGGCTGGTTTTTATTCCCAGTCCGGCCCTGCTCACAATGTTACTCACATGTCATCTGGCACATCAAATCATTTTTTTCACTTTGATCTCAGGTTCAGTAATACAGAGAATCCTATTTTTAAGTAACAAGAAGGCATTCTTTGCACTTGAGGGATAGAGGTTTCACTTCTACATATGGAAAGGCTTCTTTACAATAAGATCTGTGAAAATGGCAAAACAAATTCTCAAGAGATAGTTCTAGACAACTCTGTACATTGCTTCAAATAGTGCCTGGTATGTTACTAGATGAGCAAAATATAACTGGCTATTAATATTAATACAATTTATTTTAATATTATAACATTTGTAACAAGTTGCATCATGTCTTCTGCCATCACCCAATATTTGTCTGGATATAAAATACACTTCAAAATTATAGTTGTAAAAAAATAGTCAGTGTCAGGATACAATAGGCCTCTGGCAATCATTTCAGGGCAACCTACAAAACAATGGCTCCTACACTATCATTTTATCTAATAAGTTAATTTAGTGCGTTCCTTTTACTTCTACAACATTCGCTAAAATAATATACATGTATCTATATAGTTTTATCATAATACAATACTCTTAGAATATTCTTCAAAATTATTAATACATGTTTTCAGTATGAAGTATTTTATATAGATTATTCTTTTACATTTTATTTCCTAGTTTCCAGCCAATACTATTTCCCATACAATACATTTTTAATTCTTATAATTTCTTAACCTTGACTTCACCTACCAGTCACTATTACCCTGGTCATATTATAGGTCAATATAGTCAGTCCAGATATTTTATTAGTTTTAATTCTGTAGTCTTCCGACAAAGTTTGCTAAACCCAAAACCATTTCACTTCTTGTCCATCCCTGCACATACTATACTGTAGAATATTACACAGTAACAGTCAGCATGGGTCTCTTCTGTCAGTCACTGCTATACTGTCTAAGTCAGTAGCCTAATTTTAATTAATTTGGTTTATTTTTTGACCTCTCCTATGTCTTAAAACATGAATTATAAAACATCATATTAAATAAATCTGTACACACACATATATCTTGCTTTTTTTTAATTTATTTTTTATTTTTTTATAAGTATCCTTCAACATGAGAGTTCTTGGCCCACATCATGCAAATATCATCGCAGATATCATAGCATCAATATCATACATTCTTAGCAAAATGTCATACTCATTACATAACACCTCCCCACTTAATTTTATAATTTTTGGAGAAAATTTTTTTTTTTTTTTATAATGATTGAACATTTTCTCAAAGTGGAACTCTACCCATAAAAATGGAATAAAAATAATCTTTATTAGCAAGAAAAATACATTTCACATTAATTATTATGCAACCGTTTTACTGAAGCCTAGAACCTTTGAGTAGCAGTAGAATTTCAGGCTGTCAGCAGACTGGCCTCTAGATTTTAATCAGTGCAAAAAAATAGAGCACAACTGAGCATGTGCAGAAAAGGGTGAGACAGTGGATTTTAAACAGTATAGGCATCTTTTTAATTTTTTACTGTGTTTCATAGCTATACCTGCAAAAGGGGTTAGACTCAAGTGATCCAGTAGGAATTAATTTTCTGACCAAAGTTTCACTTTAAGGTGTTCACAATAATAATACTTATAACATATATAACAATCAAAACAACGATAATTCTCTACATACAGAGTATCGCATACAATTATTTAGAATTGTGCATTACTAAAATACTTCTACTGTCGTTTTCTGAAACAGTCTCTTGTATGCATTCCACTTGCACTTATGTGAATAACACTCCTGCTAATCTCACTCTGTGACTACTATAGAAACTGAAAATGTCACTGTCACAAATGTGGATTTAAATGGACACTTGAATTGTGAATTCTTCTACTTCCTTTTATTATCTTTAATGTACTTGCAGTCGTCAAGATTTACTGACATACATTCCTTTAGTGGCTTTGATTGGAATAAGAGATCACATCTAAAACAAGGATCTGTTTAGAAACAAAACTACACCAATTTAGTTAATTCTTTGAAACACATGAACATTTTATCTCCCACTGTACAGCATTAAGTCTAAGCAACTATCATTTGCCTCTAGAATTCCTAAAATTAGTGCCAAAAATCTATCCAAAATTTCATATGGCCCAGTAATTTGTATTTCATTTGGTCTACAACAGCCCATACATCCTCTCCACCAATGAATATGAGTGTGGACACAAGGTCCTATCGTCTATGCCAAGCATAGAACAGAATGGAACAGATTTTTCATAAAAATGGGTACAATTATTTGATATCAGTGCTGTGTATACCCCAATCCTGGGAAACACTTCCCACACCAGACAGCTGTTGTCTCGTACATTTGCATGACCATATGAAAAACTTTGATTTACTTTAAAAATAAGCAGACATTTATTAAAGTATATCTATATCTACAGCTTTGTTCTTTCATTGCAATAAAGCCTATATGCAGGCACACAAAATAGTCTTTGTAGAACTACATTTTATGAAACTACATTGTGATAATGTTCATAATTAAGAAGAAATAAAATAAAATTACACGGTCACTTGCACAGTCTGTTAAATCCAAAGAGGTTAAGAAAATGTGCATTACTAAATCCCTACTTATTTGGAAGAAGACAATAAAACCTGAAAACATTAATCAGTGTTATTATCAATGATAAAACAATGTCTAGATCAACATCCTACAAACTTAAGATATCTAAATATTTGAGTATACCATCACTAGCAACAAAAAACACTGTTTATGAGCGAAAGAAAGCTTCACATTTTTATAAGACACAGTTTCTGTTGTCAGTAAAACTTTCTAAATTTAAGATTAAAATGTATCATATGTCCTTTACAGGGCCTGTAAGTAAATAGAATGTCCTTACGGTTTATTTAATTTGACACATTAGCACATTGTGCTCATGTCTCCATAAAACATTTTCCCCACATCCATAAATGTAACACTTATAATTGGTGACCAAAAACAAGCCACATATCTGGGATAAGGCTAACCCAATGTTTAATAAAGTAACACAACTATAGATTGATCCCACACTACATATATATATATACATACATACATACACACATACTCGTACTTGTACAATAAAGTATTATACTTAATTGGTTGATTGCAGAGTTACATTGCATGCTATTACTGTGTATGATCCCCAAAAATTCCAATTTTAATATAATGTTATTCAGGAGAGACCCTTTCTAAAATGTCTCATGTATATTGAACCCATAGCTTCCAGGTCTTTCAAAATGTTATTAGTTAACTAGAGTTTCCTTAAGAATAATTATATACACATTTTATTGTTAATTAGATCATATGAATTAAAATTGGAAGAGGCTGCGCTGTATTAAATTTAGGTAAACAACAATAATTAGTGCCAAAAACGTGATACCAGTGTCAGTGCATATACCTCACTCGTTAAGAGTGAAAAAAATGACTAGTGAAAATGATGAATAAAATTAATAAGTATCCATAACGGTTATAGCAATCAGATAGTCCACCAAAAGACCATACAAAATGAATTATATAGTATCAACAAGATTCAGTGAACTTAGTATCCAAACAAAGTAAAAATGTGATATACAATACAAAGAATTATTCAAGTGGGCTGTATAATAACCCAACAAACGTTAGTGAGTAATGGGCTTCGTAACCCAACAAGTTATCAAATTATATTGTACCGTGCATTGATGAATGTCCACATAAACTTGTATAATAACCCAAAAAAATATAATGAAAAACAAAGTCCAAATAGACTGCGAGATCAATCAAATCCAGCAGTAAATCGTCTCCACGTGTTGAAAGATGGTGACTTTGTGCAGATTCAAATTTAAAGTGACAAGTGCTTGTGGAAATCCCTCCACCAGAAAGATTGCAGGCTTACCAGACTGTGGAGGGAAACTCGCATGTGGCTAATACCCAGCCAGGGCCTTGACTTCCACCGTAGCTCTCTTACACCCCTCGCGGTATCCAGAAAGGCTGCTCGCTTCAGATGCAGGTAAACGCGGGGCTCACCACTGGTAATAGTGGGTCGTAGCCTCTGGGTTGCATAAGCTAATTTTATGGATCTCCGGAAAGGTTGGCCCAAAAAGAAAAAGAGGGGGACACACCATGGGTGGAATCCAAAGGATTTATTTGATAAAAAGTGCCAATAAGCACAAAAAAAACAGGATACATAAAAACAGTTGTAGATACTCTTAAAATTATGCGGCCGGCCGGCAGCAGTACCCGTCCGTGCTAGGACGTAAGACGCGGTGACGTCAGCACGTCGCTCCTCCCTACGCGTTTCGTCAGAGAGTGACGTAATCATGAGACACGGACGGCGTACTGACGCACCGCTTAAATACACAGCAAGAAGCCTCGATCTGGATGGCAAGGCATCAGACTTACGGTCTCCATCTTGGAGTCTGGCAAATCGAAGGGAAAAGCCCTTATAAAACAGGGCATTAATGTTTAACTATATAATATCAAGGCATATAGTCCATTATCATGTATAAGAACTTACTGAGAAGTCCCCTAAACGTTGTACATTAACGAGTAATGTGCGGGCATAACCTAACTTACGACTGTGGATTGACACATAAAACTACATTACCCATCATCCTACCTGGTGTAACCCTGTTGCGTCTCACATCCTCCAAGGCAGGAGGGGGGGACGGGCAAATCGGGGTGGGAACTAAAAGGTAAACGCCAATAAGGTCATCACCCTTAGATCCTACGTCAAAGGTGGAGATGGATCAAAATCAAGTGTTTAATGAATGATGTCAATAATGAGTCTATATAGACCACAGGGCAGAAAATTGGCAGAGATTTTTCTTACAAAAAACGCCACAGAGTCATCTGGTCACTCAAAACCATATAAACCATACAGATAGAAATTGTAATAATTATCCATCATAAATCCCAACAAGGTGATTGGATAGCTACACCAATATGTATGAATATAAAAAAGGGGGGCTGACATGCCTAGCATCCTCCTAACGTCTTGATGTGGCTTGTGCCACAAGTCAGCCAGAGGGGCGAGGTGGTAAATAAACCTATAACTGAGGCACCTAAGGTAGGCAGTCTCCCTAGGGTGATGAAAATCGCGAGGCTACAGTGTAAGGTATATCCGCCTATACTAGCACATTAACGTGCTAGTACCTACAGAAGTTCATCTCGTCCATGGGAGATAGTCTCCATAGGACAGCAGAGATCGCAGGTTAAAATGTAGGGTCTGCACCGTCCTTCACCCGTACTAGCCCATTAAAGTGCTAGCACGAGTTTGAATGGAATCTACAAAAAGTATAAAAATGTTAATGGAAAAATTAAAATGGAAAAATTAAATTTAAACCTTAAACTAAAGAAAAAGGAGGGACAAGTGTGTCACCTCACCTATTTATAAAAAGTAACGGGGGCTATACAGCCGTTCGGTACCTATGCTGGAAGAAGGTAATTGAGATAGTACCAAAAGTAATTTATTCTGGGTATATAAGTATTATGGATAAGCAAACAAAACTAAGCCGTTCCCAAAACTCGAAGGGAGTGTCTACTTAATATGTCAAAGATGTATTCGTAAGGGCCGTGTGACTGCGTCTAATACCTACGATCCAGATCAAGTATACAGCATCCCAACATACCAATACAGATTTAATCAAAAAAAAGGCAACAAACATGATATAATCTAGGCATTATCTATGAATGCATTCACATCTACATCAATGTTTAACCCTTGAGGAGTGTGTGTTTTTAATCTATGCACCCATGACATCTCAGATCTAGAGATGCTTCTGACGAGGTTACTTCCTCTCCAGTGCGGACTAAACTTCTCTATCCCCAAAAATAGAGTGTTAGAGGGGTCCCTATTGTGTACAGTTAGATAATGCTTTGAAACCGAGTGTTTGGTGTAACCCCTTCGGATGTTATTTATATGTTCATTGAGTCAGACCCTGAGAGGACGTTTGGTCCTGCCCACATACTGTAGGCCACATGGGCACTGCAGCAGGTAGACAAGCCCCTCAGTGGTACACGTGATGAAAGACTCAATTTTGTAACTTTTAGATGTTACAGTAGAGGAAAAGCTAGTAGTTCGCCTGGTCCTGCAGCTATTAATAGAACATACTTGACATCTGTTACATTTATAGTATCCAATCAGCTCTCCAAAGAATTGGGGAGCTCCACTAGGAGGATCCAGGATGTTCGGTGCTATTTTGTCCCTGAGCGATGGAGCACCCCTGAACACCACCCGTGGACGATCGGGAAGAATGGTGCCCAGAAGTGCATCGTTCCCCAAGATGTGCCAGTGTTTTTGTATGATACGGCTGATGTTGTAATATTGATTAGAATAATTGGTGATAAAAGGAACTCCTGCCGTATCCCTCACATCATTAGTTGGCACTTTGACTGCCAACAGAGATGACCTATCCATCAAAGACACCTGGTGGAGGGTGTCCTGAAGGGCCAAAGGGTCATAGCCTTTATCCACAAACTTAGAGGTGAGGGTTTTGGCCTGTATTAGGAATTTGTCATGTTCAGTGCAGTTACGTCTTAAACGCATATATTGGCTCTTGGGGACGGAGCCCAGCCAAGAGGGGTGATGGCAACTCCCCTTAGGGATGTAGGAATTCCTATCTGTAGATTTAAAGAAGGTAGAGGTATCACCAATTATTCTAATCAATATTACAACATCAGCCGTATCATACAAAAACACTGGCACATCTTGGGGAACGATGCACTTCTGGGCACCATTCTTCCCGATCGTCCACGGGTGGTGTTCAGGGGTGCTCCATCGCTCAGGGACAAAATAGCACCGAACATCCTGGATCCTCCTAGTGGAGCTCCCCAATTCTTTGGAGAGCTGATTGGATACTATAAATGTAACAGATGTCAAGTATGTTCTATTAATAGCTGCAGGACCAGGCGAACTACTAGCTTTTCCTCTACTGTAACATCTAAAAGTTACAAAATTGAGTCTTTCATCACGTGTACCACTGAGGGGCTTGTCTACCTGCTGCAGTGCCCATGTGGCCTACAGTATGTGGGCAGGACCAAACGTCCTCTCAGGGTCCGACTCAATGAACATATAAATAACATCCGAAGGGGTTACACCAAACACTCGGTTTCAAAGCATTATCTAACTGTACACAATAGGGACCCCTCTAACACTCTATTTTTGGGGATAGAGAAGTTTAGTCCGCACTGGAGAGGAAGTAACCTCGTCAGAAGCATCTCTAGATCTGAGATGTCATGGGTGCATAGATTAAAAACACACACTCCTCAAGGGTTAAACATTGATGTAGATGTGAATGCATTCATAGATAATGCCTAGATTATATCATGTTTGTTGCCTTTTTTTTGATTAAATCTGTATTGGTATGTTGGGATGCTGTATACTTGATCTGGATCGTAGGTATTAGACGCAGTCACACGGCCCTTACGAATACATCTTTGACATATTAAGTAGACACTCCCTTCGAGTTTTGGGAACGGCTTAGTTTTGTTTGCTTATCCATAATACTTATATACCCAGAATAAATTACTTTTGGTACTATCTCAATTACCTTCTTCCAGCATAGGTACCGAACGGCTGTATAGCCCCCGTTACTTTTTATAAATAGGTGAGGTGACACACTTGTCCCTCCTTTTTCTTTAGTTTAAGGTTTAAATTTAATTTTTCCATTTTAATTTTTCCATTAACATTTTTATACTTTTTGTAGATTCCATTCAAACTCGTGCTAGCACTTTAATGGGCTAGTACGGGTGGAGGACGGTGCAGACCCTACATTTTAACCTGCGATCTCTGCTGTCCTATGGAGACTATCTCCCATGGACGAGATGAACTTCTGTAGGTACTAGCACGTTAATGTGCTAGTATAGGCGGATATACCTTACACTGTAGCCTCGCGATTTTCATCACCCTAGGGAGACTGCCTACCTTAGGTGCCTCAGTTATAGGTTTATTTACCACCTCGCCCCTCTGGCTGACTTGTGGCACAAGCCACATCAAGACGTTAGGAGGATGCTAGGCATGTCAGCCCCCCTTTTTTATATTCATACATATTGGTGTAGCTATCCAATCACCTTGTTGGGATTTATGATGGATAATTATTACAATTTCTATCTGTATGGTTTATATGGTTTTGAGTGACCAGATGACTCTGTGGCGTTTTTTGTAAGAAAAATCTCTGCCAATTTTCTGCCCTGTGGTCTATATAGACTCATTATTGACATCATTCATTAAACACTTGATTTTGATCCATCTCCACCTTTGACGTAGGATCTAAGGGTGATGACCTTATTGGCGTTTACCTTTTAGTTCCCACCCCGATTTGCCCGTCCCCCCCTCCTGCCTTGGAGGATGTGAGACGCAACAGGGTTACACCAGGTAGGATGATGGGTAATGTAGTTTTATGTGTCAATCCACAGTCGTAAGTTAGGTTATGCCCGCACATTACTCGTTAATGTACAACGTTTAGGGGACTTCTCAGTAAGTTCTTATACATGATAATGGACTATATGCCTTGATATTATATAGTTAAACATTAATGCCCTGTTTTATAAGGGCTTTTCCCTTCGATTTGCCAGACTCCAAGATGGAGACCGTAAGTCTGATGCCTTGCCATCCAGATCGAGGCTTCTTGCTGTGTATTTAAGCGGTGCGTCAGTACGCCGTCCGTGTCTCATGATTACGTCACTCTCTGACGAAACGCGTAGGGAGGAGCGACGTGCTGACGTCACCGCGTCTTACGTCCTAGCACGGACGGGTACTGCTGCCGGCCGGCCGCATAATTTTAAGAGTATCTACAACTGTTTTTATGTATCCTGTTTTTTTTGTGCTTATTGGCACTTTTTATCAAATAAATCCTTTGGATTCCACCCATGGTGTGTCCCCCTCTTTTTCTTTTTGGGCCAACCTTTCCGGAGATCCATAAAATTAGCTTATGCAACCCAGAGGCTACGACCCACTATTACCAGTGGTGAGCCCCGCGTTTACCTGCATCTGAAGCGAGCAGCCTTTCTGGATACCGCAAGGGGTGTAAGAGAGCTACGGTGGAAGTCAAGGCCCTGGCTGGGTATTAGCCACATGCGAGTTTCCCTCCACAGTCTGGTAAGCCTGCAATCTTTCTGGTGGAGGGATTTCCACAAGCACTTGTCACTTTAAATTTGAATCTGCACAAAGTCACCATCTTTCAACACGTGGAAACGATTTACTGCTGGATTTGATTGATCTCGCAGTCTATTTGGACTTTGTTTTTCATTATATTTTTTTGGGTTATTATACAAGTTTATGTGGACATTCATCAATGCACAATATACAATATACAATATAATATGTACAATATAATTTGATAACTTGTTGGGTTACGAAGCCCATTACTCACTAACGTTTGTTGGGTTATTATACAGCCCACTTGAATAATTCTTTGTATTGTATATCACATTTTTACTTTGTTTGGATACTAAGTTCACTGAATCTTGTTGATACTATATAATTAATTTTGTATGGTCTTTTGGTGGACTATCTGATTGCTATAACCGTTATGGATACTTATTAATTTTATTCATCATTTTCACTAGTCATTTTTTTCACTCTTAACGAGTGAGGTATATGCACTGACACTGGTATCACGTTTTTGGCACTAATTATTGTTGTTTACTTAAATTTAATACAGCGCAGCCTCTTCCAATTTTACTTTTTATATGCTTATCACATTTCGGTTGCTGCTTTTATTTTTCATTTTTAGTTTTTTCTGTCCAGCGCAATTTTCTTTTTGTACTGTTTGTGTCTGAGATCATATGAATGCAGAGTGACCCTAATCCAAAATCTGACTTTTCCACCTGTAGTAGCATAACTAGGAATAATAAAAAATCAAAAGAAGTGACATTTTACAAAGTATAACTTTACATATGAAAACGTGCGGGCTGCTCCTGGAATTAAGAAACAAATTATTACTTTAGTCAAACTAATAATCAGCCTGATGATTACTAAATATTGTAATCTGGTAGGACAAAATAAGTTATAGCCAATACCAAAAAGGGACCTTGCTCACCAGAGCTTACAAGCGAGTATTAAAAATTAGAACTCTAATTATCTAACTCACCCCCTATATGCGCTATATATAGCACATATAATAGGATGGTGGCACTGTTTTTACCATGCATCACTCTTCACTATTCTTTTTAGAGAATAAGAAACAAATATACATTTGAAGTTCCCTTTTACCAAATAAATAAACCCCATTGCTATATTTGTTAATACTACTAAGTAGGCAAATATATAAAGATGACAGTATGCATAATACTGTACACTAAGATAGGGACATGACAAAATAAACAACAAAAGCTACAAGGGAGAATAAGAACCCTCCCTCTACCTCCACTATCCCTTCAAGTGGAGGAAGAGGGGACTGAAATATTTGGGAGTGTTTTTGTCAGCATCAACAATGGATTTATATCAGGACAATTACTTGCCCTTATTGAATACAATTAAACAAGACTTGAGAGGATACCCTGCACACAGACTATCTTGGTTTGGCAGGATAAGTGTCATCAAAATGATGACTCTCCTGAAAGCCTGGTATATCTTTCAGTGTCTTCTGATAAATATTCCTGTGGCTTATTTTAAAACTCTTAGATTGATACAAAAAATTAAATGGAATAATAGGGGCAATCATATTGCTTATAAAATTTTGAGTAGACCAAAGGAAAGGGGAGGATTATTCCTTCCATATTTTGAAAAATACCACGCAGCGGCAGTATTACGGAGAGTCAAGGACTGGGTACATGGCTCTCCGTATAAAAAATGGGTGGCATTAGAGGCAGAGCTGAGTAAATCAGCCTTGTGCCAGATTATTTGGATCCCAAGGCAATATAGAGGTTCCTCTAGAAATGAATCCAATTACCATAGAAACACTGAGAGTATTGGATAAGCTTTTCAAAAATACATTCTTGCAATATAATAGTCCTTTGATGCCGTTGACAGGCAACAATTATGTCACTACAGGCAAGGATAATAAATTGTATTTAAAATGGACTTGCCCGGATTCTTTGAGGTTAAAAGATGTCCTGAAGGGAAATGTCCTTTGTTCTTTATTGGAATTACAAGGAAAATATGGGGTAACATCTTGGGATACATGGAGGTAAAGACAACTTCAACACTTTGTAGAATCTATTCCGAAACCCCTTCATTCAGTAAGTGAATTAATATCATGGGAAAGATAAGACGATCAAGGGGGAATAAATAGACAGGGGATTTCCAATATATATAGGATGTTGATGATGCCCCCTGATGTGGAATCCCTGTGTCCCTTGGAGGGGTGGGAACTGGAATTGAATCAGTCATTGCCTGAAACAATGAGAACTAAAGTTTTTGACTATGTTCACTCGTCTTCAATGGACACAAGGATGAAAGAAATGAACTACAAATTACAAATTAAATGGTATTACGGCCCAATAAAATTATATAAAATCAGTCTGGACCTATCCCCCTTATGTTGGAGAGGATGTGGTGAGAATGGAACGCATGCACATATATGGTGGCAGTGTCCCCTAATTCAACCTTATTGGAGGGAAGTATTGGATTGGATAAAGAAGATCAGTGGGAATGAAATTGGATTAGACCCTTGGCAATGCCTGTTCCATGCAACTGGGATGCCAAGGAAAAAATATAGAGCATCAATTATTCCATTCCTACTGAATGCAACAAAGGCATTCATTTCAAAACAATGCAATTGACTTCCCGACGATAAAGGACTGGTTTAGGGAGGTAGACAAAATTAGGCTAATGGAAGAAGTAATACATATGCAAAATAACTCGGAAACAAAATTTGTCAGTACTTGGAAGAGTTGGTTGGAATTCAGACAAACCCAGATTTATGTGAACTATGGAGGAAATAACTAGACGTTCTGCCGTTTCCCGCCTTTGTCCGCCTCCCCCCTTCCCCCTCCCCTTATTTTTTTTATTTTTTTTGATATTGGTACACAGAAATTAGGCACACTTCATTGGAGAATATTACGATCGATATAAGAAAATTGAGACTTTCTCCTATTATAAATTAACAAAAGGATTTGGGAAACTCACAGTTTATTTAATTTTTTTTTCCATTTTTTTTTCACGGAATAGGCACTTTAAGGAGGAATCTAGAATAGGTGGTAACAAGCTGAGCAATTAATTTTTTCATAAATTAATAGAAAGGGATGGGATATGTCACGTTTTATGTAAATAAGAAGGAATGTCACTAAGAAGATTTTATGTTATGAGGGGGGATTGGCTCACACAAATATCATAAGGATAAAATTGGGGTAGTGCGTTTTTTCTTTTTCCCTTCAGGGGGAGGGAACTAAACGGCGGTAGACGATGAAATATCTCTGTGAGGGAGTACAGTAGGGGATGAATCCATGTTTGTGTTGATTGTATTTTTTGTTTTGTTTACTATGAATGTTATGTATATGATTATATATATATATTTGTATGGTATTGAAATGGAATGTTTTTATGTGTATACTAATTCAATAAAAATAATTGAAAGAGTAAAAAATAAAAAAAGAGTGATACACTAAATATAAAATGCATCTTTCACTACTGCAGTCCATAATATAAAAGACAGAATACCTATTATAATCTACAATTTATATTCTAATAAAATGGAGACCTATTCCCATTATAGACGTTTTCCTTTTTAGAAGCATAAAAAAATTAACAAATGTTTAGGAATAAGAAATTATTCTAAGATTTTCTGCTCAGCTCATCAAGTTTCTGTCTAAAGTCACCAGACATAACTCCCTAAACATGCCCCTTATGCCACGTTACGTACACACGATCGGAAATTTCAGCAAGTAAAAGACCGTCGAGAGCTTTTCGACGGAAAATGCTACCGTGTGTATGCTCCATCGGACTTTTGCTGGCCGAAATTCCACCAGCAAAAGTTTGAGAGCATTTTCTCAATTTTTCAGACGGAAAAAGTTTCTATCGGAAACTCTGATCGTCTGTAGCAATTCCGACGTGCAAAATTCTTACGCATGCTCAGAAACAATTTGACGCATGCTTGGAAGCATTGAACTTCATTTTCTTGGCTCGTCGTAGTGTTGTACGTCACTGCGTTCTTGACGGTCGAAAGTTCAGCAAACTTTTGTGTGACCGTGTTTATGCAAGCCAAGCTTGAGCGGAATTCCAAAAACCAAAATCCGCTTGTGTGTACGCGGCATTAGAGATATACAGAGTACTGAGATGAACTGTCACAAAAGTGATTTAATGTTGTTTTGCCCTTACGTGCAGACAGCTATTTCTAAAATGGTGGTTATACCTTTTACAGTCCTACACACATACTGAAAGAAATGCATTATCTTGTCTAACATATAAAACTTACAACTGTAAAAATATTTTTCAGGCATGCCATTAATTACATTAGCAGCAATGCTGGGACTTGTTGTTCCCCAACAGATAGTACTCAGAGAGCAGCTACAACAATGAGATATATACACAAATTGTATCTAAGCATCCAGTCAGGTGAGAGATCATTACAGTCATCTGCACCATCAAAACGTCTAATAATCTTATGACTATAAACTTCAGTATTATTTATGTCACATTGAACCATCTGCCTATTGCAGTATTTCAGCAATAAAAAGTGGCTAATGACTATAAAACAAAACAAACCCTCTTTTCAGTTTAAGATCCTATGATTACCTACATACATTTCCTTCCAGAAGCAGTATGCTAGGTAAAAAAATAAAATATGGGTGAACTTTGTGTCGTAACTTACCTAAAACTAACAACTTTCTTTTTTCTACAGTTTAACCGATTCCAGCGCACGCCGATATACGCCAGCAGAATGGCGCTGGTGGGCAAAAGGGCATACAGGTTGCCGACTCGATGTCCTCCGGGTGCCCGCGATCGTGTCACGGAGTGGTAGAACAGGGAGATGCTGTTGTAAACAAAGCATTTCCCCGTTCTGCCTAGTAACAGGACAGAGATCACTGCTCTCTGTAATTGAGAGTAGTGATCGCTGTCATGTGTGTTGTAGCCCCTCCCACCCACAGTTAGAATCACTCCCTAGGACACACTTAACCGCTTAATCGCCCCCTAGTGGTTAACCCCGTCACTCACTGCCAGTGTCATTTAACAGTACCTTTTGCACAAACCAATCAATATACGCTTATTGCGATTTTTTTTTACCAAAAATATGTAGAAGAATACATATTGGCCTAAACTGAGGGAAAAAAATATTTTATATATATTTATTATAGCAAAAAGTAAAAAAGAATGTTTTTTTTTCAAAATTGTTGCTTTTTTTTGTTTATAGCGCAAAAAATAAAAACCGCGTGATCAAGGTGATCAAATAACCAAAAAGAAAGCTCTATTTGTGGGAAAAAAAGGACATCAATTTTGTTCGGGTACAATGTCTCACGACCGCGAAATTGTCAGTTAAAGCGATGCAGTGCCAAATCGCAAAAAGTGCTCTGGTCCATAAGGGGGTAAATCCTTCCGAGGCTGAAGTGGTTAAATAACTTCTAACTCCCTCAGCCCATTCATGGCGCTATCTAGCTGAGGTACATATTCAAAAGAATATGAAAAGATTAATGAATCGTGCCTTCGAAACATACACACTCACTCACTACCAATAACATTTTGAACTTTGACACTAAAGTCAATCAGTCACCATAGATGTATCAATCCCTAGCCTCTCCATGAAAGTCAAATACTCATTCACATAGGGATCAATTTTACACCTTATACAAAAAACACACACACAACAACACATTTAACTCATATAAATATAAACCCTCCTATCAAATACTGTGTGAGAGATAAATGGCATTCAATGCATCCAGCTAGACTGCGTTTCTACTCTTGCCGGCGGTGACAGCGACACCTACGGTCAAGTAGAACCCAGTGCAACCCAGCTGGACTGGTACAGAAACCAGTAATTTAGAGAAATTAGCCTGAAGAATATAATACAGTGTATTGAAGTGGTTAAGGGGAACCCTATGACAGAATTAAGAAAAAAGCGGTGTGGGGTCCCCCCAAAAATCCATACCAGGCCCTTGGGGTCTGGTATAGATTTTAAGGGGAACTCCACACCATAATTGAAAAAAAAAGGCGTGCCCCCCCCCAAAATCCATACCAGACCCTTATCCGAGCAAGCAGCCTGGCAGGCCAGGAAATGGGGGGCGCCCCCCTCCTGAACCATAGCACCTTTTCCCCATGTTGATGGGGACAAGGGCCTCTTCCCGACAACCCTGGCCGGTGGTTGTCTAGGTCTGCCGGTGGGGGGCTTATCGGAATCTGAAAGGCCCCTTTAACAAGGGGATCCCCAGATCCCACCCCCCCCCCCATGTAAATGCCGGCAATACATTACAGCCACGAGCAAGTTTAAATAAAAAAATTTCTTTTAGAAATGTCTGTAAGAGAACTGCTCTGGTGCACACACGTGCGCATGCGCGCACTCAGACACACACGTGTGCATGCACAACGGACTGCGTGCATGCGCAGGAGCATGTCCCTAACCCTATTTAAAGGGTGCCCTGAATCACAAGCAGCGCTGACTGGTCTTCAGCTGTGTCCTGATCTTCTGATTACATGTTGTACTCTGTCTGATACCTGTTGCTGATCTCGGCTTTCCCTGACTCTGCCTTTGGGCTCTGATACATTCCTGATTACCGGTTCCTGATCTTGGCTTCCATTAGACCTTGTTTCTGCTCTTGCCTTTGTACTTCGCTGCCCGCCTGTTACCGAACCCGGCTATCCTTGAGACCCTGCTCCTGCTCTCCGCCTGGCTCAAACACTGCCTGTTGTCCTGCCTGTGCCACCGAGCCTACAACTTCTTCTGTGAGTTCTGCAAGCAACATCTGTTCCACCTTCAGTGGGGCTTGGGCTGGAGATACAAGGGAGGCCAACCTCGCCATTTCAGACTCCTACCAGGTACGTGGCAATGTCATTATTGTTGCAGCATATTCTACACATCGCACAGATGCGCCAATTTACAGGCAGACTAAGGGGATCCCCCATGCACGATTTCATTTTTATTGTTTCACTTTAAGAATTATTAAAATCACTGCTCCTGAAAAAACTATTGTTTTAAAACTTTTTTTTGCATTGATACATGTCCCCTGGGGCAGTACCCGAGTCCCCATACACTTTTTATGGGATTAAATGGCATATAAGCCTTTAAAATGAGCACTTTCGATTTTTCATGTTCTTGTCCCATAGACTTTAATAGGTTTTGCATGTTTGTCTTTTCACGGTGTTCTGGTGTGAACCTAACTGGGGGGTGTTCAGCCCATTCTTACTGCTTACTATTACGTTGATAGTTTAACTATTAGATGGGCATCTTAACAATCACCACATACAAGGATATATGATTTACTATTGACATAAACACATGCACAGACACACACCACAGGTTGAACTGGATGGACTGGTGTCTTATTTCAATCTTAGCGACTATGTAACAATGGTTCAGTACCCAACTGACATGACATGTAATGTCAAAAAGTTGGAAGGTGCTCAAGTGAAGTTGATTTAACCTTCTCCACTGTTCTTTGAAAGTATTATAATACCACAGGATCTGCCTCAGTCAGCTTAATGATGAGACATGCTCGTTAAAAGCTGCTGTCTCATGCTTAGTGCAACCACAGGCTCTCAGAGAAAAAAAAAAGAAACAGAAAAACGCCATTGATTAGACCGTGTTTAGCTCGGCTGCCGCAGAGAGTACATGCAACTGTCGCCTGCTTCTACAGTAAGCACAAGTAAAGGGTAAGTGCATCATTATATTCTACATTGTGGGGCCTTGTATGTGTTTTATTTGATGGCTTTACTCTTTTAGGCTTTTTGTTATTATGTAACACATAATGAATAGATTTGCTAAGAGTGGTGTTCCCTGCGGACATGCATACGTATCGCTGCAATATACCAGGGAGATGATTCTTATCTGTATTTTTTGTAACTTTCAAGTTTAGAGCTGTCAGAAGATTGAATGATGCTTGCTGGGTGGTTGTTAGGAATGACTTTTTTATTGAACATTTTTAATTAGCATCTTTGGGACTGATTTACATTGAATGGCTTGGTCTGCTGACCTGTACTTTGCCACTGAAATCAATTAAAATTAAATCTGAAACTCAATGGGGGTTTATTTACGAAAGGCAAATCCACTTTGCACTACAAGTGCAAACTACAAGTGCAAAGTGCACTTGGAAGTGCAGTTGCTGTAAATCTGAAGAGTAGATCTGAAATGAGGAGAAGCTCTGCTGATTTTATTATCCAATCATGTGCAAGCTAAAATGCTGTTTTTTATTTTCCTTGCATGTCCCCCTCGGATCTACTGTGATTGCACTTCCAAGTACACTTTCAGTGCAATTTCAAGTTCACTTTGCACTTGTAGTTTGCATATGTAGTGCAAATTGGATTTGCCTTTCGTAAATAACCCCCAATGTGTCAAAAACACGTCAATGCAGAGCGTGTTAACATATGCGCTTTGGTGTAATTGAAGGCTATATTTGTGTTTCCTGTGGGGTTTTTTTTCACTGAAAGTAAATATAGAATGCATAATAAATACCTTATGTTTTATTTCATATTCATTTTTGTTTATTGTATTATTTATAGTAAACATGTCGCAAACCAGGAAAAATCAAACTGAGCATATGGTGAAAAATGTATAAGCATGAGCTTTCCTGCATGTCAGTACAATCAAATAAACCCAGAGACATAGGCAAGCTGATGTCATGTGAAAATAATAACTTTTCCCCAAAACCCAAAGGGCTTGTTTAAACACGCGTTACTCTTTGAAGAGTGATTTGGGGTGGATTGCTTTTCTCAGACTGGTAAAACAAGCGTTCAGGAGCCAATACTGCCTGTTTTTTTCTCTTTGACGTCCAAACAAGCTACTTAAACTCTGGTATTTGTGGTGCAGCCCCATTCACTTGAATAGGTCATGTTTGCCGTCGGTACGTTTTTTTTTATTTTTTTTATTTCAGCAGTGGTGCACTAAAACTTAAACACCTAATTGTACAAAAGTGAATGTTAAAAAACACACACAAAAAAGTGCATTTAAGGGAGTGTCTCTAGTCCACCTTGACCAGTGGCAGCCCGTCCATAAGGGCACACCCTCTCTCCAGCCACCCCCTCTATGACCGGTACCTGAATCACAGCGGCGGGGTGTGTTTTTGAAACACTTGATTAGAGCCATAGAGGGTTATTTACTAAAGGCAAATCCACTTTGCACTACAAGTGCAAAGTGCACTTGGAAGTGCAGTCGCTGTAGATCTGAGGGGGACATGCAAGGAAAATAAAAAACAGCATTTTAGCTTGCACATGATTGGATAATAAAATCAGCAGAGCTTCACCTCGTTTCAGATCTACCCCTCAGATTTACAGCGACTGCACTTCCAAGTGCACTTTCAGTGCCATTTCAGGTGCACTTTGCACTTGTAGTTTGCACTTTTAGTGCAAAGTGGATTTGCCTTTCATAAATAACCCCCATAGACTCTAATAGGCATCAAAAAAGGTGTGTTAGGACAGCAAATTAATATTCAAATTAATATTCGCTTTCCTAACACTGAACCACCTCTCTGCCTCTCTGCCAATCAGGTGCTCAGGTCTGTTACCCGCCACCTGATTGGCTGAAACGACAGGTGCTGTGATTGGAGAAGAGGACGGGAGGAGACGCATGGAGGACACCACTCGTCGACGTCATTCGCTTGCCCACCGAGACAGAGTAAGTGCCGGGCAGACGGCGAGCGGGCGGGGGGTCACAGTGGCGGCATTGGATGGCACGTTGGCAGCATTTGATGGCACAGTGGCAGGATTCGATGGGCACAGTGGCTGCATTTGATGGGCACAGTGGCATTTGATGGCACAGTGGCAACAATTGATGGGCACAGTGGCTGCGGTTGATGGGCACAGTGGCAGCGTTTGATGGGCACAGTAGCTGCAATTTTTGGGCACAGTGGCAGCATTTGATGGGCACAGTGGTTGCGTTTGATGGGCACAGTGGTTGCGTTTGATGGGCACAGTGGCTGCAATTGATGGGCACAGTGGCAGCAGTTGATAGGCACAGTGGTGGCAGTTGATGGGCACAGTGGCAGCATTTAATGGCTATAGTGGCTGCAAATGATGGGCCCAGTAGTTGCAATTGATGGGCACAGTGGCTGCATTTGATGGGCACAATGAGGCTGCAATTGATGTTTTTTCTTCAGAATTTTTCAGTTTGTTTGCGCCCCCCCCCCAAAAAAAATTTTGAGCACCAGCTGCCAGTGACCCTGACCCCCCCAGGGCGAAAGGCTCCTGACAAGGGCAAGGATAAACTTTGTCCACCCAGCCAAACAGCCTGGCAGACCCATCTCCTCGAGTAAAGGTGAGGGACTCCACAGAAGAGAGACCCCCCAATTCAGGGGAGGAAGGAATGGTTACACATCCTCTCCCTAGACTTCAGGGTAGGCACAAGGACCCACACCCCCTGTCCAGTGAGAAAGAAACACAGACAAAAGTGCCAGGGAAAACATGAAGAAAAAATAACTTAGTAAATAAACAAGTGCCCGTGCTAATGCATAGGCTAGGCCCTGTGACCTGGTAACAAATATTGCCCCAGACTTAGCCAAAAGGACTAGCCCAAAGGAGCGCAGTGCAGAAAAAGCTTTAGTGCCATGGCCATGTGCTCATTCTCACTACTGGTTTCCCAAACCCAGGGTACACTGACACCGCAGATTCTCTGCCTTCCCAGCCCACGGCCAGACCAGGTAGACTCATTCAGATTAGGGGGCCCCTCCAGACTTCCCAGGGGATTTACTCCTGTGCCCCACATCTCGTGGATGCCCCGGTTTCTGTTCCAGATGCTACTAGTCTTCAGAGCCCCCCCCATTATACCAGCAGGAACACTATACAGCCAGCCATTGCTGCCTAAAGTCCAGCATAGTGGCGCAACACCCCTACTGGACACTGATAAGAAGAGATACTACACTTGATCTTAGCCAAAAGGCAGAGTACTGTTGGGGAATGTGAAGGGGGGGGGGTAATTTTGCTGCGTCACAAAGTGCAGTGGCCATGGAAAAAGTACACCCCTGCCTGGCTGTCGTTGCAGCTTAAGTGGGGGAATGGGCTGTTAAAAACATGGCTCAAGCACCTATTTTTGCCACCACCCAACCACAAATGTAATCTAAGCCTTACTTTGCCTTGTCCCTTTAAGTGATATTAAAGTCTTGTTTTTTTTATTTAAAAATAACAAACATGTTATACTTACCTGCTCTGTGTAGTGGTTCTGCACAGAGAAGTCTAGAGCCTCCTCTTCTCGGGTCCCCTGCTGGCACTCCTGGCACCTCCCTTCAGCTGAGTACCCCCACAGAAGGCAGCTTGCTATGGGGGCACCAGAGCCTAGCTGCTAATCTGTGTGTCCATTCAGACATGGAGCCACAACTCGGACCTGCCCCCTCTCTCTCCTCATTGGCTCACTGATTTGATCGACAGCCAATGAGGAGGGAGAGTCCCGGACAGCCGAGGCTCTCGTGCATCACTTCTGGATCGAGATGGGGCTCAGGTAAGTATTAGTGGGTCTGAAGAGGGGCTGCTGCACACAGAAGGCTTTTTATCTTAATGCATAGAATACATTAAGATGAAAAAAACCTACTTCCTTTAGAACCAATTTAACATCCCTATTGGCCAGTGAGGCTACCCAGAGACCAACAAAATGGCCAAGGAGGTGGGAGGGGTGGGGCTGAGCTCAACATTTGCAGGAAATTATAAGATTTGCATATAACTTCAGCTGCATCTTTATCATAATCATTGTGATGTGTGGATTTCATTGGCTATTTCAATGAAGTGTTCTGTTTAAATCGTCTGTGATTATGTCAGGTTGGTTTCAACCTTTTAATTGTTAGATTGATAGGTTTTATTGTACATATTTGTCACTTCAATTTATTTTAAGGGACTGATAAAGCATTACCATAAGTTATGCCACGTACACACGAGCGGATTTTCTGTCGAAAAAAACTTGGACGGAATTCCGCTCAAGCTTGGCTTGCATACACACGGTCACACAAAAGTTCTCTGATTGTTAATTGTTTCCAAGCATGCATAGGAATTTTGCTACAGACGATCGGAATTTCTGATCGGAACTTTTTCCGACCGAAAAATTGAGAACCTGCTCTCAATCTTTTGCTGGCGGGAATTCCACCAGCAAAAGTCAGAAAAAGTCAGAAAAAGTCCAATTTAGATGGAGCGTACACGGTCGGAATTTCCGACCAAAAGCTCACATCGGACTTTTGCTGGCGGAATTTCCGATCGTGTGTACGGGGCATTAGTGTTTTGGTAAAGTTACACAAAGAAAGAAAAGTTTTTGCAAGATTTTGTGGGTAACTTAACCGCTTCCCGACCGCCTCACGCAGATATACTGTGGCAAAATGGCACGGGCAGGCATAATCACGTACCTGTACGTGGCCCTTTAAATGCCTGCCCGTGGGTCGCGCGCCGCCAGCAGCGCGCTCGCGACCCGGTCGGGAGCTCCGTGACCCCGGCCACAGGACCAGCGGACCCGATTGCCGCTGGTGTCCCGCGATCGGGTTACGGAGCTGAAGAACGGGGAGAGGTTTGTGTAAACAAACCTCTCCCCGCGCTTCCTACTCTGCCTGTCATTGATTGGCTGTTCCCGGTCATCGGGAAAGCCAATCAATGACGTCAGACGTCAGCCCCGCCCCCTAATGTAAAAAAAACACACACACGTCACAGCCCATAACACCTCCCCTCCCCCTAGTGGTTAACTCTTTCACTACAACTGTCATTTATACAGGAATCAATGCATTTAAATAGCATTGATTGCTGTATAAATGACAATGGTCCAAAAAATGTGTCAAAAATGTCTGATGTGTCCGCCATAATGTCGCAGTCACAATAAAAATCGCTGATCGCCGCCATTACTAGTAAAAAAAAAAATATTAATAAAAAGGCTATAAAACTATCCCCTATTTTGTAAACGCTATAACTTTTGCGCAAACCAATCAATAATTGCGATTTTTTTTTTACCAAAAATATGTAGAAGAATACGTATCACGTATATACGTGCATAAAAAAGTACACCATCTATACATGTCAGTAAGTGCCTGAGAACTTGTGAATGTAAATGCGTGAGGAGCAATGCCTCATGGGACATGTAGTCGTGGGTAGAAAGTGAGTGGTTCTAAAGTCAGAAGTTTTTTTACTTTGCTATAGGGGCACTCTATATTATACTTTGTAGCTTGCTATTGGAACACTCTGAAGGCAGGAGGAGCCAGAAGCGTTGGTGGGGGACCCTAGAAGAGGAGAATCAGGGCTGCTCTGTGCAAAACCATTACACAGAGCAGGTGAGTATAACATGTTTGTTGTATAAAAAAAATCACTTTAAAGACTGTGTGCAGGAAGATCGGCATCTGAACCCAGAGAAGGTGGAGACTGATGGACTGGAGGAAATATAAGGCATTACAATTACATTTAAAGTAAAACTTTACCAGTATTGTGCATTATATTTAAAATGATCATATCCATGAAAAAAAAAAAAAGTCTCAGCTTTTAGTACTACTTTAATATAAAAGATTTAAATCTTCCTTCCACCCTTCATATAGCTTCATGTCTGACTCCCAGTTATAATGCCCATATAGCCTACTTCTGGGTGTATTTATTATTATATACGATATAAGTAATATATAATTATTACGTTCACTGTTTCACAGTATAAATGAACCCCTTATAGTATCGATTATGTGCTCTTTTTGTACTATAAAGGGCTAATTTAATTTTTATTCTTAGTGTATCCTTACTGTGGACGAGTGTGGGGTGTAGCAAGATGGCGGCGACGGAATGTCACTTCCATAGCAAACTGCGATGGGTCGCCAAATATGTAGTTACAGAGGCACTTGGGGAAGGGGGGAGGAGTACAGTGACGTCGATGTCCGTGGCATCACCGGATCTCCGACAGAACTCCCTGAAGACCCTGAAGCCGGCGGAGAGGTGAGTACAAAAAAAAATTTACAATTAATCAAGGAATTAATCTTCAAATTCCCCAGCCCTAATATATAGTATTAGCAGGTTCCGACATGCAGAGCCGGGCGCTGACATTCTGCGCTAGCAGGGCCAGCCGCTGACATTCTGTGCTACATGCAGGGCCGGCTGCTGGTGGTGGTGGGAGGAGCGGAGGCATCCATGGCAACCCAGGCCGCTGCTTCGCACATGCGCCCCTCAGCTGATGGGCACCTGGCAACCAGGACGCCAGGAGAGGAGGAGGGACAGAGAAGACGAGGAAGTGGTCGCTATGGGGAGGTGGAGCCATGGCCACACTGTAACAAGGGGAAGGCGAGCTGCGGGATGTCAGCGTATCTCCCCCGCTCGCCCCCCCTCTCCTGTCAGCAGAGCGCATTTGGCTGCTCAGCTTGTTGCCAATTTGTTTCTGTCCCCATTGGCCACAGTGTAGGGCCAATCAGAAGAGACTAGCAGTGCATCGTGGGACATGTAGTACTGGAGGATTGTAAGCCCCATTGTTGTCCACAGGCAGCAGACTTCAGCCCCCAGCATGCACTCTGCTGGGGAAAAGAGTGAGGAACCCAGGAAAAATCCTGGAACCCAGGAAAAAGCTGAGTGACTACTAAAGGAAAAAGAGAGGACTGTGCTGGGGAAGCCAGAGAGGGAGCCACACTGTACCCGCACCACCAGAGAGAGAGCCACGCAGTACCCGCAACACCAGAGAGAGATAAGCTGTACCCGCACCACCAGAGAGCTAAGCTGTACCCGCACCACCAGAGAGCTACGCTGTACCCGCACCACCAGAGAGAGCTACGCTGTACCCGCACCACCAGAGAGAGCTACGCTGTACCCGCACCACCAGAGAGAGCTACGCTGTACCCGCACCACCAGAGAGAGCCATGCTGTACCTGCACCACCAGAGAGAGGGCCACACTGTACCCGCACCACCAGAGAGAGCTACGCTGTACCCGCACCACCAGAGAGAGCTACGCTGTACCCGCACCACCAGAGAGAGCTACGCGGTACCCGCACCACCAGAGAGAGCTATGCTCTACCCGCACCACTAGAGAGAGCTACGCTGTACCCGCACCACCAGAGAGAGCTACGCTGTACCCGCACCACCAGAGAGAGCTATGCTGTACCCGCACCACCAGAGAGAGCTATGCTGTACCCACACCACCAGAGAGAGCTACGCTGTACCCGCACTACCAGAGAGAGCCACGCTGTATCTGCACCACCAGAGAGAGGGCCAGGCTGTACCCGCACCACCAGAGAGAACCAGGCTGTACCCGCACCACCAAAGAGAGCCATGAGAGCCACGCTGTACCCGCACCACCAGAGAGAGCCACGCTGTACCCGCACCACCAGAGAGAGCCACGCTGTACCCGCACCACCAGAGAGAGAGCGCCATGCTGTCCAGCACCACCGGAGAGAGAGCAGGTCAGTGTCACTGGGCAGTATGGCCACAATAGGATTGGGACATCGTAATATAAAGGGAACTGCAGTCCCCTTTATATCACAGTATCCCTGCACATTACAGGTGGAGGACTGACACCAGCCACCCCCGCGAATGTCTACCGATGCCCCAAACCCCCCCCCCCCCACACACACACACACACACACCCAGTCCCTCTGGAAAAGTTGGCTGCTCAGTTTAAAATGTCCGGGCCTATTTTTTGTCCCATATAGCATATAGATATTTAAGAATAAATTGCCTTTTTTTTTATACTTTACATATTAACTACCGGTAAATTATACACTACACTTTTTTTAAGGTTATTATCCAATTAATTTAAAACAATAATCGGCCAACTAATCGATTATGAAAAAAATCGTTAGTTGCAGCCCTATATCTTATTAATAATAATTTAAAACCTAATAAAAAAAATAAAGACTGATGCAATCCTTTCTTGCAGGACCATCTTCCCCAGGTCCCATTATTGATGTACAGTAAATACCGGTATGTCAGTTCATCTTAAGCAACTTGGAAGCAATTACTGATTAGACTGTACAGTACTCAATGCATATCGTAAACCGTATTCACTTTTTCAGAAGAACATAATAATCAATAGTGTATAACCATTTGAAGAACAGCCAATATAAAAATCACATATGCCATCCATGTGTGTTTAACCCCCCACATATTCAGAAGATAGGAGACCAGAAGGGGACAAGTGAAACGCAATATAAAGACTAAATAGGGCTCATTTACTAAAATCAAATACATTTTTAACTTTGCAAGGGAAGTTGCACTTTGAATGGGAAATCGTCCCAGCGCTTGCAAAGAACATCCAATCACATACAAGGAAAAAAAAAAAACAGCATTTCTGCTTGCCTGCACATGTTTAGAAGGTGGAAGGCAGCAGAACTTTACCTTATTCACTATGCTGTACTAGTAATTCCCTTGTAAAGTCAAACTGCACTTTCCAAGCAAACAGTTTATTTGCCTTTACTCCACACCAAAGCATTTCCAACAAACAGGAGATCTTACTACACATTTCAATCATCCCACTATGAAGTGGCCACTGGGTAAATCTCAATTCATCTATATTCTATAAGGTTGAATATGGAAAGGCAAAAATTCTGTTCACTTTCCAATGGAATTTTAATTAACTTCAAATTTAAATTGCAAAAAATACCCAATAATGTGCAAGAAAAAAAAAAAAGAATAAAATAAATTAAAAAAAAAAACAGTATTTTTGCTTGCAGTTGTTTGGATAATAGAAGTCAGCAGACTTTCACCTCATTCACTAAACTCAAGGAAATTCCCTTGCAAAGTTAACAGCCTATTTGCCTATAGTAAATCAACCCCTGTACATCTCCAAGGTTTTTTGTAGAGTCTCCCCTCAGTTAGTGAATATTGTCTTGCCTAGCCATAAATACCCTCAATCACATCCATGATGGGATAGAGTGAGATACACTATATTAGCAAAAGTATTGGGAAACCCGCCTTTACACTATAACAGCTTCAACTCTTCTGAGAAGGCTGCCCACAAGGTTTAGGAGTGTGTCTATGGGAATGTTTGACCATTCTTCCAGAAGTGCATTTGTAAGGTCAGGCACTGATGTGGACGAGAAGGCCTGGTTCGCAGTCTCCGGTCGGGTTGAGGTCAGGACCAGGCCAGTCAAATTCCTCCACCCCAAACTCACTCATCCATGTCTTTATAGACTTTGCTTTGTGCACTGGTCCAAATCATCATCAGGGGTTGGGCTTGGCCCCTTAGTTCCAGTGAAGGGAACTCCGTGACCACGGCCGCGGGAACAGCGGACCCGATCGCCGCTGGTGTCCCGCGATCGGGTCACAGAGCTGAAGAACGGGGAGAGGTATGTGTAAACAAACCTCTCCCCGCGCTTCCTACTCTGCCTGTCATTGATCGGCTGTTCCCGGTCATCGGGAAAGCCGATCAATGACGTCAGACGTACAGCCACGCCCCCCTACTGTAAAAAAAAACACAACACGTCACACTAACTCCTCCCCGCCCCCTAGTGGTTAACTCCTTCACTGCCACTGTCATTTACATAGGAATCAGTGCTATTTAAATAGCACTGATTTCTGTATAAACGACAATGGTCCCAAAAATGTGTCAAAAATTTGCAATGTGTCCGCCATAATGTCGCAGTCACAATAAAAATCGCTGATCGCCGCCATTACTAGTAAAAAAAAAAAAAATATTAATAAAAATGCTATAAAACTATCCCCTATTTTGTAAACGCTATAACTTTTGCGCAAACCAATCAATAATCACTAATTGCGATTTTTTACCAAAAATATGTAGAAGAATATGTATTGGCCTAAACTGAGGAAAAAATAATTTTTTTATATATTTTTTGGGGATAGTTATTATAGCAAAAAGTAAAAAATATTGAATTTTTTTCAAAATTGTCGCTCTATTTTTGTTTATAGCGCAAAAAATAAAAACCGCAGGGGCGATCAAATACCACCAAAAGAAAGCTCTATTTGTGGGAAAAAAAGGACGCCAATTTTGTTTGGGAGCCACGTCGCACGACCACGCAATTGTCAGTTAAAGCGACGCAGTGCCGAATCGCAAAAAGGGGCCTGGTCCTTTGGCTGCCAATTGGTCCGGGGCTGAAGTGGTTAAGGCATCAGTATACCAAGACATTTTGGACAAATTCATGCTCCCAACTTTGTTGGAACAGTTTGGGGTGGCCCCTTCTTGTTCCAACATGACTGCGCACCAGTGTGCAAAACAAGGTCCATAAAGACCAGGAAGGGGTTAACATCAAGGGAGATCAAAGGGTCAAATGTGTTCCTAGGGAGTGCTTGCTAACTGTGTGGGGGTGCTTGTAATGTGGGAAGGCAGAGATCTGTGTTCCTGCTTAGCAGAAACACAGGATCACTACTTCTCCTTCTCACAGAACGGTGATCTGCTTTGTTTACATAGGCAGACTGTCGTTCTGTCTCTCTTGGAAACGATCGGCAGGTCCCGGTTGACATTGCACCCTCTGGTCCTGCTGATTGGCTCCCGCTGTGTCCAATCACAGCAGTAGCGGGTCACCGGCAGCGCGCGTGCACGCTCCAGACCCGGAAGTGCAGGATCATGTACAGGTGCGTGAGCTTGCCCAGAGGAGCCGCTTTGCCACTGTATGCCCTAAGTGGGTAGAATTTTTCACACTCTTACAAATGTTTAAATAATAGCGAGTTGTTAAGATTATCTTTAAATCTGAGTAATTATGATTTTAGGTTCAAGGTTCACGGCTGCTGAACCACTTGCTTACTGGGCACTTAAACCCCCCTCCTGCCCAGACCAATTTTCAGCTTTCAGCGCTGACGCACTTTGAATGACAATTGCGCGGTCATACAACACTGTACCAAAATGACATTTTTATCATTTTTTCCCACAAATAGAGCTTTCTTTTGGTGGTATTTAATTACAGCTGGGATTTTAATTTTTTGCTAAACAAACAAAAAAAGATGCAAAATTGTGAAAAAAATAAAAATCATGTTTAATAGTTTGTTATAAAATTTTGTAAACAGGTCATTTTTCTCCTTCATTGATATGCGCTGATGAGGCGGCACTGGTGGGCACTGATAAGCTGCACTGGTGCGCACTGATAGGCTGCACTGATGGGCACTGATAGGCACAGTTAAGGCGGCACTGATAGGCACAGATAAGGTGGCACTGATGGGGACAGATAAAGCAGTACTGATGGGCACAGATAAGGCAGCACTGATGGGTGGTACTGATGGGTGGCACGGATGGGTGGCACTGATGGGGACTGATAGATACCACTGATAGATGGCACTGATGGGCACTGATGGGCGGCACTGATGGGCACTGGTAGGTGACACTGATGGGCACTGGTAGGTGGCACTGAGGTCCAGCACTGTTGTTGAGGCACTGATAGGTGGCACTGTGGACACTGATGGGTGGCACTGTGGGCACTGATAGGCTGTACTATTGCCTATTGTTAGGTGGCACTGGCAGGGGGCACAGGTGGACACTGATGAGCTGGCGCCAGCTCGCGGTGATCGGGACTGATGTCCCTCTCATGGCCGCCGGCGATTGGCTTTTCCTTTTCTCCTTGCGCTGTCAGTGCGAGGAGGAAAAATAGCCGTACCCCTTACTCCGATCTGTGATCCATCGAGTCTCACAGACTCACTGATCACAGAGCGCGCCACGCGCGCCCTTCAAGGGGTGCACAGGCCGCTCGTGCATGGGAGTACGTCAATAGACGTAGTCCCGGCAAAGCAGGTCCACGCTGTAGCCGTCATTAGGCTATAGCACGGATCTGTAGTGGTTAAACCCATTCGCTGCCACAGACACGTCATACCTCAGCAGCAGCAGGATTTTCTTACACACACTCCTGGCTGCTACAGAGAAAGTACAGAGGCCCGGTGATGACATCACTGGGTCTAAAATAAGTTATGTCATAAAAGAACAAAGGTTGTATGTAAAAATGTCATTAGCCTGGTGATGGGGGTGGGCAGGTAAAGTAAAAGGAGATTACTTTTCAGCTTTAACATATAACACAGCTTTGAGGATGGTCTCACCTTGCCAGGAGGTATTCCTTCAGGCAGAAAACTCTTATTGGGTTCACGACTTATTAAAATTGCAATTTAGCTGAAGATGAATTGGGATTGTGCACAGATGGGGTAATTCTGCTGGAAAGAGGAACTCGGAATTGAAAGTGCTCTCTCCTGTCTGTGTGTTATAGTTTCCTTTCATTGAATAAGGAGGTAATTTAAGCACAGAAGATGAAGCAAATTCAGGTCACTGGAGGCTTTGTTCTATTCTGCTGTGTATATTAGCACCGTAAATAATCACGAAGATTCTTTGGAAAGAGAACAAAATTGCAACATGAAATACATTCACATTATTTTGACTGTTACGCAGATCAGAGATTAACATTAAAGCGGTTGTAAAGATTCTTGTTTTTTTTTGTTTCTGAAAATAATAAACATTTGATACTTACACAGATTGGCCCTGAACGTTCTCTTCTGGGGTTCCTCACTGGCGATCTTGGCTTCTCTTCTTCTCCGAGTGCTCCGATAACAAGCCACTTGCTATGGGGACACTAGTGAAGGGTCCATCCTGAACTGTGCTGTATGAATCTATAGACACACAGAGCGGCTCAGCCCTGCCCCGCCCCTTCCTCACAGGATTTGACTGACAGCAGCAGAAGCCAATGGCTTCCGCTGCTGCCAAGTCTATGAGTAGAGCGAGAGGGGAGAAGAGCTGTTCCAGACATTCACAGTGCTGGATCAAGATTGGGCTCAAAGGTTTTTACTTATGGCAGAGAATGCATGAAGGTAAGAAAAAAAAAAAAAAAAACTTTTACCTTTATAACCATGTTAACTAATGCCACGTACACACGAGCGGATTTTCCGTCAGAAAAATCTTGGATGTTTTTTCCGACGGAATTCCGCTCAAGCTTGGCTTGCATACACACGGTCACACAAAAGTTTGCTGAACTTTTGACTGCCGAGAACGCAGTGACATACAACATTACGACAAGCCGATAAAATGAAGCCCAATGCTTCTGAGCATGTGTCGAATTGTTTCTGAGCATGCGTAGGAATTTTTTGCGTCGGAATCATGCTCTCAATATTTTGCTGGCTGGAATTTGGCCAGCAAAAGTCAGATGGAGCATACACACGGTCGCATTTTCCGACCAAAAGCTCTCATCAGTCTTTTGCTGGCCGAATTTCCAATGTGTACGCGGCATTAGAGTTTTTTATGAGCACAGTAAAATAGGCATTTCTTAGTACACTATTTGTTTACAACTTTTAATGCTGATGGCTTCTTCACTCTCAGTGCTGCTTTCCTGAACTTCTGGTCTTCACAGGAATGGGTTAAAGTGACACCAAACTGGTTAAAAAATCTAAGTATGTATTCTTAAAGTAGTTATAAAAAGGGATTTTTTTTAAATTAACAAACATGTTATACTTACCTGTTCTGTGCAATGGTTTTGCACAGAGCAGTCCCGATCCTCCTCTTTTTGGGTCCCTCGCCACTGCTCCTGAATCCTCCTCTTCTCAGTGGAAAAAGGAAAAACTATGTATTACTCATAGTAAGCAATGACATCCTTAATTCTATTTTCTCAAAACCTCTTGAGGATTGAACCCGATTTCAGTTTTGCCATCTTCCAGTTTTCATGAACGTTGCCCAGTGAGGTTGCTATTGTCCAGTCTAAGGCCTGGTACACACTGTCAGCTTTTTTTTAAAACAAAAAACCTGACAGATCACTGTACTAACACACACATTGTTAGTACAGCAATCACCCCAACTGTGCTATTGTGTTCTGACAGGGGATGCACCAGAACACAGCGGTCAGTGCTCTCAGCCATTGGACTGCCTATCACAGGGTGGTGCACTGTAATAGCCAATCTTGGGCAGGTGCAAAGGGCACCATCTTGTGGAAGGCAGCACACTGACTTTTATTTTTTTAATGGTAATGTGCAGAGTCCATACATACAAAACATACCCCTGAGCTTTGCAACTTGAAAATGAGGGGTATGCCAGGGAGAGAATGACTGCGTCCCACATAAAATGGGTGTGGCCAAAAATGTATTGTGGGAGTGGCTTAAGGGCAGAGGGGAAGAGACTGCGGATGGATTACAGGAGATAACCAGAGACTGCGGACAGACTACAGGAGATAATCAGAGACTGCGGATGGATTACAGGAGATAATCAGAGACTGTGGACGGATTACAGGAAATAATCAGAGACTGCGGACGGACTACAGGAGATAATCAGAGACTGCGGATGGATTACAGGAGATAATCAGAGACTGTGGACGGATTATAGGAGATAATCAGAGACTGCGGGCCGACTACAGAAGATAATCAGAGACTGCAGACAGACGACAAGAGATAACCAGAGACTGCGGACTGACTACAGGAGATAATCAGAGACTACAGACTGACTACAGGAGATAACCAGAGACTGCAGATGGACTACAGGAGATAATCAGAGACTGTGGACCAACTACAGGACATAATCAGAGACTGAGGACAGATTGCAGGAGATAACCAGAGACTGGAGATAGACTACAGGCGATAATCAGGGACAGCGAAAGGACTACAGGAGATAATCAGAGACTGCACATGGACTACAGGAGATAACCAGAGACTGCGGACGGACTACAAGAGATAATCAGAGACTGCAGATAGATTACCCTTATCTTAGGGTCCCTACTCTCCTCTTACATCAGTGACCCCCTGCAGATTCTTTTTAGCAGATGGCAGGGCAGTCTGACTGTAGCGTTGAGCTGTCATGCACTGACCTTAATTTTCTGGTGCAGTCCAGGGCACTGAAGCTAGGAATTAATTCTCTTGTCCCCCTGCTCCTCCTGCTTGCAGTACGCTTAATTTTTTTATTAAAAAGGAGCCTTTATGTCATCATGCAGTATGCATAGGGTCAGCGGAGCGCCCCACCTGAGCCAAGCCATCCGTCAGCGGAGTGTCCCGCCCCCACCCGATTCAAGCTGAGCCGTCTGTCAGTGGAGCGCCCCGCCCCCTGTCTGAGCTGAGTCGAGATCTAAAGAGGGCTGGAGAATGGAGGAAGGAGGGGGAGGATGACAGTGGCAGCAGCTGGATCGACACAGGAGATTGCCTTATTCCCGTCCATTGACAATTACGAACCGGTCGGGGACGAGTACAAAGCTCCCTTTTTTCACAAACACAACTCTGCTCTGGCGGGATTCAGACACCCCCGCCCCCCTTATCTACGCCCATGAAGGGGAGAGAGCAGACAGAGCTGCTGTTCTTGTGCACATCAATAGATCGTGATTTGACTCAGGTAAGTATAAGTGGGGGGAACTAAATGCAGTAAATGCAGATAGTTTTTTACCTTAATGCAGAGAATGTGGCACATCTGCAGGGGGATTGTGGTGTTGTGCACACCTGGCACTAATGAGCCCCCTATGTTTGTACATACACATATATATATATATATATATATATAATTTTATGTTTATATAGTATTTTCATCTCTAGCTAAAGAATGTTGATCAAAACATACACTCAGGGGTTGATTTACTAAAACTGGAGAGTGCAAGATCTGGTGCAGTTGTAAATGATAGCCAATCAGCTTCTAACTTGAGCTTGTTTAATTTAACTGACAAAAAAACATGGAAGCTGATTGGTTTTTATGCAGAGCTGCACCAGGTTTTGCACTCTCCAGTTTTAGTAAATCAACCCCACAGTCTGCTGATTGGATGGTAAGGGAGGAGCAGCAGGCTAATTAAAGCAGTAAAAAATGTAAGAAAAAATAAAATTTTTCCACCTGCAAGGCAATATCATATTGTGCTAGAATGCACTGCATTCTAGCACATTATGAAAGACTTACCTTAAAACAAAGCCTTCCAATGGCGCAATGTCACCGCTGCAGAGGCTCCCATCTTCACCTGGTCTTCCTTCTGGGTTCAAGGACTCCGGATGTCTGACTGGCCGAGCCGCAATGACGTCACTCCACTGCATGGGAGTATTGGCAGCGGCACACAGCTCTGAAAAAACGGCGCGGGTATGACGCTCCTTCAGAGCGCATGCACGCGGTGACGTCACTGGCTTCTGCTCAGTAGAATATCTCCTTAACGGTGCACCATTAGGAGATATTAATTTTACCTACAAGTAAGCTTTATTATAAGCTTACCTGTAGGTAGAAAATAGAAAAAAGAGCCCACTACCATTTTATGTCATCTCTCTGCCCTCATGAGCTCAGGCCACATAGCTGAGTCTGACTTGGTCATAGCACTGGAGCTCTTCCTCTCTGCCAGTCTGAGTGCTGCTGTTTTGGGGATAGTAAGATACTAGAAACGATCCATATACATCTGAGGTAGATGAGAAGCTAATATTGAGACAGCCTGTAGACCCGCAGCACTCAAACGTTCTAACGTAAAGTTATATAGCTGACTAGTGCTTATGCAGCATTATACAGACATTTATGAGCTGCCTGTCAATACATCCTCAGGTTAATTACAGGCTGCCTTAAGTCTATACAACTGGCTCAGTGCTTACACCAAACCTTCTCAGGGAAAGCTCTTGTAAACATTGCATTTCTAATTACACTAATGTTCAGAAGGGGGAGGAGGGCCCTTGCACATTGTTTTGCCATGATCTTGTTTCCACTTTAAAATTAAAGTGTTTGTTAACCCCCCCCCCCAAAAAAAAAGAAATAGATATCATGGTCCCTTTAAACAGATTAAATAGCACAGTGCTTTTTTTCCTAAACTGTAAAAAAAACCTGCCTGAACCTGCCACTTCCTTTATCCCCCTCTCTGCACTGATCATGAAAATCAGGGCTGCTGAGCCCTGACCATTGTCCGCAGCCCTGCTCTACCCTCATCTCTCCCCTTCATCCCCTCCTCCTATCGCCTTGTTGTGTGTTTCTGTCTCCACCCCCCTCCCCGCCACTATTATTACTAATCCGAAACTTTTAAATGGTCACTGGCAGCCCCTCTGTGATACTCAGGAATAGTACACTGTATATGTGTTTTCTAAAAACGAGGACTGTAAATACCTGTTTAGAGCTATCTTCAGGCCAGTCACGTGACTCACGCCTGCTTTACAGCTCCGAGACAAGGCTTCTGTGGGAGGGGTTGAGCGGCCACATGATCTCCCCGACTGTCGTCAGAGGGAGATCTCGGCCCCTCTTGCAGTAGCCATGTATCGGAGCTAAAAAGCGGTCGTGAGTCACGTGACCGGCCTGAAGATAGCTCTAAGTAGGTATTTACAAGCCTTGTTTTTAGAAAACACATATACAGTGTGCTATGCCTGAGTATAATACAGGGGCTGCCAGTGACTTATAATTGTGCCTTAACAAACACTTTAAAAGAAACCGCACAACCCACAAGCGAACTTGAATAATAATAAATGGACCTCCGGAAAAATCAGCAATTCTATCAAGCATGAGCTTTGGTTTTGTTTTACCAAGCAATATTTGTGAATCAAATGAGTAGTTTTTGTTTGCTAGACAATATTTTAAGAGCGCTGGGGTGAATAATCAATCTTTCTGCACCACATGGCAGTGCAAAACAGAAGCAATGAGAGAGATTTATTGTTCTATTTCAGCTTGATTCATAAATTCCTTTCTTTGCAGCTTCAAAGTAGCACTATAAATAAAACCTGCCGACATCCACTTCTTCATGAAAAACTGTCTTAGGTCTTTGCATGAAGGCCTTGTCACACTAGCGATCATGTCACTGACGATAACTCCCAAACAGCAGGATCTCTATGGAGGACACGTGCAGACAGTGGAACACTCACCTGCTTCCAAATGTCACTTCCCCGTGGGCCTGCTTAACTGCTACAGAATTGACAATCTCTTGAATTGGAAATGAGCTAATGAACTTAGGACACAGTTCTTGTAGGGAAAATGTAGTTTTAGATTATTCGTCAAAAGCTGCACTAGATCCTCAGAAAAGCAATATCCTTCTTTGCCTTCTAAACAGCCCTGATCTTTGCCCTGGACTGAGTTTGAGAAAGGAATATCTGCAGTTAGAGCAGCCTTTCTCAACATTTCAACACAGAGGAACCCTTGAACTGTGTTAATTTAGTTGACGAAAATATTTTCATCATAATTCTTGTCAGCGGCATGTTTCTAGTGATGAAAACAAAACAAAAATAATGACGAAAATCAATTCCAATTTTCATCAACAAAGGAAACGGATCAAAAATGTGAGGGAGGGACATTTACCCACATGAACTTCCACTTTATATAACGGCAAAATCTGTGTCTGTAGTTTGTTCAAACCTTAATACCATAAATAATAACCTGTTATTTGATTTTTACTCCAGGAGTATATAATAAGTTTGAAAATTCTAGAGAAATGCTCAAGGTTGGGTTCACACCTATGCAAATTGGATTGGTTTCCTCGCATCCAATTCACATAGCAGTAGAATGTGACCGGCTCTCACATATCTCCGGGACGGCTGTGGAGCGCACTGCACAGAAACACTGTTCCCCATGTTCTGCTGTATGCCCCACAATGTGCCCCATATACTGCTATGTGCCCTTTGATGTGCCCTATGTTCTGCTGTGTGTCCTATGATGTGCCTCATGTCCTGCTGTGTGCCCTTTGATGTGCCCCATGCCCTGCTGCGAGCCCTGTAATGTGCCATGTGCCCTGCTGTGTGTCCCTTAATGTACCCCATTTTGTGCCCCGTGTTCTGCTGTGTGCCCCATGGATGTACCCAATTTTCTGCTGTGTGCCCCATGATGTTCCCTATTTTCTGCTGTGAGCCCCGTAATGTTCCCTGTACTCTGCTGTATGCCCCTTGTGCCCCTTTATCTGCTGTATGCCCTTCGATGTGCCCCATGTTCTGCTGTATGCCGATCAATGTGCCCCAGGTTTTGCTGTGTGCCGCTTGATGTGCCCCATGTTCTGCTGTGTGCCGCTTGATGTGCCCCATGTTCTGCTGTGTGCCCCATGTTCTGCTGTGTGCCCCATAATGAGCATCTGTGCAGAAAAAAAAAAGTACAAGTTTCACATAAAATAGGTACCGTATTTATCGGCGTATAACACGCACTTTTTCCCCCTTAAAATCGGGGGAAAGTCGTGGGTGCGTGTTATACGCCGATACCCAAAAAAAAAATGACAAAAATCGGTTGCGGCGCCGAAAAATGGCGACCGCGGCCGAAAAAGGCCGAACCGCGGCCGAAAAAGGCCGGAAAAAGCCGAAGCGCGGCCGAAAAAGACCGAAGCCGGCTGTTCAGCTCCGCTCGTAGTCCCGCCTCCCTGCGCTCGCTCCCGAAACAGCGGGGAGGCAGGACTCCGAGCGGAGCTGAACAGTCGGCTCGGTCTTTTTCGGCCACACTTCGGCCTTTTTCGGCCGCGGTTCGGTCTTTTTCGGCCGCGCATGCGCGGTATTTCTCGCGGCGGGAAATTTAAACGCTGGCGAACTGCAAATGACACTAGCAAGCTGCAAATGACGCCGGGCAAGCTACAAATGACGCTGGGCAAGCTACAAATGACGCTGGGCAAGCTACAAATGACGCTGGGCAGGTTGCAAATGACGCTGGGAAAGGCTGCAAATGACGCTGGGCAAGCTGCAAATGACGCTGGGCAAGCTACAAATGACGCTGGGCAAGCTGCAAATGACGCTGGGCAAGGCTGCAAATGACGCTGGGCAAGCTGCAAATGACGCTGGGCAAGCTGCAAATGACGCTGGGCAAGCTGCAAATGACGCTGGGTAAGCTGCAAATGACGCTTAAATGTAAGTTGTTTTTTTTTCCTAAACTTCTCTCCTAAAACTTTTTTTTCCTTAAAATTCCCTCCTAAACTTGGGGTGCGTGTTATACGCCGGTGCGTGTTATACGCCGATAAATACGGTACGTTTTAATACTTTTTTATTATTATTTAAAGCTATTTCTTGAAATAATTGTTGTTATATCACAGCTCGCTGATCACACCGATGTTCCATGAGCTGTAGATCTGAACATTATTTCAGGGGTTCCCCGAGACCTCAGACTTTTTGCCAGGGGTTCCACAATGGTAAAAAGGTTGAGAAACACTGATCTAAGGTAATCTGAGGTTCATTCTCTCAGTGTGATTGTTTGTTTGGGGATGGTAAGCAATTGACAGGGAGGACTGGATCTTCAATTTGCTGCACATTTCCTGACAACATTTTCAGGTGAATTGGACTTTTCTTTCTGAAACAATGTAACTCTGTACACAATTTACATTGTCACAATTTCCCTTCCAAAGATGTTGGCAGTGGCAGAAGTTGAAGAGGATACCATTTGTTGAAAGGAAGTGTGCCATTGTGGTGAGACAGTCTACCACCACAAGGATTGAATTATATTCTTCAGATGGCCAATGAAATCCATCACCCACATGTTCCAGTGTTCTGGGATGGTGGTGTGAGAGGCCTGTAATGCTGCACAGTGCTGGATGGTGGTCTGAGGGGAGGCCTGTAATGCACAGTACTCTGCATGTCGGTGGTAAGAGGAGATCTGTAATGCACAAAGTGCTCTGGCGGGGTCTGAGGGGAGGCCTATAATGCACAGTACTCTGCATGTCGGTGGTAAGAGGCAATCTGTAATGCACACAGTGCTCTGGCGGGGTCTGAGGGGAGGCCTGTAATGCACAGTACTCTGCATGTCGGTGGTAAGAGGAGATCTGTAATGCACACAGTGCTCTGGGCGGTGGTCTGAGGGGAGGCCTGTAATGTGCTCTGCTCTGCATGTCTGTGGTAAGAGGAGATATGTAATGCACACAGTGCTCTGGCGGGGTCTGAGGGGAGGCCTGTAATGCACAGTGCTCTGCATGTCGGTGGTAAGAGGAGATATGTAATGCACACAGTGCTCTGGGCGGTGGTCTGAGGGGAGGCCTGTAATGTGCTCTGCTCTAGATGGTCGTGAGTCAGGACTCTCATCAAGAGGTCTGTAATGCACAGTGCTGCTCTGGACGATCGTTTGAGGAGGCCTGTGATGCTGCACGGTGCTAACTGCTAAGCATGGAGCTCCGTGGAAACTGTAAAACGTCCCTCCCTCCCATTTTTGTTCCGTTAACGAAAAAGGAATTGATTTTCGTCATAGTTTTCATCAATGGATGAACGTGGTGTACTTTTCGTTTCATTTTCGTCACTGTAAAAAGGGCACTGCTGAAAATTTTGACGAAAATGTTTTCGTTGGCAAAATTAACACTGCTGGGGAATTCAGAACTCGACATGTCACTGGGAATCCAGACTCCGGCAATGTCAGCAAACGGGCCGGCCAAAACGAAATGGCCAGAATCAAATCTACAGAACAGCAAAAAGAACCCCCAGGATCTGGGTCTCCATCCTTTTTAGAGCACACAGGACCAGGGGGTCAGACACAGGAAAAACCCAGGGAGCACAATCAATCCAAATATCCAAAAAAAAAAAAAAAAAAAAGGCAATTAATATATCCAGGGTGAATCTAAAATCTAAAATCACAGTGCAATAATAATCATGAAAATATGTGCCACAATATGAACACACACTAAAGTCCTCTGTGCATTCCATGTGACCATACACTGTGCAATCTATGTAAGCACTCAAAAAAATCCAAAGTGCAATTCATGCAGAAACACTCTTCTTGTGAAGAAAACAATCCTCAGTTGGTGAACTCCTCTCCCATATCACTCCAAAATTCTCACTTTAAGGTATTGACAGGTCAGGTTACACCGAGGTCAGCAAACGCACATATACCCTCCTGGGATCATAATATGAAGATAAATGCTTCTTCCACAAAGCTCCCACAGGTAAAGAAGCTCACAGGGGTGCCTCATCCACTTAGAAGTCACATCAAAAATAAAGCCTCTTATAGTGCTCACTGACAGTTTTTTGAGGAATCAGGTATAAAAACACTCACATGCATCAGTTTTTTAGAAGCATGAATAAATGATGAACGACACTAGCCTGGGTAACCAGCTGCTCCCTCACTCCATGCTTAATCTAAGCATGATGACTTTAACCCCACGCGTATCGTCCAATGTTGGACTTCTTCAGACCTTTTCGGATTGAGCCCAGCAAGTGGTGAGCCGGTCTCTAGCTGGTCCATAGGTTGCATGTAAGTGCTGTATAGTCCATGGGGACCCTGTGCTCCCCTCCAAAACTGGAGAACAGCTCACTCGTGAGGGTGGTGTGCAAGTGCATATAAAGTGCAGGGGGGCTTTGTGCTCCCCCCCCAAAAAAGGAAGACTACTTACCCGCTGTTTGTCATTTTATGTCAGTTTAACCCCTTCGCTGCCAGATCCTGATTTTTCTTGCACACGTTAAAATGCACACTTTAGGCCTTTAAATTGCACCATAAATCCAACAGTATATATTTTCTGAAAGCAGAGACCCTGGAGAATAATAGTAGTAGTTCATTTTTTAGCTCAGATGATCGTAGCACAATGGTTTATCAAATCCATATTTTAAGTAAAAAAAAACCTCTAAAGTTTATTTTAATGCACACAAGCACCATATATTACCCCATTTTTGGTAAAATATAAAGATGAGGGTTTTTGTCATGTAAATAGATTGCAAACTTGTCAAGCATCCCAGTGGAAGGGGGACAGAAAGAGAGGGCGAATTTCTGAAGTTGTAACCACTCTCTCTAATGACGCGTACACGCGAAAGGACTTTCCGGCAGACTAGGTCCGACGGTCTTTCCAGCGGACTTTCGGTGGAGTTCCGACGGGCTTTTCGAACAAACGGACTTGGCCACACACGAACAGACTAAGTCCAATCAAAAGTCCATTCGTTTTGCAGGTGATGATGTAAACAGGACTAAAAAAGGAAGTTCAATAGCCAGTAGCCAGTAGCCAATAGCTTCCTTTGCGTCGTATTTGGTCCGTCGGACCAGCACACAGACGAACGGTTTTCCCGATAGGAATTGAGTCCGTCGGATAGATTTGAAACATGTTCTATTTCTATGTCCGTCTGATTTTTGTAACGAAAAACGATTGGATTAGCCCACACACGATCGGATTGTCCGACGGACTAAGTCCGGTCTTGTGTACGTGGCATAAGCTTTCAAATAACAAACAGATCGTTACTGGGATGTACATGACAGACGAAGTGCCTGTGCTGGAAAAACAATAGGAAGAAAGAACAGCTGATTCATGATCATGCTCTTATTTGATATTTATTTAGTCTATCCCATACTTTTCCTTTGGACCCCTTTCATACTGGGGCAGCGGCCGCGTTTTCAGTAAAGCGCCAATCGTATTAGCAGAATTTTACCGCTGTTTAAGACGCGTTTTTTCGGCCACTAGGGGGGGCACTTTTAACCCCTATGAAGGGTTTTAAAACTCCTGTGTTGTTCATTCCAATGGGCAGGGCATTTTGGGAGCGTTAAATACGTTTTTCAGGCAGCAGAGGCTATTTCCAGTGCTAAAGCACCTGAAAACCAGCCCAGTGTGAAAGGGGTCTTAAAAATAACGAATTCCAACATGCATTCTTTCTTAATCTTCGCCTTCTTAAAAGAAACCTGTCATGAGAGAAACATGGAGACTACCATCTTTCTGCCATCTTTCTGAAAATACTATCTGGCATGCAATGAAGTCCTTTGCCTTTGACACCTTGAATCCAATGTGCATGATGGAGCTGAACCAGTAAATGGTCTTCTATTTATTTGAGCGCTGTGGGCTCAGTTGCCCTTCAAGGGGGTCTGTACCCAATTAAGGTCTGGTATAGGTGATCCTTGTCAAGGTCTATGGCTGCTCCCTCTCTGATAGTGTAGGAAAAGATGCTACACAGAGTACTTTGGATGGGTGTAGAGGCGCGCTCGGTTTAAAAGTTTGTTACACTTGAAGATATATTTAAAGCGTAACTAAACCAAGGAAGCTGCCATCTTAGCCTTTGTTTAACCACTTCAGCCCCGGAAGGATTTAGCACCTTAATGACCAAGCCATTTTTTGCAATACAGCACTGCATTAATTTAACTGACAATTGCGCAGTCGTGCGACGTTGTACCCAAACAAAATCGATGTCCTTTTTTCCCCACAAATAGAGCTTTCTTTTGGTGGTATTTGATCACTTCTGCAGTTTTTTATTTTTTGCGCTATAAACCAAAAAAAGACAGACAATTTTGATAAAAAATAACATTTTTTTTACTTCTTGCTATAATACATATCCAATTAAAAAAAAAATGTAAAAAAACGAATTTCTTCATCAGTTTAGGCCAATATGTATTCTACATATTTCTGGTAAACAAAAAAAACGCAATAAGCCTATATTGATTGGTCTGCAAAAAAGTTATAGAGTCTACAAAATAAGGGATAGATTTATGGCATTTTTATTATTATTATTTTTTTATTAGTAATGGCGGTGATCAGCGATTTTTAGCGGGACTGCAACACTACAGCAGACAGATCGGACACTTTTGACACTTTTCTGGGACCAGTGACCTTATTACAATGATCAGAGCTAAAAATATCAACTGATCACTGTATAAATGACACTGGCAAGGAAGGGGTTAACACTAGGGGGGCGATCAAGTAGTTAAATGTGTTCCCTGGGAGGTTTCTAACTGTGGGGGAAGTGGACTGACTGGGAGTACAGAGAGATCACAGTTCCTGATCACTAGGAACAGACAATCTCACTGTACTCTCCTGCTTCTCTGAGGCGCGATCGTGGGTGGCCGGTGGACACCGGACCCATGCATTGGTCTTTCCCGCAGTGCAGCGGGCCCACGCCGCAGTGTTTCGTGCATGAAACTACGTAAGGGTACGTCATTTCGCGCAATAGGGCTGCCCTCCCCCCAGTATATATGTGGTGGGCGGTCCTCAAGTGGTTAATCTGCAACTGCCATGGTGCTGCCAATGTGATTAGTTATGACACCAGCCATTTGATGGTTTGACAGTTTAGTTATGAACACAATCAAGAACGAGGCCCATTGGCACCTGTCAAAGTGCAGAATAGCGGCATGCCCCTACACCCATCATTCAACACTTTGAGGCACTGATCCATAACAAATATGCAGATAAAGGTTTTCCTGATATGCATACTTGTCATAAGTCAGTGACTCAAGATGTTCTGAAACTGGAGGGTCAGTAAAACAGCCAAGCAATGAGGAGGTTAGCAATGGCAGCCTAAACCTTCCTCTTAAGCCCCATACACACGGTCGGACAATCCGCGGACCAGGTCGGTCGGATCCTGTCCGTCATACTTTGTCTGATGTTGGTTTTGCGTACACACGGTCGGACAAAGTTGTCGGAAAATCCGATCATTCTGAACGTGGTGACGTTTGTTGCCTACGACGGGACTACGTAGAGGCTAGTAGCCAATAGCTTTGGTCTTGTAATGTGATCTGAGCATGCGTAGCACTTTGTCCGGTCGGACAACCGTACACACGATCGGATTTGGTGTGATCGGACCGTGTTGTCGGCAAATCTTTCCAGCAGGAGATAAGACATTGTCCGTCGGACAATCCGACGTACACTGTCCGATGGTGCATACACACGGTCTGATTTTTCAACAACATTGTCCGATCGGGCAGAATCCATGAAAAAGTCCGACCATGTGTATGGGGCTTTAGAATAGTTTTCCTTTAAACTTGTACAGCTGAGAGAATCCTGCAACATGTCTCACATATTGATCAGGTTGATGAATTATAAATTAGTTTAAAAGGCCTTTGGATAATTCACTTCCACCAAGCTGGAACATTAAGTAATTTTGGAAGGGGAAGGCCAAATTTAACTCCATTATTAATAACAGTTAAAGGGTAGCTCCACTTTTGTTAAAACATTGATATAACATATACAATTACTGCACAAACAGTTTTGTAATTTAAAGGGGTTGTAAAGGCTTGTGTTTTTTCACCTTAATGCATCCTTTGCATTAAGGTGAAAAAACACCTTGCAGTCACCGGACCCCTAGCCCCCCCCCCCCGTTTTACTTACCTGAGCCCCGAATTTCCATCGGCGCGTCCCCGCCATCCCTCTCTCCACAGGTTCCTGGCTCTTGATTGGATAGATTGATAGCAGCGCAGCCATTGGCTCCCGCTGCTGTCAATCAAATCCAATGGCGTGGGCATCGGGGGTCGGGGCCGAGTCCTGCATTCGGCCTCAATGGAAGCCGAGTGCTGGACTCGGGAGCACGCCCGCAAAGTAACCCCCTCGGGGAGAGCGCTTCTCCAAGGGGGTTATCTAATGTTGGGAGGAGCCGCAAGAGACGTTGAGGGACGCCAGAAATGGATGTTCAAGGCCATTCTGTGCAAAACTAGCTGCACAGTGGAGGTAAGTATGTTTGTTATTTAAAAAAAAAAAACAATCCTTTATGCCGCGTACACACGGTCGGACTTTCCGTCAGAAAAAGTCAGACGGAATCTTTTCATCGGATATTCCGATCGTGTATGGGCCTCATCTGACTTTTTTTTTTCTAAAATTCTTATGGACCTAGAAATAGAACATGTTTTAAATATTTCCGACGGAATCAATTCCTATCAGGAAAACCGCTCGCCTGTATGCTGTTCTGACGGACCAAAAACGTTGCATGCTCTGAAGCAAGTACAAGAAGGCAGCTATTGGCTACTGGCTATTGAACTTTCTTTTTCTAGTCCCGTCGTACATCACCGCATTCTAGACGGACGGACTTTGGTGTGATCGCGAAAAACTGGTCCTGTGTACGTGGCATTAGTATCACTTTAATATAATAACAATGACCTCATCTACTTCTAGCCATGACCTTCTGGTCCAGAATCAGTGCTTGTCCATATTGGACCCATCCGTTGATGGCACAGCGAATGTCCGTTGGATATTTCACAAACATGTATGCATTTCACAAACATGTATGCATTAGTGAGTATATATGCTCTATGAATTATCTAAACTAATTACGACATTTTAAACCAATTTTTCTAGTATTTTTTATGGTTTACCATCATATTTCTGAGTTTTCTGGTCCAAAAAATTGGGTTCCTTTAAAAAGGCGTATAAACGCAAACGCGGCTAAACGCAGGTGCCTGCGCTTAGCCGCGTTTAGCCGCGTTTAGCTGCGTCTTGCGTCTGAAACGTGGAAAAGCAAAGTTTCTGAATGCATTTTTTTGCTTCTGGAAAAACGAGGTTAAACGCAACTGCATAAAAATGGGAAAAAATGAGACTGTGTACATGGACACATAGGATAACATGCGTTCAGGTGCAGTTGAAAAAAGTGTCCAACTGCCGCTGAACGTGCGTTTAACAGCGTCTCGTGTGCATGGGGCCTTAGAATTCCTCAGCAAAAAATACTAAAAAGAAATCCCCTAGACTGAGTATGAATTGTCAATGTGCGTGATACTGTACTTGTGTGAGTGGCAGTTTCTGTACTATTTGGAAGAACCTGGGCATATTATCAGCAGCCCCTTTGGGGGAAAGCACTACATAACACTTTTATCATGGCTTCCTGTATGGGGTCGTTGTGTACACTGTTGATGAACATAACTCCTCCCTCCCAGCAGAAGTTTATTTGATAAATAGATTGGCTCAGTTCTGTCACAACTAGGGTTGAGCGAACCCGAACTGTAAAGTTCGGGTCCGTACCGGACTTTTGGGTGTCCGGGACCAGGACCCGAACCCGAACCATTGGCTGTAAGTTCGGGTTCGGGTCCGGTGTTCGGCGCTGTATTGGCGCCTTTTTAACAGCTTTAGGGCAGCCAATGGATGATCGTTTCACTAGTGTGCCCTAGAAGCCATCACAGCCATGCCTACTAATGGCATGGCTGTGATTGGCCAGTGCAGCATGTGACCCAGTCTCTATAAATAGTACACACACAGCACACAGCGTCATTCTGTTAGACAGACACTGTTAGACAGGTTCCTGTGCTGCAGATAGATAGAGGATTTTAGGAGTTAGTGTGCTAAAGTCAGTCCACATTCCTTGAATTTTATTCTAATTAGTTAGATCAGTGAGCGATCTAGATAGCTACAGTAGGGAGTTTCTTTATTTAGCAAAAGAAAGAGGCAGAGATAATTATTGAAGAGATTCCTAAATCAATTGTACCCTGGCTGGGGTGCAGTGCACAGTCACAGTAACAGTGCCATGAGGCCAGTGCCAGACAAAATATAAACGTTTTACCTGCAAGCTCAATGCAACATTAGGACCAACACTGCATATACTAAGAGATACACCAAAGTCTGTGTGTATTCTGCTATTGGAAAAACATTGCATAAAAATTAAATTTTTCTTTTTTTTTTTTTCCACAATAGCATTTTCTGCGTGTTCATACATACACGCTGTAGACACTAACATTGTATTCTGATATTGCAAAAACATTGCAAAAAAAATTAATTTTGCAGTGTTTTTTTTGTTTCCAATAGCATTTTCTGCGTTTTCATAAACGTTTTACATATTGTCCGTGTATTCTGTTATTGCAAAAACATTGCAAAAAAAAAAAATCTTTTGCGGTGTTTTTTTTTCACAATAGCATTTTCTGCGTTTTCATAAACGCTTTACATATTGTCCGTGTATTCTGATATTGCAAAAAATTGCAAAAAAAAAAATATTTTGCAGTGTTTTTTTTTCACAATAGCATTTTCTGCGTTTTCATAAACGCTTTACATACTGTCCGTGTATTCTGATATTGCAAGAACATTGCAAAAAAAATAAAATTTGCGGTGTTTTTTTTCCCCAATAGCATTTTCTGCGTTTTCATAAACGCTTTACATACTGTCCGTGTATTCTGATATTGCAAGAACATTGCAAAAAAAAAAAAAATTTGCGGTGTTTTTTTCCCCCAATAGCATTTTCTGCGTTTTCATAAACGCTTTACATACTGTCCGTGTATTCTGCCGCGTTTAGCTGCGTCTTGCGTCTGAAACGTGGAAAAGCAAAGTTTCTGAATGCATTTTTTTGCTTCTGGAAAAACGAGGTTAAACGCAACTGCATAAAAACGGGAAAAAATGAGACTGTGTACATGGACACATAGGATAACATGCGTTCAGGTGCAGTTGAAAAAAGTGTCCAACTGCCTCTGAACGCACGTTGAACAGCGTCTCGTGTGCATGGGGCCTTAGATTTCCTCAGCAAAAAATACTAAAAAGAAATCCCCTAGACTGAGTATGAATTGTCAATGTGCGTGATACTGTACTTGTGTGAGTGGCAGTTTCTGTACTATTTGGAAGAACCTGGGCATATTATCAGCAGCCCCTTTGGGGGAAAGCACTACATAACACTTTTATCATGGCTTCCTGTATGGGGTCGTTGTGTACACTGTTGATGAACATAACTCCTCCCTCCCAGCAGAAGTTTATTTGATAAATAGATTGGCTCAGTTCTGTCACAACTAGGGTTGAGTGAACCCGAACTGTAACGTTCGGGTCCATACCGGACTTTTGGGTGTCCGGGACCCGAACCCGAACCATTGGCTGTAAGTTCGGGTTCGGGTCCGGTGTTCGGCGCTGTATTGGCGCCTTTTTAACAGCTTTAGGGCAGCCAATGGATGATCGTTTCACTGGTGTGCCCTAGAAGCCATCACAGCCATGCCTACTAGGGGCATGGCTGTGATTGGCCAGTGCAGCATGTGACCCAGTCTCTATAAATAGTACACACACAGCACACAGCGTCATTCTGTTATAGACAGACACTGTTAGACAGGTTCCTGTGCTGCAGATAGATAGAGGATTTTAGGAGTTAGTGTGCTAAAGTCAGTCCACATTCCTTGAATTTTATTCTAATTAGTTAGATCAGTGAGCGATCTAGATAGCTACAGTAGGGAGTTTCTTTATTTAGCAAAAGAAAGAGGCAGAGATAATTATTGAAGAGATTCCTAAATCAATTGTACCCTGGCTGGGGTGCAGTGCACAGTCACAGTAATGCCGCGTACACACGAAGGGACAATCCCGCGGGATTATCCTCTGGACCGAAGTCCAGCGGATAATCCCCTCGTGTGTGGGCGCCGGCGGACTTTTTTTGGCCAAGGTACGGCGGACTAAAGTTTGAAGTTTTGTTTTCAAATTATCCGCTGGACTTGGAAGTCCAGCGGACAATCCCGCCGTTAGTGGGCAAGTCCGCGGGACTTTTGAAATGAAGGGACTTGCCGCTCATCGGCAAGTCCGTTCATTTAGCACGTGACTTCAGGTTACGTAGCTAGCGTAGGCAGTTACTGCCGCCGCGCTAGCTCCGTGACCTGGCATGGATTTAAAGGGACTCCCCACGCCGAAAAAAACGGCGTGGGGGTTCCCCCCAAATCCATGTCAGACCCTCATCCGAGCACGCAGCCTGGCAGGCCAGGAAAGGGGTGGGGACGAACGAGCGCCCCCCCCTCCTGAGCCGTACCAGGCCGCGTGCCCTCAACATGGGGGGTGCCCTGGGGAAAGGGGGGCCGTGCGGCCCCCCCACCCCAAAGCACCTTGTCCCCATGTTGATGAGGACAAGGGCCTCTTCCCGACAACCCTGGCCGTTGGTTGTCGGGGTCTGCGGGCGGGGGCTTATCGGAATCTGGGAACCCCCTTTAATAAGGGGGGGGGGGGGGCCCCCAGATCCCGGCCCCCCACCCTATGTGAATGAGTATGGGGTACGATGTACCCCTACCCATTCACCTAAGGTGTAAAATGTAAAGTAAAAAAAAACACCCACACTTTTGAAAAAATAGTTTATTGCACTGCTCCGGGGGTCTTCTTCCGTCTTGGGGGTCTTCTCGCCGGACTCCTCCGCTCTCTTCTGCTCTTTTACCTAGCTCTTTCACGAGCGGGGGAAGTCCGGCTACCTTCTTCGTCGTCGCCGCCGTCTGGGGGTCTCGATCCGCCTTCGGGGGTCTTCCGGGGGTCTCTTCTGTTCTTGCGGCGGTCGTCGTCTTCCGCGCCGCCGGCGCCTTCTCCTTCTTCTTGTCCTTCTTCTTGTTCTTCTTCTTCCGATGTTGACCCGACGCTCTCTCTGCCCGGAATGCCTGTGCCGCTCTGCGCTGAGACTTATATAGGGACATGGGGGACAGGGTCACATGCACATGTCACATGGTGACCCCGCCCCCTTGTGTTGTCACAGTCCCGGAGGATGCTGGGACTGTGACATCGCAAGGGGCGGGGTCACCATGTGACATGAACATGTGACCCTGTCCCCCATGTCCCTATATAAGTCTCAGCGCAGAGCGGCACAGGCATTCCGGGCAGAGACAGCGACGGGTCAACATCGGAAGAAGAAGAACAAGAAGAAGGACAAGAAGAAGGAGAAGGCGCCGGCGGCGCGGAAGACGACGACCGCCGCAAGAACAGAAGAGACCCCCGGAAGACCCCCGAAGGCGGATCGAGACCCCCAGACGACGGCGGCGACGACGAAGAAGGTAGCCGGACTTCCCCCGCTCGTGAAAGAGCTAGGTAAAAGAGCAGAAGAGAGCGGAGGAGTCCGGCGAGAAGACCCCCAAGACGGAAGAAGACCCCCGGAGCAGTGCAATAAAATATTTTTTCAAAAGTGTGGGTGTTTTTGTACTTTACATTTTACACCTTAGGTGAATGGGTAGGGGTACATCGTACCCCATACTCATTCACATAGGGTGGGGGGCCGGGATCTGGGGGCCCCCTTATTAAAGGGGGCTCCCAGATTCCGATAAGCCCCCGCCCGCAGACCCCGACAACCAACGGCCAGGGTTGTCATGAAGAGGCCCTTGTCCTCATCAACATGGGGACAAGGTGCTTTGGGGTGGGGGGGCCGCACGGCCCCCCTTTCCCCAGGGCACCCCCCATGTTGAGGGCACGCGGCCTGGTACGGCTCAGGAGGGGGGGGGCGCTCGTTCGTCCCCACCCCTTTCCTGGCCTGCCAGGCTGCGTGCTCGGATGAGGGTCTGACTTGGATTTGGGGGGAACCCCCACGCCGTTTTTTCGGCGTGGGGATTCCCTTTAAATCCATGCCAGCTTGCGGAGCTAGCGCGGCGGCATTTACTGCCTACGCTAGCTACGTAACCTGAAGTTACGTTCGAAATGAACGGACTGCTCCGTGTGTGGGCAAGTCCGTTCATTTTCAAAAGTCCCGCGGACTTTTGGCCGGCGGATTATCCGCTGGAGAAGTCCGTGCGTGTGTGGGCAAGTCCACACCCTCGGAAAGTCCAGCGGACCTAGCTGGAAAGTCCCGCGGGATTGTCCGCTGGACTAGGTCCGCCGGCAAAAGTCCCTACGTGTGTACGAGGCATAACAGTGCCATGAGGCCAGTGCCAGACAAAATATAAACGTTTTACCTGCAAGCTCAATGCAACATTACTGCACTGCATATACTAAGAGATACACCACAGTCTGTGTGTATTCTGCTATTGGAAAAACATTGCATAAAAATTAAATTTTTTTTTTTTTTTTTTCCCCAATAGCATTTTCTGCGTGTTCATACATACACGCTGTAGACACTAACCGTGTATTCTGATATTGCAAAAACATTGCAAAAAAAAATAATTTTGCAGTGTTTTTTTTGTTCCCAATAGCATTTTCTGCGTTTTCATAAACGTTTTACATATTGTCCGTGTATTCTGATATTGCAAAAACATTGCAAAAAAAAAAATCTTTTGCGGTGTTTTTTTTTTCACAATAGCATTTTCTGCGTTTTCATAAACGCTTTACATATTGTCCGTGTATTCTGATATTGCAAAAACATTGCAAAAAAAAAAATATTTTGCAGTGTTTTTTTTTTTCACAATAGCATTTTCTGCGTTTTCATAAACGCTTTACATACTGTCCGTGTATTCTGATATTGCAAGAACATTGCAAAAAAAATAAAATTTGCGGTGTTTTTTTTCCCCAATAGCATTTTCTGCGTTTTCATAAACGCTTTACATACTGTCCGTGTATTCTGATATTGGAAAAACATTGCAAAAAAGATTAATTTTGCAGTGTTTTTTTTCTTCCCAATAGCATTTTCTGCGTTTTCATAAACGCTTTAGACACTGTACGTGTATTCTGCTATATTCAAAAACACCCATTTAGGGCGAGATCATACATTTTGAAAATATGAGGAGATCATCAAAAAGGGGACGTGGCCCGGGTCGTGGTGCTGCTGGTGGCGCTCCTGTTGCAGGGAGAGGACGTGGTCGATCTGTGCCAGCTACACGCACTAGTGAAACACCTTCCTCAGGTGCGAGTAGGCGACAGAGCCTGCAGCAGTATTTTGGCGCGCCTAATGAGGCTGTACGAATGTTGAGGCCAGGACAAGTACAGGCGATAGTAGATTGGGTTGCTGACAGTGCCTCCGGTTGCTTCACATTGTCTCCCACCCAGTCTCCTGATGAAAGTTAATAATTTTTTCCAGAAAGTGCGTATTCTGAGGTATTCCCACCATATGTGCGGCATCGTGCCGTTGAGTTTCTGAGGTTCTTAATGACTTCCTGTACCTCTTCTGCTGAGAAGCATTTTTTTTTATTTTTTATTTTTTTTTATGTTATTTTAAGTTATTTCCCTATCCACATTTGTTTGCAGATCACTTGCCATGCTCTTAACAACATTTTGTTGCCATTTGCAGCCCTCTAGCCCTTTCCATTACCTTTTTACAGCCATTTTAGTGTTCAAAAGTCCGGGTCCCCATTGACTTCAATGGGGTTCGGAGTTCGGGGTCAAGTTCGGGTCAAGTTCGGTCCCGAACCCGGACTTTTTTCCGAAGTTCGGCCGAACCCGCCGAACCCGAACATCCAGGTGTCCGCTCAACTCTAGTCACAACCAATTTAATTCTATTTCCTCACCAACACGGATCATGTAACCGTAGCATGATATATCCCCACTCACCAAATATCTATTGGCTGCAGGAAATAGGAAGTGAGCGGAATCCATATGCCAGTTTCAATAACTGCAGCAGGTAGGCCTTTACAGTGAAATTTGCAAATTTTTTTTCAATGTATGCAACTGATAAGGGGGAAAAAAAAAATTAAGTTATATTTTAAACACTTTGCATCTGGGTCAATTTGTTTACTACATCACGTTTACACGTTAAAATCAGCACTATTTTGCTAGAAAATGACATAGAACACCCAAACAGTTGTATCTTTTCTGAAAGCAGAGGCCCTCTGAAATAAAATCGTGGCAGATTTTAAAACACACAAATACAATATAATACCCACTTTTTTGGTAAAATATACAGAATGGAGTGCATCAAGTAAATAGATACCAAACATGCCAAGGCTCAAAATTACTTGTGCCCATGAAATGAAATGGCAAAAAACTACGGTATGTATGTATATTTTTCATGAGTGATGCTTTAAAGGCATTTTCAGGTCATCAGTTTTGCGTTAACCATGATTTAGGCCCCTAGAATTAATGCCCTCACTCGTGACATGCACGGCAATAGCTCACATAGTACAATTGCTTTTTACATACGGACCTTACGAGCGCATTTGCATTCACATGTATGCACTGGGGCGGGGGTTCATTTTATTTTATTTTTTATATACATTTTTATTTATTTTATTATATTATTATAATATATAATTTATTTTTTTTTTAATTTAACTTTATTGCCATCATAAGGGAGCCAAAAAGCCCCCTATGGGATAGCATGGGAAGGTGACAAGTCAACTTTTTGGGGACATCTATTAGCCGCCCAATGTCTAATGCCGCGTACACACGTGCGGACTTTGTCCGCCGGACCTAGTCCAGCGGACAATCCGCCGGACTTTCCAGCGGGGCTTCGCCGGACTTTCCGAGCGTGTGACTTGCTCACACACGCGCGGACTTCTCCGGCGGACAATCCGCTGGCCAAAGTCCGCGGGACTTTTGAAAATGAACGGACTTGCCCACACACGGAGCAGTCCGTTCATTTAGAACGTAACTTCAGGTTACGTAGCTAGCGTAGGCAGTAAATGCCGGCGCGCTAGCTCCGTCACCTGGCATGGATTTAAAGGGACTCCCCGCGCCGAAAAACGGCGTGGGGAGTCCCTTTAAATCCATGCCAGGTGATGGAGCTAGCGCGCCGGCATTTACTGCCTACGCTAGCTACGTAACCTGAAGTTACGTTCTAAATGAACGGACTTGCCGATGAGCGGCAAGTCCGTTCATTTTCAAAAGTCCGGCGGACTAGCCTACTAACGGCGGGATTGTCCGCCGGACTGCCAAGTCCAGCGGATAATTTTAAAACCAAACTTAAAACGCCGTCCGCCGACGCCCACACAAGAGGGGATTGTCCGCTGGACTTGAGTCCAGAGGATAATCCCGCGGGATAGTCCCTTTGTGTGTACGCGGCATAATAGACACCTGATGTCTCCATTTTACCAGTCCTTAGATGTGATGGTTGCATTTGTTTTCTTTTTTTGGGGGCTCTTTTTTTCTTATTTTCACCTGGCGATTCTGCAAGTATCACTCTCCCTGTCCTAATATGACAACATTTGCTCACCCTATTCTATGAGGCCAATAGAAACAGGACAAGACTACTGGAAACTCATGCTATCCTCTTGTCTATAACATAGGTGGGTGGGGTCTTGTAATCCTCAGAAGAATACAACTGAGAAGTCTGCACTTTTTTTGCTCTTATCCATCTTGTATTTTTTTTGCTCTTAAAGAGGAAGTAAAGCCTCAGAAATATATAAAAAATAAATAACCCCTGTAAGACAAAGGCATAATGAGCTAGTATGCATAGCATACCAGCTCATTATGAATCACTTACCTGAGATCAAAGCCCCTGAAGCGGTCCTCGTTTCCCTCCTCCGACACCGCCATCTATCCCAGAGTGACTTCCGGGTATCGCGGCTCCGGCGCTGTGACTGGCCGGAGCCGCAATGACGTCACTCCCGCAAATGCGTGCTGGTGCCACCACTAACGACATGGTTGCCATTAGCGCGCAGGCGCACTGAGCGTGCCGTTGCTATTGTCTACGCCACATGCTCCGTAGACAGCATTGTCGTTATTTCTGCAAATATCTCCTAAACCTTTTAGGTTTGGGAGAAATTTCTTGCACCTACAGGTAAGCCTTAATCTAGGCTTACCTGTAGGTTAAAGTGGTTGTAGTGGGTTTACAAACACTTTAACCCTTAGGATTTTAGCAGAAGTTCTGAATGCCATTTTTTTTTTTTTTTTTAGATGGTTCAGTGCCCTGTGTAACATTTTTGTTACTCATTTGGCCATTGTAAATCATGTTCACCTATGACTTTGGAAGGTGTTCAGTGCTGTAGTTTTTTCTTAGATGGTCCTTCACTATGGTCAGTTCTTCTGCAACTGAGTGGCATTATATGTAACATATTCCTCCCTGAATCAGAGGGTCATTATGTGTGACATTTTCTTCAATGACCCTAACTAATGTTCTTTGTGACGTTTCCCTGTGACATTGATTGTCATTTCTGAACAAGAGAAGAAATCAAAAGAAATATTAATAACAAAGGAAGGGTCAAAACTGATATTTCCATGATAAGGCCATTGTAAATACCAATGACCTCCTATTTTGGCAATGCAGCATACGTATTTGGGTCAGATAACCAAAGGAGCTTGCAATTCAATAGTACATGTTCACTTTACTCAATGAAAGCAGACCTTCAGTCATTTTTTCAACTTTCCATCTATTAAATCTTTTGCCCTTGTTGTTTTAACTTAAACTTTAAACATTTTTTTTTCTGCCAGTAAATACCTTATACAGACCGCTTCCTGTTTCTTGTCTGGTAAAAAAACGTAGGCTTATGACATCATGCACAGCTCTCACTCACTCTCCCGAGAGTTTGCCAGGAAAGGAGGGGGAATGAGTCATAAGAGGGTCAATGAGAGCTGCAGGGCTGCAGAGCTGGAGGTGTGCCTCTGTGTGTCTGTGTAAATCCAGGAAGTGAACAGGCAGCAGCTTCAGCTGCCCACAGTTAAAATGGCTGCAGCCAGACTTAGTGGAGGGAGATTCCTGCAGCATATTTGGCAAGTACAGAATCACAGTATATATAAAATAATATGCAAAGTGGTTGGAGGGAAGCGTCAGAAGGGCAAAGATGTGTGCAGACTGCAGTTCCTCTTTAACCACTTAATGACCAGGCCATTTTTTGCAATACAGCACTGCGTCGCTTTAACTAACAATTGTGCGGTTCTGCGACATTGTACCCAAATGAAACTGATGTCTTTTTTTTCCCCACAAATAGAGCTTTCTTTTGGTGGTATTTGAGCACCTCTGCGTTTTTTATTTTTTGTGCTATAAACAAAAAAATACAGACAATTTGAAAAAAAATATATATATATTTTTTACTATTTGCTATAATAAATATCCCTAAAAATAAAAAACAAAAACAATTGTTCCTCAGTTTAGGCAGATATGTATTCTTCTACATATCTTTGGTAAAAAAAAATCGCAATGAGCGTATATTGATTGGTTTGCGCAAAAGTTATAGTGTCTACAATATAGGGGATAGATTTATTGAATTTTTATTATAATTTTTTTTTTTTTTACTAGTAATGGCGGTGAGCAGTGATTTTTAGCGGGACTGCGACATTGCGGTGGACAGATCGGACACTTTTTTGGGACCATTGACATTTATACAGTGATCAGTGCTAAAAATAGCTACTGATTACTGTATAAATGTCATTGGGACGGACGGGGTTAACACTAGGGAGCGATCAAGGGGTTAAATGTGTGTCCTAGAGAGTGTTTCTAACTGTGGTGGGAGGAGACTGCCTGGAGGAGAAGACCGATCGCTGTTCATAACCAGTATGAACAGCAGATCGGTCTCCTCTCCCCTGACAGAATGGAGCTCTGTCTGTTTACATTGAACGACAATGTTTACAGGAACGATCGCGGGTGCCTAACGCACATCGCGGCCTCCGGGCACACACACCGTCTCCATCGTTGTGCCGCCAGCAGCGGCCAGTGTACAGCTACTGCGATTTGCCCAGGGGAGCCAACCTGCCTCAGTATAACTGCGGCGGCTGGTCCTTAAGTGGTTAAAGTGGTTGTAAAACTCAGACATGAAATATGAACAATGTATACCCCTCTAGAGTGTGTACTTGTCTCTACTAAAAGTCTTGTTTTTAAGTGTCTTCTCTGCTATCTGCATTAATCACTTCTAAAGCAATTTCCTGACACTAATAGAAAAATGGTGACAGGGGAGGGAGCTCCAGCTGATTGACAGCCTCAGCTCTGTTCCTGTGGACTGTGTGTGTGTGTGTGTGGGGGGGGGGGGGTCTCTTCCCTGAGCTCTGCAGTGTGTGATTTCAGCTCCCCATCCCTTTTTTTTTTTTTTTTTAACCCTCGGACAAGATTTAAAATTCAGCACTTTGAATGTATGTAGAGAAAAAAATACTGCAGATAAACAGATACAACTTATGTAGGAGGCTTTGTTTCATCTCTGTGTATCACCTGAGACCGGTCACTTCACTGGGTATATGTAAGGGTTTACATCCACTTTAAAGTGAACCTGTATTTCACTTAAACTTAAATGATTTAAAGTGGAACTAAAATCTGTAATACTTACCTCTGCTCCAGTGACCTGCAGTCCACAGGATCCCTCCAGCTTGGACCAATGTAACTAAGCATATACCTTACCTTGGACCAGTCAAACCGTGCATATACAAGGCGAAATTTGCGTTTGAAAAATTCACATGGTTTTGTTTCTACGAAAGCCAATGTAATTGTGTTGTCAGCATTGAAATGGTGGCCAGTGACTTTATTAATAAGCAAAGCAAACCCTAATGCTAAAAAATAAAAATAAAAGAAAGAGTCAAAAATGTTCTTTTACAATGATAAATAATATATCTATGACATGATATTTAAACTTTATAACATGAAGACCTTAATAAAAGATTTCTGAGACTTTATGTAGTCTTTAAATATTGCAAGTTCCCTATGAAGACTACCAAAGCCATGTGATCACGTTATCAGCATTGAAATGGTGGTCAGTCACTTTATTAATAAGCAAAGCAAACCCTTAAAGGAACACTAAAGGAAATAACAAACATGCTATACTTACCTCTACTGTGCAGCTCGTTTTGCACAGAGTGGCCCCAAACCTGGTCTTCTGGGGTCCCTCGGCGGCTGTCTCGGCTCCCCCCCGCAAGTACTTCTCACTTAAATGCAAGCTCCCTCGCATTGGTGTGGAGTACTTGCGGGCACGCTCCCGTGATACACCTGCTCGCTGTATCACTCGGCCCCCCCACCGGCATGCCACATCATTGGATGTGATTGACAGCAGCGCGAGCCAATGGCTGTGCTGCTTTCAATCCATCCACTCTAGCCAATCAACGGCCAGGGTGAGCAGCGAAGAGGACGTCGAGGGCGAGCGCGAGACTTTCGAGGGTTTGGGTAAGTATAATGGGGGGCCCGGCAGTGTCAGATGTTTTTTCACCTTAATGCATAGAATGCATTATGGTGAAAAAACTTTTACCTTTACAACCCCTTTAATGCTAAACTAATCCCAATGCTGACCCCAATGCCCCGTACACACGGTCGGACATTCCGACCACAAAATCCGTCAGATATTTTCCAAAAGATTTTGTCCGAAACTGGTGTTGCCCACACATGTACCCGTACAAAACGTACAACGGGACTACGTACAGGGCAGTAGCCAATAGCTTTCGTCTCCAAATTTCTTCTGAGCATGCGTGGCACTTTGTGCGTCGGAATTCTCTACACACGATCGGAAAAAGTCAGATCGGATTTTGTTGTCGGAAAATTTTAGATCCTGCTCTCAAACTTTGTGCGTCGGAAATTCCGACGGAAAAAGTCCGCTAGAGCCCACACACGGTCGGATTTTCCGACAACATGATCCGATCTAACATTTTCCGTCGGAAAATCCGACCGTGTGTACGGGGCATAACACTAACCATAATGCTAATCTTTTTTTTATCAGAAAAGGTTTTATTTAAAATAAACAAAGGACAAAGACAATCTAGTGAGCTGACAAAGAGCTATAAATAATACACATTCAGTTGTACTAGAGTGAGAATTTGTGTTGTACCACATCCTAACATGGCATAATAAGTCAATTATACAGCATATCCAGGGCAAGGGGCCTGGTATGTAGTATATACTACATGGTATATATCTATTAATACATTGCCTGCACTGTAAATATAGTCTACACTACACTGACTACACTATATATATATAAATATATGTATATACTTAACTGCCTGCACGCCACTAACTAACCTGCCTCTAGCTAACGTTCTCTCAATCATAAGCATAACACTATATACAGCCACAGTGTAAGCAGCCTTATATAGTCTGGGGCGTGGACTTGGGGCATGGAGCCTCCTGAGCACGCTGTGATTGGCCAAAGCATGCAGGTCAGGTGCATGCTTTGGCCAATCATCAGACATCAATGCACTGCGATCTCGCAGTGCATTATGGGGCGTTCCGCGGTTTCAAGTTTTTATATTTAGTAGGACTTGTTTTTATGTTTATATCTGCTAAAAAAGATTTTAGAAAAATTTGCATGAATATATTGTTTGATAAACATTTGCGCAAATATCGCAGGGCCTTAAAAATCAGTAGCACCTTTATTCTACTGATTCTATGCTTTCAGAAAATATATGGTTTGGGGGGTCAATAACAAACTCTGAAAGATGTAAGGCAACAATGAAAACCTTAAGATTTTTTGAGAAATGTGGTTATTTACATTTTTGCGTACGATCAGTTTTTAACATTTTGCAAAAAGGCATAATTTAAAAATTACAAATATGTTATTTATTAACTCAGGTTAAGCTTTTATATTTAGTAGGAATTTAGCAGGAATTTTGTAAAATTTGCTGTGTTTATATCTGCTAGAAATTATTTTACAGAATTTTTCGCAAATATATTGTATGATAAACATTTGCGCCAATATCGTGGGGCCTTAAAAATCAGTAGCACCTTCTTTTTATTCTACTGGTCACTGAAATTTTTTTTTTTAGGTTTTCCAAAATTTCAGTTTTTCCAAGAAAAAAACAAGAAAACATTTATTTTTTTTGGCTACTTTCACACTGAGTCACTTTACAGGCGCTGCAGCGCTAAAGATAGCGACTGTATAGCGCCTGTAAAGCGCCTCTCCTGTGTCTCCAGTGTGCAAGCCTGAGGGCTTTCACACTGGAGCAGTGCGCTTGCAGGACGGTCAAAAAAGTCCTGCAAGCCGCATCTTTGTATTCACCGCTCCTAAAGTGCCCCTTCCCATTGAAAACAATGGGGCAGCGGTGCTTTGCGGGGGGTTTTAACCATTTTTCTGCCACTATCGGGGGTTAAAACCGCCCTGCTAGTGGTCGAATAGCACAGCTAAAACAACGGTAAAACGTCACTAAATATAGAGCCGCTTTACCACCGACGCCCGCCCGCTCCAGTCTGAAAGTAGCCTTTTTCATGGCTTCAAAATGTCCTGGAAAATGTACATTTCTAGTTAGCAACCATGTCATGTGATCACCATGTCAGCACTTCCATGGGGATCACATGACTTGGCGGACAAATAATTACATATAGCGAAACATAAATGTAAAATATTATTTTTTTAAGGTTCTCCTCTCTAGTTAGGCTGCTAGGTTAAATTTCGTTTTTTGGCCTCACTACAATCAGTGGAGCAGCACCATTGATTGTTCTTGTCTGGTCAGGGTTTCCAGGCTGGGTGTTTGATTTATCCCACCTACATCTGGAAGACACTTCCAGAATATAAGGCAGAGAGACTCAAATTACCAGCATGGATATTTATCATGCTCCAGTTAGTCCCTGGAAGGAGGCATCCAGAAGGTGGCAATAAATGTTTGGGGCCTTTCCAGTGTGTTCTTTCCTCTCCAGGGTGACTTCCAGTTCCTCTGGGGCTGCTGTTCCTGGGAGGTAGCTACTAAGAGAAGAAGTTGCAGTCTGGGCCTCTGCAGGTGCTAGGCTGAGGGCCTGAAGGAGATTGCCAATGGATTATTGCTGCAGGGCACCATCCTGAAGTCCTGGTCTTGTCCCCCTTACCGAGGAACTACCTGTGGATGGTAAGTGGCAGACAGACCTTGCTGTGGACCCTTGGGCGTGCAAGTGCTGGAAGGAGGCTTGATGCCAGAGGATGCTATATGGACTGGGACTGCTCTTATAGAGTCCTAGATATACAGGCCATTCCCTGCTACCTCCAGGAAATGCTACTTAGAGAAGATTAGTGGGAAGCATCCATAGACTGAGCCTGTATTGTCACCATGCTTGAAACTGTCTGTGGCAGGCAGCCTCTGCAAGGGGGACCTGGGCATATTCTAAGCGGCTCCTTGAGGAAAAGCACTACAAATGTATCACATTTCAAATACAATAAACCCAAAATGTCAGTCAATAAATATAATGTGTTCTGGGGCTGTCCCACTCTGAAACTCTTTTGGTCATGGGTTTGTGGTCTAATATTCAAACTCATGGACGTCCAGCCGGAAGACGACCCAGCAACATCTCTGCTCCATTTGACTCCTATGTCGTCCAACTGCTATAAATATTCACTTACGATTCCGTTATTTAATGCTGCAAAAGTGGGCAACCCTTTCTTCTGGAAGCACTATAGTTCCCCCACTAAGTGTCTAGTTACATAAAGTTGAGGAATATTATGCCCTTGATGGCCACCCTATGAAGACACTGGGGTCAAGCCTTTGACTGCATACCCCCCTCCGCCCATCATCTCCTTTCTCACTCCCCTGTCCCTTCCCCTCTACTTCCAAACCCCCTTTTTGGTAATATCCCGACCAGTGGAAATTCAGAACTGCAGAATTCAGTAAAGTAAGAGACGTACCCTCCTGTTGTATGGGGACCTCTTGAGTGAGGTTGACCCTACATGGTCCTTACTATGATCTATATCCGCGACCATATATGAATATTATTTTATATATACAGCACCAACAGTTTGCGCAGCGCTTCACAAAATAAAGGCAGACATTACAGTTACATTACAATTTGGTACAAGAGGAATCAGAGGGCCCTGCTCGTTAGAGCTTACAATCTAAAGGGGAGGGTCAATTGATACAAAAGGTATTAGCTGTGGGGGATGAGCTGATGGAGGAAGTAAAACAGTGTATTATTCAGAAGCAGGATAGGCTTCTTTAAAGAAAAGGGTTTTCAGGGATTGTCTAAAGATGGATAGATTAGGGGACAGTCGGACAGATTGGGGTAGGGAATTCCAAAGGATGGGAGAAGCTCTGGAGAAATCCTGGAGGCAAGCATGGGAGGAGGTGACAAGGGAGCTAGAGAGCAGGAGGTCTTGGGAGGACTGAAGAGAGCGGCTTGGTTGGTATTTTGGGACTATATAAATATATATAGTATGTCGCTTTTGTTATACGTCTATATTATGTTGGGGTCTCCCCAGGGACCTGGTGTTTCTGCATTGTCCTCTATTGTATCTTGTACTTTGGTAAGACTTTAAATATAGAATTAAGAAAAACATAAATACATGATAGATCAACAATATAGCTCACATAGAAAACATATAGAAAAGGAAACCAAATTATTCCTATCTGTTATCTATTTTGGTAGAAATGTATATCCTGGTTTCTGATTGGCTATTGTCTCCATCATTTTTATGTTTGCTAGCGCCTAACTTTTTATATGTCCTCCCAGTGTTCGCTGTTAGTTATGAGAAATGATTTTTGTCCTGCATAGATATTTACAGATCTGTGGAAGAAGCAAAATCAATACGTTATTTACCAGATGCCTATAAATTCAGTGGAGCAGTTAGTAAACTATAAACTGTTTATTTTTAGATTTTACCGCGATGGGACATGAACAGGATCAGGAGAAAGATGAGAGGGGATCAATCTGCCTAAAATATCTCTTATTCCTCTTCAACTTCTTCTTTTGGGTGAGTTTCAAAATAATCTATTAAACAGAATACCTGACTGAGAAGCCTCTGATGGAATTGCCTCTGGGCGTTTACACTTTCGCATTTTGTCTGCTACAAAAAGACAGATTGTCTTAAAAGATTAGTAGATTGATTTTTGGTAAATGTTATGACATTCATTCTGCTGAATGAACGCCCAGCACATACTAATCTAGATGTCCCATCTCTGCCAGGAAAGACGGTGTGCCAATATTCTAAGGCTTGGTTCACACTACTGTGATGTGATTTTGACACGATTTGCAGTGCAATTGTATAGTGTGACTTTGGATGCATTTTGGATGTGGTTTGCATGTTCTATGGGGCCAAATTGCATGGTAAAATGCACCAGGTACAGGAACCACATGGTATCCCACTGATGTGAATGGGCACCTTTTAAAACAAATGCAATTTCCATTACCATGTGATTTTGTGTGACTCAAGTCACATCTGAACTCAAACTAGTGTGAACCAAGCCTAAACCATTCAGCAATAAGGATGAGCCGAACACCCCCGGGTTCGGTTCGCACCAGAACCTTCGAACGGACCGAAAGTTCGCGCGAATTTTCGAACCCTATACGTTATAATGGACGCAAACGTTCGAAATCAAAAGTGCTAATTACAACGGCCAATATGCATGTTAATGTCATAAAACAGGTTTGGGGACCCGGGTCCTGCCCCAGGGGACATATATCAATGCAAAAAGAACTTTTAAAAACTAACGTTTTTTCGGGAGCAGTCATTTTAATGATGCATAAAGTGAAAAAAAAAAAGTGAAATTTTCCTTTAAATATGGTACCTGGGGGGTGTCTAAAGTATGCCTGTGAAGTGGCATGTGTTTCCCGTGTTTAGAACTGTCCTTGCACAAAATGACATTTGTAAAGGAAAAAAAGAAGCCATTTAAAACCACTTGCGGCTTTAGGTTTGTTCTTAAGTAGAATCTGAACAGGTACATTATGAAGTGTAGCTCCATCCCAAAAAAATCTATTTTTAAGCTTTTTGGAGAACATAGGGAGGGTTATCACCCCTGTAACATTTGCTGTCTTTGCACATCTGTTCAGAACATGTCACCTCACTTTCCGTCCCAATGACAAATGTTTTTGGAAAAGTGGGGTTTTAATTGAAACAAGGATTGGTGATAAAGTATCAGTAGAGAGGAGATACCTTTTTCCCAAATTAATCTAACAGGATAGAATTTCCCTTCCTAGGGGTAGATTTCCTCTCACTTCCTGTTTTCTCTTTCCATTTGCAAGTAGGAGTCGTTTGTAAGTTGGATGTTTGAAAGTAGGGGCCTGGCGTATATACTCTGCAGAAATTTGCCCTATTAGATGTTGGTGTAGCCACAAGACTGGTGGGCACAGGAATGGGCCCTGCTGTGAGTTAATAGATCAAGATTTGTAATTGCATGCACCTGTTGAACAGGGCAGAAAAATTGGGGGTGGTGGTGGTGGTGGACGGTGTTGCCACAAGACTGTAAGCTCTCACAGTTACTCTTGGTGGGCGCAGGAATGGGCCCTGCTGTGAGTTATTAGATCAAGATTTGTAATTGCAAGCACCTGATGAACAGGGCAGAAAAATTGGGCCTTTGGCGGTGGTGGTGGACGGTGTTGCCACAAGACTGTAGGCCCTCATAGTTACTCTTGGTGGGCGCAGGAATGGGCCCTGCTGTGAACTATTAGATCAAGATTTGTAATTACCCACCCCTGTTAAACAGGGGCTGAAAAATTGTGCCTTAGGCACTGGTGCTGGTGCCACAACACTGCAACCCCTCACAGATACTGTACTTGGAGCACAGCAGTCACACGTGTTGCGAAGCATTTTTTTTAAAAAATTGTAAGTACACGCCCCTGTTAAACAGGGGCTGAAAAATTGTGCCTTAGGCACTGGTGCCACAACACTGCAACCCCTCACAGATACTGTACTTGGAGCACAGCAGTCACACGTGTTGCGAAGCATTTTTTTAAAAAAATGTAAGTACACGCCCCTGTTAAACAGGGGCTGAAAAATTGTGCCTTAGGCACTGGTGCTGGTGCCACAACACTGCAACCCCTCACAGATACTGTACTTGGAGCACAGAAGTCACACGTGTTGCGAAGCTTTTTTTTATAAAAATTGTATGTACACGCCCCTGTTAAACAGGGGCTGAAAAATTGTGCCTTAGGCACTGGTGCTGGTGCCACAACACTGCAACCCCTCACAGATACTGTACTTGGAGCACAGCAGTCACACGTGTTGCGAAGCATTTTTTTATAAAAATTGTATGTACACGCCCCTGTTAAACAGGGGCTGAAAAATTGTGCCTTAGGCACTGGTGTGGTGGCATGGATCATTGAGGAGGAGGAAGAGGATAGTCAGTGAACATAAGAGGACAGTCACTCAGCATCAGCATAGGCAGTCTTGAAGGGATGTGACATTATAAATTATTCCGTTATATCCGCTTCAGGTGCCTGGTAGCTGGTGGTGATCCAAGACTGATTCATTTTGATGAAGGTCAGTCGATCAACCGAGGCGGTGGACAGGCGCACCCTATGATCGGTGACAAATCCTCCAGCAGCACTGAATGTGCGTTCGGAAAGAACGCTGGAGGCAGGACAGGCCAGTAGCTCAATTGCATACTGTGCAAGCTCTGGCCAGTGATCCATCCTCAGGACCCAGTAAGCCAGAGGATTTTCGGTGGGAAAGGTGTCCAAGTCTGACCTTGCCCCAAGGTATTCCTGCACCATGTATATCAGACGCTGGCGATGGTTGCTGGAACCGATCATACCTTGGGGCTGCGGACTAAAAAATTGTCTGAACGCATCGGTCAGACGTCCACCTTCCCCACCGCTCCTTCTGCTACTGACCGAAGCCTCAGCAACTCGTCGCCCAGGACCAGGAGTTTGTAACCTCCCAGTTTCTGGGAACGCGTTGCACAGACCTTTCTGCAAGGCCTCCCTGAGATGTCTCATCCTCTGCTCCCTCTGCGACGGCAAGATAAGGTCCGCAACCTTACCCTTGTACCGTGGATCAAGGAGAGTGGCCAGCCAGTAATGGTCCCTCTCCTTGATCCAAAGAACACGAGGATCCTTCCGCAGGCTTTGCAGGATCAGGGAGGCCATGCAGCGTAGGTTAGCTGAGGCATTCGGTCCGGAGTCTTCTGGGTCACTGAGGATGACATGATCGCCAGCCACCTCCTCCCAGCCACGTACAAGTCCACTGGTTTGTTGGGACTGTACATCATCCCTAAAAGACTGCTGCTGCTGCTGATGCTGAGTGCCAGGCTCCACCTCCATGCTCACACAATCCTCCTCCTCCTCCTCCTCCTCCTCATCCTCTTCCTGTGTGATGGGTGGGACAGAAGGAACACTGTCCGGATAAAGGGGGCCTTGAGAGGCAAGGAAGTCCTCCTCTTCCTGCCTCTGTTCTGCCTCAAGTGCCCTGTCCATTATCCCACGCAGCGTATGCTCCAACAGGTGGACAAGAGGTACAGTGTCACTGATGCATGCACTGTCACTGCTCACCATCCTCGTGGCCTCCTCAAATGGTGAGAGGACAGTGCATGCATCCCTGATCATGCTCCACTGACGTGGGGAAAAAAAAAACAAGCTCCCCTGACCCTGTCCTGGTGCCGTAGTCGCAAAGGTACTCATTGATGGCCCTCTGCTGCGTGTGCAGTCGCTGCAGCATGGCCAACGTTGAGTTCCACCTGGTGGGCATGTCACATATTAGGCGGTTCTTGGGCAGGTTCAGCTCCTTTTGCAGCTCAGTCAGCCGAGCACTGGCATTATAAGATCGGCGGAAATGCACACAGACTTTCCTGGCCTGCCTCAGGACATCCTGTAAGCCTGGGAACCTGCCCAAGAACCGCTGCACCACCAGGTTGAGGACGTGAGCCATGCAGGGCACATGGGTGAGCTGCCCCTGTCGCAGGGCGGAGAGGAGGTTGGTGCCATTGTCAGAAACGACCATTCCTGGCTTAAGCTGACGTGGCGTCAACCACCTCTCGGCCTGCCCCTGCAGAGCTGCCAGAACCTCTGGCCCAGTGTGGCTCCTGTCCCCCAAACACACCAGCGCAAGCACGGCATGGCATCTTTTTGCCTGCGTACTTGCGTAGCCCCTTGTACGCCTACGGAGCACCGCTGGTTCCGAGGACAGAGCACTGGAGGAAGAAGAAGAGGAGGGGGTGGAGGAGAGAGGTGTGTCACAACCAGTAGCAGTAGTAGCGTTTTGGAGGCGTGGTGGCGGAACAACCTCCAACACTACTGCACCTTGTCCTGCATCCCTCCCAGCTGCCAATAGAGTGACCCAATGGGCCGTGAAAGAAAGGTACCGTCCCTGTCCATGCCTGCTGGACCATGAGTCAGCGGTAATATGCACCTTACCGCTGACCGCCCTGTCCAGCGAGGCATGGACATTGCCTTCCACATGCCGGTAGAGAGACGGAATCGCCTTCCGTGAGAAAAAGTGGCGTTTGGGAACCTGCCACTGAGGAACCGCACATTGAACAAACTCACGGAAGGGGGCCGAGTCTACCAACTGAAAAGGCAGCAGTTGAAGTGCTAGCAATTTAGCCAAGCTAGCATTCAACCGCTGGGCATGTGGATGGCTGGGAGTGTACTTCTTTCTACGGTCCAGCAGCTGGGGCAGGGAAATTTGCCTGCTGCAATCGGACGTCGGTGTACTGCAAGTACTTGGTTGTGACACACCTAATTCTACACCTTCAGTCCTCTCAGAGCAGCTTTCAGAGAGGACTGAAGGTGTAGCGGGGATGGAGATCCCAGCTGATGAGGAGCAAGGAGAGGTCCGCTTAGTTCTTTGGTGTGGGTCTTTTATGTGTGCCTGCCAACGAGCTGCATGGCAGGTCGACATATGTCTGGTCATGCTTGTGGTGCCCAAGCGGCTGATGTTTTGGCCACGCGAGATACGCTTGAGACAAATATTGCAAATAGCAGTGGTGCGATCTGATGCACTCGTCTCAAAAAAGGCCCACACCAAAGAACTTTTCTGATAACGTGCAGAGGCAGCGCCCTGCACAGGCGGAGCTCTGCGGTGTTGTACAGTTGCTGTGCTGGCCTCTACCTTGCCTCCAGGGGGCATCCTGCCTCGTTGGACATGTGACGCCGCATCCTCCTCCTCCTCGTCCTCCTCCTCATCCTCTCTCCCTTCAGGCACCCACGTGGAGTCAGTGACCTCATCATCCCCTCCCTCTTCACCACTAGAGCAAACCTGGCAGTAAGCTGCAGCTGGTGGAACAGTACTGTCAGATTCCTCAAGCTGGGTATCATCATCCGAGCCTTCGAATCGTTGGGCATCCTCCTGGAGCATGTACCCAACACTGTGCTCAAAGAGTTCGGGGGACTCCTCAGGAGGACATGGTGGGTCTAGGGAAGGGGTGGCTGATGATGCCATTGAGTACGCGTTGGCAGCTGCTCTGCCAGTACCCTGAGCCTGGGTGAGAGAGGATGAGGAGGATGAGGAGGGCTTGGTCATCCATTCTACCAAGCCTTCAGCATGATGCGGCTCCACATGTCCAGCTGCCGAAAACAAAGACGCGCGTGTCCCATGGCCACGTGCTGATGACGATGCACGACCACGGCCACGTCCACTAGAAACAGAGCCTGCCTGCCCTGTGTTCTTGGCTCTGCACGCTCTGCCTCCCCTTGGCGGTCTTCCAGCCATTGTAGTCGGTAGTCCTGTGGGTGCTGCTGAGAAGAATATATAGGAGCTCTGTGTGATGCCACTAACACACTAGAAGTCCTATGGGTGCTTCTGCAAAGAAAATATAGGAGCTCTGTGTGATGCCACTAACACACTAGAAGTCCTGTGGGTGCTGCTGAGAAGAAAATATAGGAGCTCTGTGTGATGCCACTAACACACTAGAAGTCCTATGGGTGCTTCTGCAAAGAAAATAGAGGATCTCTGTGTGATGGGACTAACACACTTCAAGTCCTATAGGTGCTTCTGGGAACAAAATATAGGATCTCTGTGTGATGGGACTAACACACTTCAAGTCCTATAGGTGCTTCTGGGAACAAAATATAGGATCTCTGTGTGATGGGACTAACACACTTCAAGTCCTATAGGTGCTTCTGGGAACAAAATATAGCTCTGTGTGATGGGACTAACACACTACAAGTCCTATGGGTGCTTCTGGGAAGAAAATATAGGTCTGTGTGATGGGACTAACACACTTCAAGTCCTATAGGTGCTTCTGGGAACAAAATATAGGATCTCTGTGTGATGGGACTAACACACTACAAGTCCTATGGGTGCTTCTGGGAAGAAAATATAGGTCTGTGTGATGGGACTAACACACTTCAGGTCCTATAGGTGCTTCTGGGAACAAAAATATAGGATCTCTGTGTGATGGGACTAACACACTACAAGTCCTATAGGTGCTTCTGGGAACAAAATATAGGATCTCTGTGTGATGGGACTAACACACTTCAAGTCCTATAGGTGCTTCTGGGAACAAAATATAGCTCTGTGTGATGGGATTAACACACTTCAAGTCCTATAGGTGCTTCTGGGAACAAAATATAGGATCTCTGTGTGATGGGACTAACACACTTCAAGTCCTATAGGTGCTTCTGGGAACAAAATATAGCTCTGTGTGATGGGACTAACACACTTCAAGTCCTATAGGTGCTTCTGGGAACAAAATATAGGATTTCTGTGTGATGGGACTAACACACTTCAAGTCCTATTGGTGCTTCTGGGAACAAAATATAGGTCTGTGTGATGGGACTAACACATTTCAAGTCCTATAGGTGCTTCTGGGAACAAAATATAGGATCTCTGTGTGATGGGACTAACACACTACAAGTCCTATGGGTGCTTCTGGGAACAAAATATAGGATCTCTGTGTGATGGGACTAACACACTTCAAGTCCTATAGGTGCTTCTGGGAACAAAATATATGATCTCTGTGTGATGGGACTAACACACTACAAGTCCTATGGGTGCTTCTGGGAAGAAAATATAGCTCTGTGTGATGGGACTAACACACTTCAAGTCCTATAGGTGCTTCTGGGAACAAAATATAGGATCTCTGTGTGATGGGACTAACACACTTCAAGTCCTATAGGTGCTTCTGGGAAGAAAATATAGGTCTGTGTGATGGGACTAACACACTTCAAGTCCTATAGGTGCTTCTGGGAACAAAATATAGGATCTCTGTGTGATGGGACTAACACACTTCAAGTCCTATAGGTGCTTCTGGGAAGAAAATATAGCTCTGTGTGATGGGACTAACACACTTCAAGTCCTATAGGTGCTTCTGGGAACAAAATATATGATCTCTGTGTGATGGGACTAACACACTTCAAGTCCTATAGGTGCTTCTGGGAAGAAAATATAGCTCTGCGTGATGGGACTAACACACTTCAAGTCCTATAGGTGCTTCTGGGAACAAAATATATGATCTCTGTGTGATGGGACTAACACACTACAAGTCCTATAGGTGCTTCTGGGAAGAAAATATAGCTCTGTGTGATGGGACTAACACACTTCAAGTCCTATAGGTGCTTCTGGGAACAAAATATAGGAGCTCTGTTTGCTGCCAGTGCCTGCCTGCCACGAACACACTACAAGTCCTATAGGTGCTTCTGGGAACAAAATATAGGAGCTCTGTTTGCTGCCACTGCCTGCCTGCCACGAACACACTACAAGTCCTATAGGTGCTTCTGGGAACAAAATATAGGAGCTCTGTTTGCTGCCACTGCCTGCCTGCCACGAACACACTACAAGTCCTATAGGTGCTTCTAGGAACAAAATATAGGAGCTCTGTTTGCTGCCACTGCCTGCCTGCCACGAACACACTACAAGTCCTATAGGTGCTTCTGGGAACAAAATATAGGAGCTCTGTTTGCTGCCACTGCCTGCCAGTGCCTGCCTGCCACGAACACACTACAAGCCCCTCTTTCTAAATGAATCTTTCTAAATGAATCTTTCTAACTAAATCTCTCTAACTAAATCTTTCTAACTGAATCTAGCAGAGTGACACAGAATGATCCTGCTCTCTCTAACGCCGGAACGCATGTGACCGGCGCCGACGGCGTGGCGGCCTTTTATAAGAGGGGGCGTGTACTAAAGCCCCTGAGCTGTAATTGGCTACAGGCGTCCTGCCTGTAGCCAATTATGGCTCTTCGAGTTTCCGGCGCTGTGATTGGCCAAGCATGCGGGGTCACAGTGCATGCTTGGCCAATCATCAGCCAGCAATGCACTGCGCCGGCCGCGCCGGCCGCAATGCATTGCGGGGCCGCTCACATCACACGAACGTGATGCGAGCGGCCAAAATAGTTCTGGGCTCGCCGAGCGAGCGAACACCCGGTGCTCGATGCGAACATGGGTTCGCATCGAGCACCGGGCCCATCCCTATTCAGCAAGCAGTATGTTCTTTTTCAAATGCCATTTTATGCATTGACATACCTCTTTTAACTCAGTCTGTTCAGACAGTATGGTCACCTGCTAAATTGGCACCATCCACAGGCAGCTTCACTCTTCAGTAAGATGCAGAAGTTGAATCCCAACACAATTTTACTTCAGCTAATTGCTGTACAGAGGATGTTTTTCCAGTCTTTTGAGGTGTAATGCCTTGTACACAAGGTCGCACAAAGTTGTTGGAAAATCTGATCGTTCTGAACGAGGTGACGTACAACACGTACGCCGGGACTACGTAGAGGCCAGTAGCCAATAGCTTTTGTCTCCAAATTTCTTCTGAGCATGTGTGGCACTTTGTGCGTCAGAATTCTCTACATACGATCAGAAAAAGTCTAATCGGATTTTGTTGTCGGCAAATTTTAGATCCAGCTCTCAAACTTTTTCCGTCTGAGATTCTGATGGAAAAAGTCTGATAGAGCCCACACACGATCCGATTTTCCGACAACATAATCCAATCTGACTTTTTCCGTTGGAATTTCCGATCGTGTGTACGGGACATAAGAAGTCAATAACGTTCCTAAGCCCTTTCTCTATCTGTGAAATACTAACACTGACTGAGGGAACATGGAGGAAGTGGGGAGGGTCTAGCTAGGACTAAACTAACTAGCACCAAACAGGAGGAAGGGAGGGAGAAAGGAAGATACCACAATTACATTAGTAAACAAGTTGTAGTGGCCCAAAACTGCCACTAGATGTCAGCATCTACAGAAAAATGATAACCTCATGCAGTTTAATACTAGACACAAAAAATACATGAAAGTGGGACAGAATAGTCTATGCAACCTGATCTTCATTCTATTCAACACTTCACCACTCTATCCACGCTGGAAAAGGTTTAGATGAAGCTCTAATTTAGAAAATACATCCAGAAAAATATTGAAAAACAGTCTTTAGTTTACTAAAATATTTTTCCTTACGCTGGTGTAATTAACCTAAATCTGTCTTCAGGCAGAGATTTTACAACTCATCTGAGTTAAAATCAGCCTGCAGGGGTCAAGTCTCTTCTGTAAGCGGATGGGATGCATGTGTGTTATACAGTGCATCCGGAAAGTATTCACAGTGCTTTACTTATTCCACATTTTGTTATGTAAGGGCTCTTTCACACGGACGTGTCCATGTACGGAGCCCGCTCTGCATCGCCCCGTCGATCCCCCGCTGTGCAGGAAGATGACAGGTCTGTCTCTGCACTCTGTGCAGGGACGGACCTGTCAGAGCGCCGGTCTTCCCTATGGGGGATCGGATGACGACGGACCGTAGAGTCCGTCGTCACCCGATCCGATCCGCAGACGGATGAAAAAATAGCTTTTTCCTCCGTCACACTTTTTCGGATCGGAGCGGGTCGGATGTCATCGGACATGTCACCGCTGACATCCGTCCTTCCATAGAGGTCTATGGAGGGTCCGTTCAGGTCCGCCAAAAAAACTGACAGGCGGACCTAAACGGACCGCCCATGTGAAAGGGGCCTTACAGCCTTATTCCATAATGGATTAAATCCATTATTTCCTCAAAATTCTACAAACATTACCCCATAATGACAATGGGGTAGATATACCATGGAATGGATACCATTAGATATACCATGGAACACAGTGAAGACAGTCATCAAGTGGAGAAAATATGGCACAACAGTGACATTACCAAGAACTGGACGTCCCTCCAAAATTGATAAAGAAGAACAGACAAGAAGAAAACTGGTTAGGGAGGCTGATAAGAGGCCTACAGCAACACCAAGCCTAGGTCCACACATATGCGATGCGGGAGCCAGCACGATTACAGCCCCGGTTCCCGCATCGCATCTCTCTCGCAGGCAGTTCACACTGCCCTCTGCGAACCCCTGCGGGTGTCAATGCAATGTTAATGACACCCCCAGATCGGTTCATAGATCGCATTGCAAACTCGCACTGGAATCAGATCGCATGGGTATTCTCACCGATTCCAGTGCAGGGAAAAAAAGTCCCTGCACTATTTTTCTGCAAATCCAATGCGAGTTCAGCCATACAATTGTATGACTGAACTCTTATTGCATAGACATTGCATAGACACATCACATGCCATGTCTGTGTTCGCACAAGAGTGAAATTAGGCTAAATGATCTGCAGAAATATCTGGCAAGTATTGGCTGTGTGGTACATGTGACAACAATTTCTTATATTCTTCATAAGTCTGAGCTATGGGGTAGAGTGGCACTTTTCTTTTCAAAGACTTTTCTTCCAAAGAAAAATATCAAAGACCGGCTAAATTTTGCAAAAACAAATCTGAAGTCTCTCAAAAGCATTTTGGAAAATGTGTTATGGTCTGATGAAACCAGGGTTGAACTTTTTTTCCATAATGTTTGGTGCAAAAACAACACTGCATATCACCAACAGAACACCATACCCACAGTGAAGCATAGTGGTGGTAGCATCAAATTTGAAGTGTTTTGCAAAGAAGAGTGGGCAAATATTGCCAAGTCTAGATGTGCCATGCTAATAGACTCATATCCAAAAAGACTGAGTGCTGTAAAAAAATCAAAACGTGCGTCAACAAAATTAATCAATTTTGGAATAAGGCTGTAACATAACAAAATGTGGAAAAAGTGAGGCGCTGTGAATACTTTCCAGATGCACTTTATATAGGGTAACAAGTCCCTTTTTAGAATGCAATTTGGTGATGTCACTACTCTGTTGCCTACTGTTCTCCTTGCCAGAGAGGAAGCTGTACCTGAAGATTTGCAGTGCAAGGATCTCCCTGTATCTGCTTTATTCATTATGTGGATCTGTGCTTCCTCTACCTCTCACCTGCTGCTTCTTGAATATTTTCCCACCAGTCATCAGATAACCTGTCATCGGGGGGCAGCCCTTACAAGAGGAAGCAAAGATAGCTGTCTTCTTCACACAGAAACACAGTGCAAAGAAAGGCATGGTAAATTAGGTATGGGGGAAAGACCAACTGCAGGGAACATACAGGTAATACTGGTGACTGGTCCTTTGCCCTATACAGTATTTGCCTTTCTGACCGGGCTTCCACAATACAGGTCCTCTTTAATATCCTCATTAAAAACACTATTACAGTTGATACTTTTTAAAAACAGGATTGCTGCCTCAGATCTTTACTAGCTCACAAACAGGAATATTTTAGAAGAAGATAAAGAATTTTCCGCTTGGAATCCGAGCACATTGCTTTCTGCATTTTAAACAGCATGTAGGCAAGAGAGACAGAAATATTTAGCATTTTCAAAGCAAAATTATAGCCTGAAAAGTTATTTTCTCCTGGGGTTGTAAGTATTTAAAATTCCCCAATGTTTATCATGCAAGAATGTAATGTATTATGGACTGTATTTGTCTGGACTCCGGGCAACCAGCAAAACTACACCTGTGAATAATTTTACCTGTCAAAGGATTTGTAAGGGTTTGTAAAGATGGACAAATCCACACTTTGAGGCACACAGCGTACACATAAAGAGGATCTTCAGTCATTTAAAAAGAAAAAAAGCAAATACTGCAGCCGCTGATTTCTAATAAACAGACATTTACCAGTCCAAGGATCTAGCTCTGTCCTCACCCAGGCCAGTTCTTCTCCAGGTTTGAGTTCCCGGCACCACCATGATGACTGGGGAAAGCTGGCTGTGACTTCTTGCAGCTTCACAGCTGGCTCCCCACTGCGCATGCGTGAGCCCCGCTGCGCTCTGTGAATAGTCCCGAATCCACCTGAAACCTGTGGCGTGTCCCAAGAGGTTGTAGGCAGGGATGGGGGTTACTAAACTTCCATCAGAAGTGGGAGCAAGTACCTGTCAAAACTAGGTACCCGCTCTCCCCCCACAAAAAATGTTTCTATTATTGGCAGAAGAGGGAGAGAAGAGGAGGAAGAGCAGAACTTTAGATTTTCAGTGACATTCTGCTTTAAAGTGGAAATCCAGCCTAAGACTAGCCTTAAAAATGTCTCCTTCCCCTCCATATTACAACACTGAGACTGATCAGGTGGTGACTGTGAAGGCAGGCACTACCACTTAAGGTCTGTGTATGTCTTATGCCCTGTACACACCGTCGGATTTTCTGACGGAAAATGTCCTATCGGACCATGTTGTCGGAAATTCCGACCGTGTGTGGGCTCCATCTGACTTTTTCCGTCGGAATTTCCGACGGAAAAAGTTTGAGATCCTGCTCTCAAATTTTCCGACAACAAAGTCCTATCAGACTTTTTCCAATCGTGTGTAGCGAATTCCGACGGACAAAGTGCCACTCATGCTCAGATCACATTACAAGACCAAAGCTATTGGCTACTAGCCTCTACGTAGTCCCGTCGTACGCAACGAACGTCACCACGTTCAGGATGATCGGATTTTCCGACAACTTTGTCCGACTGTGTGTATGCATTACCAGTGTCGGACAAAATCCGTCGGAAAAAATCCGACCGATTTTGTGGTCAGAATTTCCGACCGTGTGTACGGGGCATAAGTGTGTTTTTTGAGTTTCAGATAGAACAGAGAAGGGTTAAATTAGATTTTTTTTTTTTTTTTAGATAGACTAATGCCGCGTACACACGATCAGATTTTCCGCCAGCAAAAGTCCGATGTGAGCTTTTGGTCGGAAATTCCGACCGTGTGTATGCTCCATCGGACTTTTGCTGGTGGAATTCCCGCCAGAAAAAGATTGAGAGCATGTTCTCAATTTTTCGGTCGGCGCGTCTGTACCAATTCGGACACGCAAAATTCCAATGCGTGCTCGGAAACAATTTGATGCATGCTCGGAAGCTTTGAACTTAATTTTCTCGGCTCGTCGTAGTGTTACAGTTAAACGTAGTTACGTAGTGTTTAGTTAAAAAATATTTTACAGGTAAGAACTGTAAAATATTTTTTAACAAATTTGTAATAAAGATATTTAGTATTATTTTTGTTTCGATGTCCTTCACTGGTACCGTTAAAGTCCTTTACATCAGTCCTATCTTTTAAAATATTACAAAGGATGAGGTACACCCATAGCCCATACAACTCCATATACAACTTCCTAGGCAGTTGCACTCTTATAATAAAGGGAGCTTCCAGATTCTACCATAGGCCCCCATTTTACTTTAACCCCCCTCCTTTTTTTAGATATACAGACGTAGCCCAGGCTGCATCCCTGGTCTGGTTCGAATATCAATGGGAACCCCACTCCATTTTTTTCTATTTTTTTTTTTAATTAGACTTTCTGTGTCATTTTGTTGATGATATATTGCAGGGATATGCAATTAGCGGACCTCCAGCTGTTGCAAAACTACAAGTCCCATCATGCTCTGCCTCTGAGTGTCATGCTTGTGGCTGTCAAGTCTTGCTATGCCTCATGGGACTTGTAGTTCTGCAACAGCTGGAGGTCCACTAATTGCATGTCCCTGTCATGTACACCATGTGGCTTCTAGTGCATTTTTTGTGCCACATTCTATGCACTCGAACATTGTGGATTTTTGTTCTAGCTTTTCAGAACTGAATATATGATATCTGGGATGAATTTAGCATTTTCTCAAATATGAACACCAACCTTAGTTCTAACCTTTATCTATTATATCCAAAACTCAGACAAAGCTCTGGCTATAGATACACTTTAACAGACAGTTGTAGAAAGGGCTAATAAGGCCTCCATCATTATCTCTGGGACAAAGGCAGGTACAAATCTGCAATAATGTCCCCATAATCCTTGCAAATCTAAATACATGGATACCTGGAGGCTATTTATTTTTTCTTATCAAACCTGGCGTTCCACTATAACACTGTTCATCTTTAATAAGAAGGGAGTTTGTTGCTGTGTAGCATATGTAAGTCAGTAATATATATTTGCTCAATAATATATTACTTTGAATCTCTTCAATCAGATAGCGCTTACATGTTTATGTATATTTAATGTGTCATGGGAAAGACATAGCTAGAGGGGAATCGTAGATAGGCCTGAATGTAAATGGCATAATCCAAAATAAGAAGGATGTGTAAGTCTGCCTATAGCTGCACTGCTCTCCTTAAGAACATTCTTTATAGATTGTACTTTAAAGGTTGCAATTATTACAGCTGAATACATCTCATCTATAGGAATATTTTGAGGAAAAATGTGAATGTTTTTTCGAGGTGGAAATAAAGGCAGCGGGCAGTACAAGTGGGCAGACATCCATTTTCCTCCCTATATCCAGTTCTGACCTACTTTAACTGGGACTGAGTTCAGCTCATTAATTATATGCCGAGTAGTTATGCTAATTTTTGCTCTATTTGTGGGAAAATTAGCAGTTGATTATAAGCAGCCCCTACAGTTTTAATATAACCACGGTGGGTAATAAATCCAAAGCAAACCGAGAGGATGACCCTAAAAGTGAAAAGGATTCAGTGCTGACACTGTGATCTCTGTGGCCTTCAGCCAGAAGGGACCTTCTAGGACTACTTTGTAATCTACTTTTAGGCCAGACATGCGATTTTCATATATCAGCATTATATCTGTTCTTATACATGGGACAGTGTTTTTTCCAGATATGGTCACGTTTTTTTCTTATATCATGTGTTTTTAATGTGATTATAATAAATTAAATAGATTTTTATTATAATTTGAGACCATTTTTCTTTCCTATTTTGGGACTCTAGTGGCAACCTTTAAAGTCCTTTTTTTCTCTTTTTTTTTTCTTTTTCCTGTTTTTGTTCAATTACCATTGGATGTGGTGCCATGCTTTGCAGATTTTCTTTGCTTCATTTAAAGCATACCTGCTGGATACTTACAACTAAAACCCCAGCAGATATAAGGGCTACAAATAAATACATGCAGCTCTGTAATCATTAAGGGCCCATTTAGGTTTGTGCGGAAGACCTTGCTTTGTGCACTGGTGCGCTGTCATGTTGGAACAGGAAGGAGCCATCCCCAAACTGTTCCCACAAATGCGGGAGCATGAAATTGTCCAAAATGTCTTGGTATGCTGATGCCTTAAGAGTTCCCTTCATTGGAACTAAGGGGCCAAGCCCAACCCCTGAAAAACACACCGTAATCCCCCCTCTACCAAATGATTTGGACCAGCGCACAAAGCAAGGTCCATAAAGACATGGGTGATTGAGTTTGGGGTGGAGGAACTTAACTGGCCTGCACAGGTTCCTGACCTCAAACCGATAGAACACCTTTGGGATGAATTAGAGTGGAGACTGCGAGCCAGGCCTTCTTGTCCAATATCAGTAACTGACCTCACAAATGTGCTTCTGGAAGAATGGTCAAACATTCCCATAGACACACTCCTAAACCTTGTGGACAGCCTTCCCAGAAGAATTGAAGCTGTTATAGCAACAAAGGGTGGGCCAACGGGGATGCCATTAAAGTTCATGTGCGTGTAAAGGCAGGTGTCCCAATACTTTAGGAAATATAGTGTATGCTGCCATAGTGTGCTGGGGTGCTATGCAAAATGAATACTTCAATGCATCTAAGCATGTCCCATGATTTCCCGCAACGTATAGACATTAATCACCCCTAATACATTTATATATAAAAGCTTTCTGTGCTACTAACAACTACATAACAGTTATAAATGCAATCATATATGAGTAACTTATAGACCAATACTTTTTTTATTATTTTTTATTAGAATTTATTTTATATTTTCTGCATTTTTTAAATGCAAGCATTGAAAAAACTTGAATACGACTTGCTAATAGCCTCCTCCACTTCCTGTAACAGCAGAGCTTTGACTTGGAGTGAAGGAAGCAGTATGAGGCTCTGGTAAGGTGTGTTGCAGAGAAAAGAGCATACTGATTGGAGCAGAGGCGGCTCTAGGCTTTGTGAGGCCTTAGGCAAAACTTACACATGAGCCCCACTCACGCCCGTAATGGGAAAAATAATTCCAGCAAGAAAAATGTCTGCAAAAAGCTGCACAGATCTAGCATACAGGTGATCAGCACCACTTCCAGGGCACCCATAAGACATATGCCAGAGGAAGGGGGGGGAGAGAGGGGGCAAGATAAGAGAGAGGGGTGATAGAGATATGCCTAGCCCTGTCCCTGTCTGCAGCCCCTCCTGTGTCCCATGTCCCAGTCTGCAGTCCCTGTTTGTGGGAAGGTTGGTGTGATGCTTGTTACAGTACCTTCCAAGCCAGCAGGATGTTCATGACGGCCAGCAGCAGGCAGGGTCCATTCTGTTCCGTGTGGGGACAGTGTTCTCCTTCCAGAGGATCTGTTTGCTGTGTGATTAAGTGGTCCCTGGCCGCCAGCACCTTCTGCCTGTCTTTGGTTTCTGAGCCCCAGTCAGCCTGTCCTTTGGTCTTGAAAGGTCTTCAGAGCTCTTCTCCCTCCAGGGCTATCGGTCCTTGCTGCCGATGCTGCTCACCTTCCCCACCAGGCCCGGACTGGGACAAAAAAAAGGGGCCTAGGTATTTTAGACTGAGCAGTCCATGAGACTGGTCCCCTCCCCGCTCTCCATCCTGACAGATCCCCTGCAGAAGCCGGCGGGAGAAAGGAGACCGGAACCTTGCAGAGCTGCAGGGGGTGAAGGGGGCCGAGAAAGAGCACAGGGGTGTCGGATAGCATGTGAGTGAGGCGGAGAGCACTGGGGGGAGTAGAGAGCAGGTGGGCTGAGAGCACTGGGGGGGGTGTAGAGCAGGGGGGCAGAGAGTAGGGGGGAGATGTAGAACACTGGTGGGGCAGAGAGCACTGGTGTGGGGGGGGGGCAGAGAGAACTGGGGGGCAAAGAGAATGGGAATGGAGAGCACAGGAGCTGGGGAGCACGGTGGGTGGAGAGCACTAGGGAGGGGCCAGGGAGCACATGGGGGGCGGAAAGAGCGTGGTGCAGCGGAAAGCACTGGGGGGAGCCAGGGAGCACATGGGGGGCAGAGAGCACTAGGGGAGCTGAAGAGAACTGTGACAGGGAGCTGGAAAGCATGGTGGGGTGGAGTGTATGGAGGGGTGGAGAGCAGTGGGGGGGGGGGGGGGACTAGAGAGCACGGTGGGGTGGAGAGCACGGGGGGCAGGCAGAGAGCACTGTGGGGGGACCGGAGAGCACAGTGCGGTGAAAAGCACTGGCGGAGCCAGGGAACATATGGGAGGGGCAAAAATCACTCGGGGAGCTGAAGAGCACTGGAAAGCAAGGTGAGGTGGAGAGCAGTTGGGGGGTTGAGAGCATGATGGGAACAAGAGCATGGTGGGGTGGAGCAAGGGAGCACATGGGGGGAACTGAGAGCATGGTGGGGTGGAGAGCACAGAGAGGGTGGAGGAGATCATGGAGGGGAACTGGAGAGCACGGTGTGGTGGAGAGCACTAGGGAGGGGAGCAGAGAGCACTGGGGGAGCTGAAAAGCAAGGTGAGGTGGAGAGCATGGGGGGGTTGACTGAGAGTCAGAGCATTGTGGGGGGGAGAGCAGGTGGGGGGGACTGAGAGCATGGTGGGGAGCAGATGGGGGGGTGGGGAGTAGATGGGGGGACTGAGAGCATGGTGGGGAGCAGATGGGGGGACTGAGAGCATGGTGGGGTGGGGGGCAGATGGGGGGGGACTGAGAGCATGGAGGGGTGGGGAGCAGATGGGGGGGGGGACTGAGAGCATGGTGGGGTGGGGAGCAGATGGGGGGGGGGACTGAGAGCATGGTGGGGTGGGGAGCAGATGGGGGGGACTGAGGGCATGGTGGGGTGGGGAGCAGATGTGGAGATGAGAGCATGGTGGGGTGGGGAGCAGATGGGGGACAGAGAGCATGGTGGGGTGGGGAGCAGATGGGGGGGGGGACTGAGAGCATGGTGGGTGGGGAGCAGATGGGGGGGGACTGAGAGCATGGTGGGGTGGGGAGCAGATGGGGAGGGACTGAGAGCATGGTGGGGAGCAGAGAGCATGGTGGGGTGGGGAGCAGATGGGGGGACTGAGAGCAGAGCATGGTGGGGTAGGGAGCAGATGGGGGGACTGAGAGCAGAGCATGGTGGGGTAGGGAGCAGATGGGGGGACTGAGAGCATGG
>CM053029.1:178704584-178807380 GCA_028564925.1 Lithobates sylvaticus | reverse complement strand
TAAACTTCCCTCCTAAAACTTTTTTTCCTTCAAATGCCCTCCTAAACTTGGGGTGCGTGTTATACGCCGGTGCGTGTTATACGCCGATAAATACGGTATTTGACCCCTTTGCAAAACATGACTTGGTGTCAAAACCCTTGTTGGCCATCACAGAGGTCAGGCATTTCTTGTAGTTGGCCACCAGGTTTGCACACATCTCAGGAAGGATTTTGTCCCACCCCTCTTTGCAGATCCTCTCTGAGTCATTAAGGTTTCAAGGCTGACGTTTGGTATTTCGAATCTCCAGCTCCTTCCACATATTTTCTATGGGATTAAGGGATTAAGGTCCGGAGACTAACTAGGCCACTCCAGGACCTTAAAGGGGCTTCTTCTTGAGCTACTCCTTTGTTGCCTTGGCTGTATGTTTTGGGTCATTATCATGCTGGCATACCCATCCACAACTTATTTTCAATGCCCTGGCTGAGGGGAGGAGGTTCTTACCCAAGATTTGACGGTACGTGGCCCCATCCATTGTCTCGTCCTAACACCCCCAAAGCATAATGTTTCCACCTCCATGTATGATGGTGGGGATGGTGTTTTTTGGGGTCATAGGCAGCATTCCTCCTCCAAACATGGCAAGTTGAGTTGATGCCAAAGAGCTAGATTTTGGTCTCATCTGACCACCACACTTTCATCCAGTTCTCCTCTGAATCATTCAGATGTTCATTAGCAATCTTCAGATGGCCTGTACATGTGCTTTCTTGAGCAGGGGGCCTTGCGGGTGCTGCAGAATTCCAGTCCTTCACGGGATAGTGTGTTACCCATTGTTTTCTTGGTGACTATGGTCCCACTATGGTCCCAGCTGCCTTGCAATCATTGACAAGATTCTCCCGTGTAGTTCTGGGCTGATTCCTCACTGATCTCTTGATCATTGAAACGCCACGAGGTGAGATCGTGCATGGAGCCCCAGACCGAGGGAGATTGACAGCTATTTTGTGTTTCTTCCATTTGCAAAAAATTGAAAACTGTTGTCACCCTCTCACCAAGCTGCTTGGCGATTGTCTTGTAGCCCATTCCAGCCTTGTCTAGGTCTACAATCTTGTCCCTGACATCCTTGGACAGCTCTTTGGTCTTGGCCATGGTGGAGAGATTGGAATCTGATTGATTGATTGCTTCTGTGGACAGGTCTTTTATAAAGGTAACAAGCTGAGATTAGGAGCACTCCCTTTAAGAGAGAGTTCCTAATCTCAGCTCGTTATCAGTATAGAAGCCAGGAATCTTGCTGACTGTGGCTTGGACATGGCAGAGTGAGGAAACAGATCTCCAGAGCTCCAGAGCTCCCCACGATCTGCAGCTTCATCAGCGTGTACCAGATGGAATATCGCACATCCACAGAGACCACTGTGATGTCCCAATACCGGAGAGACTCCTCAAGACAGTGGGGCTCTGATAAGCAAAGCAAAGGCTCCATAAACTCGTATTTCGGCAGTGGCGGGGAGACAGGTGGCGGGACTTCCAAGATGTCGTCCGGAAAAGGCCGTGGGACAGATGCTGCAGCGGCGACCAGAGCTTCTCAGCACCTTGCTGTGTCTCCTATATTAACACCTCTGCTGGTAAGGGACATTGCCCCCCTGAATCCCCTGGCTCTTCAACCACCCAAGAGTGGGGCTCTGACATTTCAGAGCTGGTGGGTGAATGGGACTTGAAGCAGAACATCTGGTCCCTCCCCATAAGGGAGGACCTGGATCGCTTTGCCTCTAGAGCAGAGAAGGACTTCAGACAAGATATCGAGCAGCTGAAGGCAGACACCACTCATCTAGGCATACGGCTGGAAACTTTGGAGCAGACAGTAGAATAATCCATCCCTGCCATTACCCAACTCAGGGACAAGTGTGCTGCTTAGGATCACAAAATCGAGACTCTTATATCCCAGCTAGACCACTACAAAAATCGCAGTCGCCGTTCCAATATCCGCATAAGGGGGTTGCCCGAAGCAACAGCTGCTAAGGACATTCCCACACTGCAAGGCATATTTAGAGAGCTCTTGGGCCCCTCCCTTACTGAAGCAGTTGAGATTGACAGGGCACACAGGGCCCTCCGACCCTCCTCACAGGACGCTGAGAATCCCTGTGACATAATCTGCAAACTGCACAAATACACGTTCAAGGAGCAAAGCATTCAGCATATGCGCAAACGTCCCTTCTTTGACTTTGATGGTGCCCACCTATCCTTTTACCAGGATCTATCCAGCCGCACCTTAATGCAATGCAGGGCGATACACCACCTTCTGGAAGCCTTATGCATAGCTAGCATTACATATAGGTGGGGGTTCTCCTTTAGTCTTCATGCAGGACGAGATGAAAAATCTGCTACCTGCACTTCCTGTCCAACCTGAACCTGGAACCGGTGGACTTTCCAGATTGGCGGCACTCCCTGGATGTCCAAACACCATCAGCATCCCAACCCTGGCAACAGGTCGGATCTAACCGGTGCTCATGGGGTCGCAAACGCTCTTCCTCGACCACCGCATGGCAGGCACCCACTGAGGGTAACTGAGGCACTCTCAAACTCCAATATTGTCCTTCCTGTAGCCCGTCTGGAGCCTCCGGACATCCCTGTTGCTTGAAAGTGATATATATATATGTGCACCTTCGGTGTAATACTCCCTTCGGCAGCACAGGATATACTACACTTATTGCCCATTGGTGCTTTGACTGAGCGGCTGCTCCATGGCTACGGCATCCCTGTACCACTTCCACCTGGTCTCTCACCATCCATTATCCCTCCGAGAAACTATAGCTCTTTCTCCAGTGAGGAGCAGGAACTACTTGACTCTCTATGTCTGATCACGTTCCTCCCCCCATAGGATGGCCCGTATTGGCTATTAGCCCTGTTTGGGGCATCTTGCCTCACTTTAGCAGTCGCCCTTGCTAGGTGGGCTGCCTGAGTCAGGCAAGCAGTTGATTGTTGACCCACGACAGGCCATAGATGCCTTTGTGGGCCCTTCTTATAGGTTATTATGGTTATTCTATTCTACTTCTATATTTTGGTTACCTCATCTTTTTCCCCGTTTTGTTTTTGCTCAGAATTTGGAACCTCTATCATTCTCACTTGGTCCAGCTGATTTGAGATGGTTGTTTGGACAACTCACCCCTGGTGCAACATGGCAACGGTTAAGGTAGGGACATACAATGTCTGTGCTCCCCCCAACTAGCACAAAAGGTTATGGCTAGAGCTGAGGTGTCTCGGGGCACAGGTGCTGTTTTTTCAGGAGACCCACTTCACAGATTCTTCACTCCCAAAATTACCCACTCACCTCTTTCCACACTGGCACTTAAGCAACTCCCCAAAACCTAAATCCCGTTTTGTGTTCCTGAAAGGCACCATAATGGGCCAGATATACACGTTCGCTGCCCTGTATGCCCCTGACTCCCAATAACTTATGTTTATTGATAAGGTCTTAGACAACATGGCGGACTTTTGGGAGGGTAGGCTAATCCTGGGGGGGGGGGGGGGATTTTAATGGTAGCCTTCATCCTTCTCTAGACACTTCTGCGAGCAGATCAACACATTTCTACGCATTTTTAAGGCATTTTTGTAAGGCTCTTCAAGGTCATACCCTGGTGGATTGTTGGAGAGCTTTGCAAGCTTCAGAGAAGGATTTTAGCTATTACTCAAGTGAACCAGGGTACCCTTGACCTGCTGATAAACGCCACTATTGACCAGATCATTATCTCCGATCATGCCCCAGTGACCCTTACACTCACGCTGCGCCAAGTGATGGCCAAAACATGGTCCTGGAAATTAAACGAGAACTTACTGGACAATTTAGGGGTGGTCTCAGGGGTACAGGAGACTCTCTCACATTACTTTGCAGAAAATGCTAATGGCGAGGTCAGTGACAGCATTTTATGTGAGTGACATAAGGCGGTAGTCTGAGGTACCCTCATTGCATTAGGGTCCAAACTGAAGAAGGAGAGACAGACGAACTTCCAGAGAGTTCTACAGGCCCTACAACAAGCAGAGTTAAGCCATAAACGAATGCCGGATCCTGAGGCATTTCGATGCCTGATAGAATTGCGCACACTTTTCTCAAAAATGTTTAGAAGTTACACTCTCCGACTGGAGTACAGGTCCAGCATACTTCAAAAATTGCTTCCATGTTTCGCAACTATTACGCAGCCCTGTACAATCTGGACTCCGCCTCCTCTCCGATGGACGTAGCTCTTAAGTGATCCCGTATTGAGACATACCTGTCTTCAGCGGGTCTCCCCAATCTATCCCCAGAACAGAAAGCAGGACTTGAACTCCCTATCACTACAGCCGAGATGTTGGCCTACTGGGAAAAGCCCTGGGCCTGACGGCTTCACCAGGGCTTGTAATCTAAAGTTCTTTGATCAGCTCCAGGCCCCTTTATGCACATTTCTTAACTCCCTAGCTACCAATGGGCATCTCCCACAGGGGGCCTCACTGGCACACATCACAGTCCTCCCAAAAGAAGGAAAAGACCATACCCAACCCCAGAGTTACCACCCTATTTGCTTACTAAACACAGACCTCAAGATATTCTCTAGAATTCTTGCCAATCGCCTCAAACACCTCCTTCCTGAGGTGTTACATGCTGACCAGACAGGCTTTATCGTGGGACGGGAGGCTAGGGATAACTCTATTAGGGCTCTTCAACTCATCCACTGGGCCCGCACATGCGATCATATGCCTCCCTATTTGATCCTATCTACAGACGCGGAGAAGGCATTCGATCACTTAAACTGGGATTTCCTTAACGCAGAATTGGTGCAACTGGGTTTGGGTCCTCATATGCTACACTGGATCTCAGTGCTATACGCATCCCCTACTGCTCAGGTAAAGGTGAACGGCTGTCTCTTCTCTGTGTTCCCCATCCGAAACGGCACGAGACAGGGATGTCCACTTTCACCCCTCCTATTCGCACTGGTCATGGAACCACTGTTACAAAAAGTCAGATTCAATCCGAACATTAAAGGGGTGCAAGAAGTAGGTTCTCTGGAACACAAGCTTTCTGCCTATGTGGACGATGTCCTGTTTCATGTAGTGAATCCACTTGTCTCGTTGCCGAACCTGATGGCAGAGTTGTCCGCCTATGGAGAGGTGTCCAACTTCCGAATTAACTATGCTAAATCTGAGATTCTGCTGATCACTGTTCCCTCTGCCCTGGCCTCCTCCCTGAAGGGATCCTTCCCCTTCACATGGGCATCCCCCTCTATGAGATAACTGGGTGTTCAGCTTTCAGATTGACTCGACTCCCTATACACATATTACTATGCCCCTCTACTCAGGAAGAATCGCCAAGATTTGCAGTCATGGGACAGAGCTTCATTCACATGGGTTGGCCGCACAAATATCCTTAAAATGACGATACTGCCCTGCATACTCTTTCTCCTGCAGATGGTACCTGTGCATTTACCCTGGCGCTCCGCAGCCTCTTCATTAAGTTTGTGTGGGGTGGTAAGAGACCACGCCTTGCCATGGTGTTGCTACAAAGATCTAAGCTAACAGGGGGTCTAGGTATACCCAATACTACCAGGCGATTGCACGGCAGCGTGTTCTCAACTGGAGGTACCACACAGCCCTTAAGCTCTGGGTCCCCCTGGAAACTATGGCTGGTCGTGATTTGTCATATGCGCCCTGCGTCCCTACAGGATATAGGGGTCTTTCTCTGACTGTGTTTTCCTACTAACTGTGCACTCCCTGAGCATATGGGATAGAGTAAATGGCCATTTGGTACTGGCACCACAGACATCCCTGCTAGCACCCGTGGGCGGTTATTCATGTTTTCCCCTGGGGAGCAGTTATCCTTCCTCTGAACTTGGTCGAGTGATGGGGTTGTTAGTCTGGCACGATTTGTGAAGGGTCATTCACTGGTTCCACTTACCACCCTCAGGGAACGATATGGTAGCTTCCCCTTTGATTTCTGGAGCCACTGTCAACTAGCGGACTTAGTAGCCATGCAAAACAGAAACTCACAGATTAGGACTAACCTCACAAAATGTATACGCATATGGGCGGCTAGTGACCCTCTACCCCACATGATTTCAGTCCTCTACAAGATGCTGGAGACAGCCACACCTAGCCCAAGCCCCTTTTCATGAAAGAATGGGAGCGAGAACTCCAGTGTTAATTTACTGATGAGCAGCTGCATCACCTGTATCACCTGACTCACTCGAGTTCTGTAGATTCCAGGACCCAAGAGAATAATTACGTACAAGCTTTTATCGAGGTTGTACAGGGTGCCCTCATCTCTGGCTAGAATTTTTCCCTCTGCCTCCGACTGGTGCTGGAGGGTATGTGGAATGAAGGGAGCACGTCTCCATATATGGTGGGAATTCCCAGTGCTAATACGGTTTTGAACTATGGTTAGCAAGCATATATCAGGTGGCCTGGGTATAGACCTCCCAGCCTCGCCAAAACACTTTTTGCTTCACGTCCCCCCCATGCCTATATCTCGCTACAAACGTAGTACTCTCCCCCATCTCCTCAATACAGCTCATACCAATACATTGGAAAAGCCTGCACATTCCAAGCGAGCTTGACTTTTTTTTATTTATTGTTTTTTCTTTTAGTACCTTTGGTACACTCTTGTTTTCATTTTGTTAATGCTACCTGAGCGGTTACATGACATGACAGATGACAGATGTACCCCTTGTATTCCTCCTTGATCCTTTTCTCTCTCACCCCCTCCCCCCCCCCTCTTTCTTTGTGTGTGTTCCCTTGTTGTAATGACAAAATGTTACTTAAATAAAAATTGTATATATATAAGAAAAAAAATAAATACTTATTTCACTCATTAAAATGCAAATCAATTTATAACTTTTTGAAATGTGTTTTTTCAGGATTTTTTTGTTGTTATTCTGTCTTTCACTGTTAAAATAAATCATTAAAATTATAGACTGATCATTTCTTTGTCAGTGAGTAATTGTACAAAATCAGTAGGGGATCAAATACTTTTTTCCCTGACTGTATATAACCAAACGTTTGTGTACACCTTACCATCACACCTATTGAGCCTTGGTAGACATCCCTTTGCAAAACCATAAACATTAGTATGGAGTTGTCTCCCCTTTGTGGCTAAAATTACATCCATTCTTCTGGGAGAGACAACTCTACAAATTGTAGAGAATTAGACCTTGGAATTCATGCCCATTCAGCCGGAAGACCATTTGTGAGGTCGAGTACTGATGCTGGATGCAAAGACCTGGCTCAAAATCAGCATTCCAATTCATCCCAAAGGTGTTTATTAGGATTGAGGTCAGGGCTCGGCAGAGCCCTGAATTGTCTTTACAATAAACTAGTCAAACCATGTCTTTATGGAGATGGATTTTGTCAGTGGGGCACAGTCATGCTGAAACAGAAAAGGGCCCCAAAATTTTACCACATGGTTTGAAGCCCACTGTTGTCTGAAATGTTTTTGTATGCTGTAGCATTAACAATACCATTCTCTGGAAACACTCTAATTTGGAGAGGTGTATACTTCTGGCAATATAGTGTAGGTGTGATGGCTAGGTGTCCACAGACTTTTGGCCATAAAGCCTAATACCTAGCTTTTCTACTTTTCAAGGTCTTAGCTCTTGTGGACCATTGAAAATTTTGGCCAGTTATTTAGGCCACTGCATGAACTGTTAAAATATTCTAGACCCACTGACTTCTTCCATTTATTTGAGAAGTTGCTGGAAGAATGAAATTGTGTATGTCTTTGAAGTAGTGACATATAGGATTGCATGGAATTTATGAGTAATATGTTATCTCTACTAACTGCTCTAACCTTCATAGCTTTGTATCTGTGTCATTAACCACCCTTGTACCCTTAGCTGGGTAGATTACTTTTTTTTCTAACCCATGGCTTTCCATGTGCTGTGGAAGTAAAGATCTCAGCACAGCTTGCAAGAATTTATTAGACATACCTGACTTTGTATGAAAGAGTAACTCAAAAAAGTATTTTCTGTAGAACTGTACAGGTTGGGAAAGGGCTGAAAGTTCTGTCAGGTTTTCATTGCTGTCAATGTCCTCATCTGCAAGATTTCCTCTTACTTTCTGCCCCAGTGTCTAGTGGTCACCAGGATAGAAAATGAGGGTTAATTTACCAACGGGAACACAGACAACAATACTTTTTTTTTTCTTAGAAGAGTGGGGAAGGCATTCATTGCTTTTTCCTTTTCTGATCACAGGTGATCCAGGAAATCCTCCGGTGAATACAAAGACAGCAATAAAACCCAATATAGGATAAAAACCTTTCACACTCTGTCCAACACTAAAACAGGATTCATACGTGCAATGGGCTGCCAATTTATCACAACGGATGGCTTAACACACATGCACTTTCTTTTACAGAGCACTACAATGCACAGATGGGTCACATATGTGTATTGTGGTGCACTAAAATTGCACAAGCTTGTGTTTTACTACACATTACCACAACATAAAGATGTGACTCTGGACAAACAAATAAAGTTTATGGAATTCAACTTAATAAATGGTTGGAAAATACCTTAGTTTGTTAAACTCTTCCAGGGCTAAAAAGTATTTTCTAATAGTAAAGACTCACAAATAATGCTTGATTTTGGAGCCTTGATCCACTATTTTTATGACAACAGTCTTTTAGGCAGTCTTCAATTGTCTACTGTCGAGAGTCAATGCGCACCAGCTGATATTTGGCCACGGTAGGGGCAATGTGCAGGTGAACATTCCAACTCACTGGAATGAATGTCTGTACATGATATTATGTAAAAATCCAAACAACATTTTAGGAGTAGACGCGTGTCCTGATTTGGGAAGGCAAATTCTTCTACTATTGTGCATTAAATTATTGAAAGGATAATGGGAAGCTGGACTCCCCAACAAATTATATAATTAGGGAAGTGAGAAAGTACATGAACTGAAAAAGAATGAATTGAGGGAAACATGGAGCTAATTGCATACATCTAATGCTTCCCTTGTCAACGTGTCAAATTGCCCTTACATGCAGGTATGTTAAAACTCAGATAATAATATAAAAGTAGATATGTGTTCTGATTTTGGAAGGTGAACTTCAAGTTGTAGACCTCTACCGATTGGCTTTAAATGGTTTAAAGGATAATGAAAGACTGGACTCCACTTGAAATTTTAAAAATAGAAAAGTGAGAAAGTACATGAACTGGAAGTAGAGTGGATTGAGGGTTACATGGGGTTAATTACAATGCATTTAACACCTCCCTTGCCAAAGCACCGGCATGCAGTGTGCGCCAGGAGAGAAAGAGTTACTAGTTGGCCATTGTACAGCTCAGTCGCAGTCTCTTTGAAGTGGTGTTTAGTAGTGTAAAGTTCATGGCTACTGCCGAGATTAAACATATGAGTGTCAGACTTATTTTCGGTTTGCTTTGTACAAAAGGTGCATAAAAGCCAGGACTCCTGGGAATTGGACAGGACTGTGAAATCACCTTGATCCAAGGATTTTTATAGTGTTACAGGCACAGTAAAACAGGACTGAGGTGTTCACAGCTTAATGTAAGCAGTAAAATGATAAGACTTATAGATAAACAGACAGATAGACAGATCGATAGATAGATAGATAGATAGATAGATAGATAGATAGATAGATAGATAGATAGATAGATAGATAGATAGATAGATAGATAGATAGATAGATAGATAGATAGATAGATAGACAAACAGGTATTTTTTATTATTATTTATCAAAATGCTAATGTTGCTTTAAATCACTATGCATACCAACAGTACTAGGCTGCCTGTATGGCATTCTGAGGTCTATGGATTTAAGCTGGCTTGTACATGTTACAATCCCAGTACAATTTGCTCAAGATTCACCAGAATTGTGTACATGTGAGGGCAGGCTTGCTGGCGATTGAGCAGATCCTAAAATAGTCATGGCTCCTCTACAGCACACCTTCCTTTCCCATTTTCAGAGCCACACTTTAGTTAAAACTGAAACATTCAGTCACCCACCCTCCTCCAACATTCCACCAATCTTTCATGAGGAGGGCAGGTGATGGCTCTAGATGTGGCAGTGTAGAATGTTGCTACTGATGAACAGCGTGGAGGTTTTGCTGTGACTGGATAGGTTTTTGGGGCAGAAGATTTCGGTAGACAGGATGGGATAAGTTGGGCAGCATTTAGCTCAACCCCTGAAGATCTATCAAGTTGCCCTGCTATTCCTGGTCATCCTATGAGACAATTATGACCCCTTTAGGTGATAGTAACAAACACCTCAGGTCGCTGGAGGTAATCATTATCACATATGCCACTTTCCTACCCTCCACATACTTCATGCTGTTATAGCCTCAACTTACTGCCATATCCATTACACTCCTCTCCTCCACATACCGTGCGCTGTTATACCCACCGCACTCCTGCCTTCCACTGCATGGTGTTATATCTTTCGCACACATTCTCTCTACATAGTGCCTACTGTCATACCCCCTGCACTCCTCCTCTTCACATACTGGCCACTGTCATACCCTCCACACTCCTCTCCTTCACATACTGCCCACTATCATACCCCCTGCACTCCTCTCCTTCACATACTTCCCACTGTCATACCCCCTGCATTCCTCCCCTTCACATACTGCCCACTGTCCTTCCCTCCGCCCCCTCTCCTTCACATACTGCCCACTGTCATACCCCCTGTACTCCTCTCCTTCACATACTGCCCACTGTCATACCCCCAGCACTCCTCTTCTTTACATACTGCCCACTGTCATACCCCCTGCACTCCTCTCCTTCACATGCTGCCTACTGTCATACCCTCCGCTCTCCTCTCCTTCACATACTGCCCACTGTCATACCCTCTGCACTCTTCTCCTTCACATGCTGCCCACTGTCATACTCCCTGTACTCCTCTCCTTCACATGCTGCCTACTGTCATACCCTCCGCACTCCTCTCCTTCACATACTGCCCACTGTCATACCCTCGGCACTCCTTCCCTCCTTCACATACTGCCCACTGTCATACCCCCTGCACTCCTCTCCTGCACATACTGCCCACTGTCATACCCCCTACACTCCTCTAAATAGTTGGGCAGGATTTGGTTGAAGTATAAGCGGTCTATCGCATCCCAATGTTGAATATAATTGAATTTTGTAGGCCTTGTGTGCATGAACACAGGCCAGTACCCCTAGGGGATGCTTAGGGTAAAGAGTGACACTAGTAAGGTATATGCATTTCAAAAAAAATGTAGGTTTATTAAAGAGAACGTATGTCAATGCATATGATACACTGTTACAAGATGTTCAATTGTTGCAAAATACAAAGAAGCATATACAGTTTTTTTAACATGTCAACAGCATGAACATACAAAAATGTTGAGACAGGAAAAAACTTGCTTGATACATATATATGATCAGGGAAATGCCAACATGTTTCGGACTTTAGTCCTTTTTCAAGGCAGTTTAATATCCTTTTGTTCACATCTATAATGTGTGAATAAATCAAAGATTAGTACATATAATTGATAACAACAAATACAGTATTTGTATTTTGCCATATAGACCGGTATGGTGCAGTCATATTATAAGGGTAGTACTCACATGTGATGCTAGTTTCACAGATTGCCACAGGTAAAAGCCAATGCAATTGGTATGATTGTAATGAGGATATGCATTGAAAAAATCTTTGTGCAAGGTAAAAACAAAGGAGGTATTGCCATAAGTATGGGCAGCTGGCTGCAGTAGGTTCAGGCAGTTGCAAGGTCCTGTACAAGAGGAGGGCTGAAAGCCTGTGTCTTGTAAGTGACTGGCCAGGCAGTATGTAAAACTGTAATAAAGTAAGAAAATTGTGGGGTATAAGTACCAAAAAGCGTAAAAAGTGGCTAAGGTCTAAAAGGATAGTATAGGGATATTGTTACCTGAGTCTCAAGGTGCCTGGTATAAGATGTCAATGGACGCCAAAGAGTAAGCAGCATGTGTGAGCCTTTCATGGCGAATGGTTTAAATGTAGTGAGGTAATTGCAATCAGCTGGATTAAGTGCGCTTGTGTTGCGTAAACACAGCTGATTGTAACTAGGCTGTGTGTGGAGGGGAAGCGCCATAGCTCGCTGTATGTATTCCCCATAGGACCTCTGACGAGGCGGCGCTGGGCGCGAGCACGCCCAGGAAGGGAGGGGTCGCGTACAGCGTCGTGACGTCACCGACGCGGGCATAGACTACCGCTCTTCCTGCTGCGCTCCAAGATGGAACGCAAACAGGAAGGCAGAAGGATGGGAGCTGTCTGTCAGGAGCGGAGGGTGGCGCATGCGCACTGGGGGGTTAGCGCACGCGACCAGGTCTTACCCGCGCCGGGCAACATACCTGGGACACTGCAAGCCAGTATAGTTGGTATTAATAAAGAAGTATGATTAGTAAACAAGGTGTGTGGTACAGATGTGGCATGAAGACGAGCAAGCATGTGGTACGCAGACAATGTGACACAGCAACTTGTACTGTGACACCAGTGTCAGGTTGAGGTTTAGAAGCCTAGTTCTGTTGAAACATAAGCAACACATACAGTGGAAATGGCAATGAGTACCGCATGGTTAAGTATACACAATCAATTGCAAGTATTGATACAGATTATGGATTATGTCGGATGCATGTATGTGGGACAGGCAGGGTCAGAGGTCTAATTCACAGACTCCAGATTGGAATCCCTCAAGGTATGGTTTGAAGTTAAAGGCCTCGTTGAGCCCAGGAGGTAGGGTGGCGTTTAAATGGAAAATCCATCTAAGTTCGCTTTGTAATAAAGCTTTATTATAATCCCCACCTCGATTAGGAGGTAGGATGTGATCCAAAGCTTTAAATGCAATTTTAGGGGTGGAGTCATGGTGGACAATCCTGCAGTGTTGTCCCAGGGGCAGGTCAGGGTCTCTTTTGTTGACGCTGCAGATATGGCCATATATGCGTTTCCAGAAGGGTAATTTGGTCTTTCCCACATAAAAGCATCCGCATTCACATTCAAGTAGATACACTGTGCCAATGGATCGACAATTAACGTAATGTTGGGGAAAAAATTGTTGACCATTTGGCAAAACGTTGTCCATATTGGATTTGCAGAGATATTTGCAATAACCGCAATTACCACATGGAAAAGTACCTTTTAATTGTTTTTGGGACCTATTGGTAACTTTGTATTCACTGGTTGTAAGTTTATCTCGGAGGGATGGGGCGCGTCGGTAGGTAACCAAGGGATGTGGCGGAACAAAGGGAGAGAGGGATTTGTCAGTGGCAATAATATGCCAATGTTTGGAAAGTATTTGAGTAATTTGATTATGTTGTTGGCAATAATTACTTATAATTCTCAAAGGGGGGTTAGTTGGTGTAGAAATTTTAGTAGAGAGTAATGTAGAGCGTGGTTTAGATTTGGCTTTTTTATATGCGTCTTTGAGGACGCTGTTTTTATAGCCCCGTGCTCGTAGTCTGTTACGTAAGACGAAGGCCTCGTGTTCAAAGGAGGTATCCGTCGAGCAGTTACGTCGGGCGCGGAGATATTGAGCAAATGGAATCGAATTGAGTAGTGGCTGTGGGTGAAAGCTGGAGGCAGCCAGAATTGTATGGCCAGCTGTTGGTTTTCGGAACAGGTGGCTCTGGAGATGCCCATCTTGATCCTTAGTGAGTGTAAGGTCAAGGAAAGAAATGGAGGTATTGCTAAATGTCATAGTAAATTTTAAATTTAGAGAGTTGGAGGTATTTAAGAATAGAAGGAATTGGTGTAAAGTGTCAGTTGGACCATGCCACAAAATTATAATATCCCCAATGTAGCGACGAAAAGTCGCTATATGTGTTGCTTATGTTTCAACAGAACTAGGCTTCTAAACCTCAACCTGACACTGGTGTCACAGTACTAAGTTGCTGTGTCACATTGTCCGCGTACCACATGCTTGCTCGTTTTCATGCCACACATGTAACATTTACACACTTTGCCTACTAATTATACTCCTTTTTTAATATCAATTATAATGGCTTGCACTGTTCCAAGCAAGTTGCCCGGCGCGGGTAAGACCTGGTTGCGTGCGCTAATCTCCTAGTGCGCATGCGCCACCCCCCGCTCCTGACAGATAGCTTCCACCCTTCTGCCTTCCTGTTTGCGTTCCATCTTGGAGCGCAGCAGGAAGAGCGGCAGTCTATGCCCGCGTCAGTGACGTCACGACGCTGTACGCGACCCCTCCCTTCCTGGGCATGCTCGCGCCCAGCGCCGCCTCGTGAGAGGTCCTATGGGGAATACATACAGCGCGTTATGGTGCTTCCCCTCCACACACAGCCTAGTTACAATCAGCTGTGTTTATGCAACACAGGCGCACTCTCCCCAGCTGATTGCAATTACCTCACTACTTTAAAACCATTCGCCATGAAAGGCTCATACATGCTGCTTACTCTTTGGCGTCCATTGTCATCCTATACCAGGCACCTTGATACTCAGGTAATAATATCCTTATACTATTCCTCTAGTCCTTAGCTACCTTTCATGCTTTTTTTGTACTTATACCCCACAATTTTCTTACTTTATTACAGTTTTACATACTGCCTGGCCAGTCACTTACAAGACACGGGCTTTCAGCCCTCCTCTTGTACAGGACCTTGCAACTGCCTGAACCTGCTGCAGCCAACTGCCCATACTTATGGCAATACCTTCTTTGTTTTTACCTTGCACAAAGATTTTTTCAATGCATATCCTCATTACAATCATACCAATTGCATGGGTTTTCATCTGTGGCAATCTGTGAAACTAGCATCACATGTGAGTACTACCCTTATAATATGACTGCACCATACCGGTTTATATGGCAAAATACAAATACTGTATTTGTTGTTATCAATTATATGTACTAATTTTCATTTATTCACACATTATAGATGTGAACAAAAGGATATTAAATTGCCTTGAAAAAGGACTAAAGTCCGAAACATGTTGGCATTTCCCTGATCATATATGTATCAAGCAAGTTTTTTCCTGTCTCAACATTTTTGTATGTCCATGCTGTTGACATGTTTAAAAAACTGTACATGCTTCTCTATATTGTGTAACAATTGAACATCTTATGTATTATATGCATTGTCATGCGTCCTTTCTAATAAATCTACACTTTTTTTGAAATGCATATACCTTACTAGTGTCTATCTTTACCCTAAGCATCCCCTAGGGGTACTGGCCTGTGTTCATGCACACAAGGCCTACAATATTCAATTATAAGTACTGTATATATATATATATATATATATATATATATATATATATATATGCCAGAATAATTCATTTACAATATTTCAGTGCACGTTTTCCTGCTGAACTAACTTTTCTAACTTTTAAATCTATATAAAAAGCAGAGGGCTGAAAACTGCTAATAGAAACCAGAAGCGTTATCAATTTTCTTGAGGAAGTTAGGAGCAGGGTGAACATAATTCATGATTGAATGCTTTGTCACTTAAAGTAATTTTAGCTACTTTATTGATACTATAAATCTCATTTTTTTATGCTTTTCATATGATTATATTTGGATTTCACACACTATTCATCCATGTGAAGAAATTTCTGTGAAATGTTTTCTCAGAAATTCCGCTGTTATTTACATTACACATTATAAAAATACATATCTTAAAATATTATTTTTGAATCCCTTGAGTTGTTGTGTGCTTTAAGGCATATACTGTATATTTCATTGAATCTAGATTCGCCCAGGGCAACAAACTGGATTCTTTATAGGAAAGAGAAATCTAGAGGCTGCCTTTTCTGAAAATGCTAGTTCCCTGGCTGTGATGCAGACCCTTTGGTCTCAATAGTTTTTGATTATCGGCCTCCTGACAGTGACAACATTGGATCATGCCTGTACATTATGTGTCAACATGACCACTTGAAATCCTAACCAGGGTGTATATGATAGAGTGACAATGCAGGAGCACAAATGGAACACATGAACAGAGAGTTTTTACCTCATGACTGGAAGCACCTTAACAAGGTTCTTCATGCCAGAATCACCAGGTATTATTTTAAGCAAAGCCACATATTTAGAAAGATTGAAAACAGCGTTATAAAATACATTAACATGTTAAAGTGTGCGTAAACCCCAAATCTATTTTTCAGTAATTTAGTATTAAGTGATTGTAAAGGCTTGTGTTTTATTTTTATTTTCTTGTAATAACAAACATGTTATATTTACCTACTCTGTGCAAGGGTTTTCCACAGAGTGGTCCCATACCTCCTCTTGGAGGCAGACTCAATCCCAAGCTGGGCAGTGTACATCTATTGACACACAGTGCAGCTTGGCCCCTCACACCCACCCCCTCCTTACTTGTTTTGACTGACAGCAATGGCTCCTGCTTTTTTCAGAGCCTCTAGTGAGACCAGGAAGATGGGAGAAGAGCTGCTGCAGATGGGCACAGCTCTGGATCGAGATTAAGCTCAGGTAAGTATTTAAGCAGAAATCTTTATTGTTGCATGCCTGACAGATGATATAGGACCAAGGTTCTGAACAAGCACGGTATTTCCGTGTGAAACGTTAACCTTGGTTATGTATCATCTGTCTGGCATGCGTCAATAAAGACTTCTAACAAGCAAACTTCTCATTCCAGTGTGCGCCCACTTTCTTTTTTCTACATACTTCAGTAACGGTGGTGAGCCGGGGCGAGCACCTGGAGAGATATTGCACCTCGTTGGCCTAAGCTTTAAATTTAAGTATTTAGGCAGGCCGCTCCATGATTAAGCTCCAAGGGGTGGAGCGAAATGCATTGGGGTATGGCTTGGCTGGAGTCCGGACTGAGGCTGCCATTCATCTTACTTCATGCACATGGGTCTGCTTCATGATGTGCATATTATGGATCTTTTCCTTTGACAAGGCTGGGGGGAGCTGAACATGAAAGTTTTTTTTACCTTAATGCAGAGAATGCATCAGGGTAAAAAACCTTTAGCCTTTACAATCACTTTAAATGTACATATTTTGCTAAAGCAAAATTTTTTTTTCTAAAACTGTTATAAAGTTTCTTACCTGGAGATCTTGCCAGTAACAGCATTTTTTATTGCAAGTTGACAACGCTAAGTCAATGCCTCCCAAAGAGCATCAGCGTTATCATCCTGCCATGTGCACTGTACAGTAAAACCTTGGATTATGAGCATAATTTGTTCTGGAAACATGCTTGTAATCCAAAGCACTTGTATATCAAAGCAAATTTCCCCATAAGAAATAATGGAAACTGAGATGATTCGTTCCACAACCAATTATCCTTCAGTTCATAGTCCATATAAAATGATTATAGCAATGTGATAAAATGTCCATCCACAAATGGAAGCCTCCACGAGGGGATTAGAAGCAAAATCCTGCAGGAGCTCCAGAATATAAAAGAGAAGAGAGGCGCCTCTAAGTGTAGCAATATGGTTACATTTAATGACGGTACAACATTTAGCAACTCAAATGGTTGATGATTAAAAGAGGCACATCTAAGTATGCATCCGGGGTAAAGCTGTCCATATAGACCATCCTCCGCACCGGCGGCTCTCATCGCTGTCAGTCTGCAATCCTGACCGGGATGACTACCCTGCAGTAGAGCAATCTGAAAGCAAGGCGTGCAGCGTGGAAGGGATGACATTGATGGTGATGCCTAGGATGGTCTATGTGGATAGCTTTAACCCGGATGCCTGCATACTTAGATGTGCTTGTTTTAACCACTTCAGCCCCGGACCAATTGGCAGCCAAAGGACCAGGCCCCTTTTTGCAATTCGGCACTGCGTCGCTTTAACTAACAATTGCGCGGTCATGCGACGTGGCTCCAAAACAAAATTGGCGTCCTTTTTTTCCCACAAATAGAGCTTTCTTTTGGTGGTATTTGATCGCCCCTGCGGTTTTTATTTTTTGCGCTATAAACAAAAATAGAGCGACAATTTTGAAAAAAATTCAATATTTTTTACTTTTTGCTATAATAAATATCCCCAAAAAATATATAAAAAAACTTTTTTTTTCCTCAGTTTAGGCCGATACGTATTCTTCTACATATTTTTGGTAAAAAAAATCGCAATTAGCGATTATTGATTAGTTTGCGCAAAAGTTATAGCGTTTACAAAATAGGGGATAGTTTTATAGCATTTTTATTAATATTTTTTTTTTTTTATTAGTAATGGCGGCAATCAGCGATTTTTATTGTGACTGCGACATTTTGGCGGACACATCGGACATTTTTGACACATTTTTGGGACATTTGTCATTTATACAGCAATCACTGCTATTTAAATAGCACTGATTCCTATGTAAATGACAGTTGTAGTTAGGGGGTTAACCACTAGGGGGCGGGGAGGAGTCAGTGTGACGTGTTGTGTTTTTTTTTACAGTAGGGGGGCGTGGCTGTACGTCTGACGTCATTGATCGGCGTTCCCGATGACAGGGAACCGCCGATCACTGACAGTCAGTGTAGGAAGCGCGGGGAGAGGTTTGTTTACATAGACCTCTCCCCGTTCTTCAGCTCCGTAACCCGATCGCGGGATACCAGCGGCGATCGGGTCCGCTGGTCCCGCGGCCGTGGTCACGGAGCTCCCGACCGAGTCGCGCGCGCGCCGCTGGGGGCGCGCGCGCGCCCCCCGGGCAGGCAAATTAAAGGGGACGTACAGGTACGTGCTTTTGCCTGCCCGTGCCATTCTGTTGACGTATATCTACAGGAGGCGGTCGGGAAGCGGTTAATCATCAACCATGTTACTTGCTAAATGTTGTACCTTCATTAAGGCCCCTTTCACACCGGGGCGTTTTTCATGCGGTGCAGCGCTAAAAATAGCGCCTGTTCACCGCATGAAAAAATCCGGCCCCTTTAACTCCAGTGTGAAAGCCGGCGGGCTTTCACACTGGGAGCGGTGCGCTAGCAGGATGACAAAAAAAGTCCTGCTAGCAGCATCTTTGGAGCGGGATAGGAGCGGTGTGTTCACCGCTCCTATACCGCTCCTTCCCATTGATTAGAATGGGAGACCGCGGTAAAACCGCGGCAATACCGCCACAAAGCGCCGCTACGGCGGCGCTCTGCGGGGGGTGTTTAACCCTTTTTCGGCCGCTCACGGGGGGTAAAACCGCACCGCGAGCGGCCGAAAACCGCGGTGAAAACGACGGTAAAGCAGCGCTAAATATAGCGCTGCTTTACCGTCACCGCGGCTCACCGCCCCAGTGTGAAAGGGGCCTAAATGTAACCATATTGCTACACTTAGAAGCGCCTCAGTTGTGACATGATGCTACTTGTATATCAAGACATCGCTTGTATATCAAGTCAAAATGTATTAAAAGATTTTGCTTGTCTTGCAAAACACTCTCAAACCAAGTTACTCTCAAACCAAGGTTTTATTGTATATGTTTATTGGATGCCTATGAGATCTTGTCTATGATATGGTCAGCCCAACGACCAACTGAAGGGGCATGCATGGCAGACTGACAATGCTGCTGCTAATTACGAGGCATTGGCTTAGAGTTGTCTGCCTAAAGCAGGAAGTGCTCTTACTTGCAGGATCTCCAGGTAAGAAACTTTGCAAAAGAGCTGAACTATTTGGGCACCCCTGCAATGCAAGTATTAAATGCTGGTATTTGTGTAGGCTATCAAAAAGCAGCTTTATTTACCTTATTCCTCACTCCTGCAAACTTCCTCCTCTCCATGTGACCATTTCCCTGAAACTTTTCTGTCAGTCACAGGCACTCTGACATAATTACATGCAATGCAGCACCAGTAGTGCTGAATGGTGAGAATGCCAAAGGCCCACCCACAATCCAGGAGAGTTGGAGAGAAGAGGAGAGCACTAGCTGCTGGGAGAGCGGGGGATAAGTTAAGTAAAACTGCTTTTTATTTATACCATAGCCTGGGGTCTCCAAACTGTGTTTAGAGGGCCGGATGCAGCTCTTTGCTTGCCTTTATCTGGCCCTTGGGGCACTACTCCTCCAACTGACACCAATGCTGGGTCATTGCTTTCTTCCACTGATGACGAAGCATTTTATGCTCCCACTGGCCACAGTCAGGCCCCCCTAAGAGCCTGAAGGACAGTAAACTGTCCCTTTGCTCAAAAAGTTTGGAGACCCCTGCCAAAGTTTAAAACAAGCATTTAACCCTTGTAGTGCAGGGCGAGTACCCTTCCAAGGGTAGTCTTGATTCTTTTGTCGGAGTTCACCTTTATGAAAACTGTATACAGTGAGGCATGATGTCATACTAACATACTAAAATCATCATTTAGGGCTTACATAGGCTTTGAATCCTATAGGAGATTTTGGTGATTGGGTTTAGATCTCCTTCAAAACTGCTCTACCCAGGAGAGCATTGGCATGCCTGCAGAAACATTTGGGCTCTAGATGGTATTTCTGTATCCAATGCTGTGTGTACACGTCCTCGCTTCAATTCTTGAACTCCGCTAACATGAAAGGTTATTAGAGAATTCTGCCGGCTCCATAAAATGTTAATTGGGATTAAAAGTAAAAGGCCAAAAGTGAAAGTTGTTAAGGTTTATACGGGAAAGGTGTGGTTGTTTTGTAACTGATAATACTGAAAGAGTGAAAGTCTAAATAATAAAACAAATACTTTGAAGAGTTTCCTTTACAACCAGTAAATTATTATTTTATTGTAACTCATGTTAAACTTGGCTGCCTTAATAACTAAATCCTCTCAAAGCCTTACGCCATTGTAAAACTTTTTTTCTTTTTGGACAGTGTGGAGAAGGTATAGAACACCTGTCAAAACACCTGCCACTTACCTGGCGAAACATACCTGGACACGCCTCCAAATTATTGAAGGGTACTATTAAAGCTGTAGCATACAAGGACTTTTTTAGACAATTCTGCACGCTCAACCCTGTAGCATCAAATTGGGGAAGGCCCGTTTCTGTTCTAGCATGACCATAATCCTGTACACAAAGCCAGCTCCATAAAGAGACATGGTTTAATGACTTTGGTGTGGAAGACCTCTAGTGGCCTGCACAGAGGCAAGGCGGGCATCTCAATGTTAATGCTTTTGAAATGGAATGTACAACAAGACATTATAGGTGTTGTGGTTAATTTACTTTAAACATTTGGCAAGATGGCTTTGGATATAAGTAAATTGCATTATGATGTAGCACCCCCCTAAGTAGGCTGCTAGTCGGTAGCTAAGCTTAGTTTTCGTTTTTTTCTGGTCTCACTGTAATCATTGAATTGGCCTTCAATTGCTTTGGGCTGTTCTAGAGCTCACAGACTCTAGATTTGATTGCTCCCTCCTGGTTTCTGGATGTTTCCAGAACATAGGGTGGGGAGAGTCAAATAGATAGCCTGAATATTTATTGAGCTCCAGCCAATCCCTGGGAGGTATGCCCAGCAGGTGGCTGGGGAAGACAATAAATAGTGTGGGCTCTGGGACAGCTGGGTCTTCCTTCTTCAGGGATTCCAATAAACTTGGGTGGGGCCTGAATCATTTCTGGCACCCTGAGATTTCACCTGATGGATCTGGTCTGAAAAATCTCACTGAAAGGCACCTGGAAGAAGCTAAGAGTGTGTAGCTGCTCTATGGCCTCATTATCTCAGAGAAGATTCGTTCAGAGAAGAGTGTCCTCTTGCTTTTGAGTCTTATAGCCTGGAGTATCCCATACCCTGCACCCTCTCCCACTGTTCAAATTATCAGCCATAAATCTGACATTCTCCTAGACTGCTTTCTTGTATCAATGTGCTTGCAATTGGTGTTCTGGTGTGCTGGCAGCCTCTGCACTAGTGGGAAAGAATTCTGGTCATTATCATTATTGGTGTCGTTATCATTATCAATCAGCGGCCCATTTGAAGGTTGCGCTACAATGGAATTTTAATTTAAAATGACAGCCTACCTTTTGCAAAAAAGTGCTACGTAAATGTTGAAACATTGTTTTTATGATTAATGTGCATTTATTACATTTTTGCATTGAAGACTGCAAAGCATTGCACTTGCAATGCACAGGTTCTTGCAGTGTTTACCCCCCCCCCCCCCCCAGCTCCAGGTCTGTACAGAGGTACAAGACCTTCTGTTATGGGGCTGGAAGAATTGGGGCAGGACTACAATTATGGTTACACTGCACTCCCACTGGTGCCATCTACTGAGTTCCTTTGCCGTTAATGGATCCTGGACTTTAATGACACAGCTGTGCTGATGGAGCCATGCACGGCTGTGCTGAATTCAAATAATAACAGAGTACTATTAGAAAATGCACCTCATAATTTAGGTAAGGGCTCTTTCACACGGACGGGTCCGTGTACGGAGCCCGCTCTGCACAGCGGGGGATCGCTCCGTCGATTCCCCGCTGTGCAGGAAGATGACATGTCTGTCTCTGCACTCTGTGCAGGGACGGACCTGTCAGAGCGCCGCTATCCCCTATGGGGGATCGGATGACGACGGACTGTAGAGTCCGTCGTCATCCGATCCGCAGATGGATGGAAAAATAGCTTTTTCCTCCGTCACACTTTTTCGGATTGGAGCGGGTCGGATGTCAGCGGACATGTCACCGCTGACATCCTCCCTCTATAGGGGTCTATGGATGGTCCGTTCAGGTCCGCCCAAAAAACTGACAGGCGGACCTGAACAGACCGCCCGTGTAAAAGGGGCCTAAAAAGGGTGGTTAGGGGATGTTGTGTGGGGCAATGCTTTGTGTAACTACCTAAACATTGGTGTAACATGAAACATGATCTAAAAGGTTGACTAAGCTTTTAAAGTGAATCTGTTAAAAGAGAATCAGAGATGTTGCCATTGCTGGCCTCCTTCTGAAAATGCTGGTTACCTGGCCATGTCTGACTTTATTATTTTTATTCACAGACTTGGTACAAGCTGTAAATGAGTGTCAGAATTCCTTATCTCTAGACTTGTTTAAGGTCTGACAGCAATGAAGATAAAGCATCAGCATGACAGCCAGGGAAACAGCAGTCTCAAAAAGGAAAGGTCAGTAATGGCAGCCCCCCACAGCACTCTCATAACAGCCTACCTTTAAGAGATTGTGTAGGACCCACTGACGGATCCTCACGTTGCCAATCAGGTTTTGAAAATGGGCTTTATCTGTTGAGAGGAACATGGACATCAAGACTCCCAAATGTTTTAGTCAGCTTATTGAAATGCCCTGTAGAACACTGCGGAACAGGGCAAAGTCTTGGATTCCAGAGATATCTCCTCTGTAATTTCATTCATCTCCCTTTGATCCTTCCTTGTAAAGCTCTGGTAAATATCAGCTTATTGATAAATGCTTAGTGACACACAGCAGGGTCACATCCCCAGCACCTTGCCAAAGAGTCAGTTCCTGCAAAATGTGCCATTAAGTAAAATATCAGTAACTAGTTGTATTAAAAAAATAAAAATAAAAAGTAGCTATATTCTTATCTGGTATGTTCACAATCAATATTTTATTTATTATTTTTTTATGTATTTATCTATTTTTGTAGTAGTAGTAGTATGTTTAAATAAGTATGATTGTCAAAAATGATATTGTAATATTATTTTTAATTTGTTTTGGATTTAGAGAATTGACATACTGTATGTCTTTCTCTTTAAATGTTCAAAATACATCCAAGTAGATAAAAAAACAAAACAGTTTACCCTTTTTTAGATTGTAAGCTCTAACGAGCAGGGCCCTCTGATTCCTCTTGTACCAAATTGTAATGTAACTGTAATGTCTGCCCTCATGTTGTAAAGCACTGCGCAAACTGTTGGCGCTATATAAAACCTGTATAATAATAATAATAATAATAGTGAGCTATAGGTTAAAGATGAAACTTTAGCCGATTTCAGGGGATTCACCTTGTTTTGGTCATCATTATTATTATTACAGGATTTTTATAGCGCCAACAGTTATCGCAGCGCTTTACAATATAAACAGACAGAAAGTGAGAAGAAATCTCATATTTTATGATTGTCAGAGGTGAGAGAAAATATTCCAATGAAGACACCTATTGTGGTGACAGCTGTCAATGGTGATATTTTTCCTCACTTTGCAGAGATTTCCACTCACTTCCTGTTACGTCTTTGGGACAGGAAATAAAGAAAAATCTTCCTAATGGAGACACGGATTTCAACAAAAACCTGACAGCGGTTGCAACCTTTCTCCATTCTATCCAAAATAGAAAAATAAAATTGTTTTATCTGTGGTTCAGATCCAGAAGCTTTCTGCTGGCCCCGACATCATTCGCTAGTCTTTTTCTGGGTTCCTATCTTTGCCTGTTTTAATTGGTCAGGCTGAGATGCACCCTTGTGCATTCATATATCTTTGCAGCTCAGTCTATAATGTGAACAGGCAGGTACGAATAATTATACAGATGAGACATACTATGGGGGTTATTTACGAAAGGCAAATCCACTTTGCACTACAAGTGCAAACTACAAGTTCAAAGTGCACTTGAAATTGCACTAAATGTGCACTTGGAAGTGCAGTCGCTGTAAATCTGAGGGATAGATCTGAAATGAGGGGAAGCCCTGTTGATTTTGTCATCCAATCATATGTAAGCTAAAATGCTGTTTTTTATTTTCCTTGCATGTCCACCTCGGATCTACAGCGACTGCACTTCCAAGTGCACTTTCAGCGCAATTTCAAGTGCACTTGTAGTGCAAAGTGGATTTGCCTTTAGTAAATAACCCTCTATATGCCTTAACAATACTTATGGTGCTTTAACATTCCCTTAATTTCTGTCTCTGTTATGTAGGTTCTGTAGAAGAAGCAGAGCAAAAACAACTGTAATTGTTATATTTTTGTAACCAGTGCATTCTGAATCTGTATCTGTCTATTAATGATAATGCAAGTAATGACAATAATGGCTATAATTCAAACTGTACATTATATGGTGAAAGGTTTGTTAACACTCAACCATCACACCTTGAGCTTGTTGGATAGTCCATTCCAAAGCCATGACCATTAATATAGAGTTCTATACAAAAATCTTTAATAATTCCATTAAAAATAATATGCAAGTCAGTCATGATCTCATCAGGAAAATAACCGAATGTTCACATTAAAAAAGTCAAAAGAAGTCACTGCTGTCTATAGGTTATTAAACCCCAGACTTTATATTGCAGGTTTTTCAACTAGTAATTATCTGTTTAACTAAACTCCACTTAGATGGGGAAAAAAATTAGCAAATAAAGAAAAAATAATATAGTGAATACAATTGTGACACAAGTCATATTTTAATTGAATGTTACCTTTCTTGTTCTGCAGCTCTGTAATTTTCTGAAAATGCAATGCAATATGGCTACCTGGAGGTATTCTGTACCCAGAATGTATACAGAACGCTGCCCAATTTTCCCAGAAGTCTACACTAAGATATAAGTCAGATTTCAGGCATCCCCTGCAACAAAAATGTCATTTTTGGTGAGATACTTCCCATACGAAAACACAGCTAAAGGGATGCAGGCCCAGCAGCTTTCCTCATTAGAGCTCTGCAGGTGCACAGCTGATTGATAATTATGAAACCACTCCCATTAGACTCACTTTTCCACATGAACACAGACAAACACACAGGGGTTTCTTCAGAATAACAAAAGGTAGTAATCTGCAACAAAGTTTGTTAAAGTGGTTGTAAACCCTGTTCAAACACTTTTACCTACAGGTAAGCCTATATTAAGGCTTACCTGTAGGTGCTGGAAATATTTACAATATACGCTTGCAACGACATCATCGGCGCATGCACACTTTAGAAAGGGCACGATTGTGCCCTTTCTGAAGGGATTGTGCTGTGACTGGCAGCTTCCACGTGCATGCGCAGGAGTGACGTCACGCGACTCCGGCCAGTCACAGAGCCGGAGTCCGCTGCCTCGGAAAGAAGAGGACTGAAGATGGACGCTTTCAGCCATCAGGGACAGCTGTGAAATCGCAGGCTAAGGTAAGTGACACATAATGGGCGACTATGCGATCCATAGTAGCCTATTATGCTTTAACTTTGCAGGGAAATAAAGAGGAAGTAAAACCCATCAGGGTTTACTTCCTCTTTGTATGGATCCAAAATTGTAGCGCTAATGTATAAGATAAGTGTAAATATTCCAACACTCTAAAATCAATATATCTTAATGGGGTAGTAACTCCTAGTGCTGGTGTTGATTCCAGTATAACAGAATTACAAAGAAATTATATAGTCCATATAGGGATAACATCAAAGTGTAGATCTTGTTGGTCCACTCAATGAAGACAGATTGTATACTTGACTGATGTAGAAAATAAGGCGTGGGTACGCTTACCAGAATCGGTGGATGTGACTACCGTACGGCATACACATCAGACAGGCTTTGAGGATAGTGGGTCTTGCATCCTGTGGGAAGTCGCCTCGGACTGGAACTCCGACGATCTCTGGAGTTGTATGCTGGGTCCGTCAGCGGGATGAATGGGCCCGGCTCGCGATTATCCAATGTTCCCAAAAAGGATGATGAAGACCGGGGAAGGGAATAAAAAATGGAGACCACTCCAATGGTGCAGGTCAAAAAGTAACAATTTATTCACATATGCATGTGAACGAAAATAAAAATCTCGAGACAAAGTATAAAATGTAAAATTCTGGCAATATGAGGGGCATAGGATAGCTGGCCCGACGCGTTTCGACTAAAAGTCTTCCACAGGGGCATATCTCATATATATTACTTCCTCTTTAACCACTTGCTTACTGGGCACTTAAACCCCCTTCCTGCCCAGGCCAATTTTCAGCTGTCAGCACTGTCACTCTTTGAATGACAATTGTGCGGTCATGCTACACTATAACCATATGAAAGTTTTATAATTTTTTTTACACAAATAGAGCTTTCTTTTGGTGGTATTTAATCACTACTGGGGTTTTTAAGACCAAAAATTGATAGGCGGCACTGAAAAGGGGCACTGATAGGCACTGGTAGGTGACACTGATAGGTGGCACTGATGATGAGGCACTGATGGGCAACACTGATGGACACTGATAGGTGGCACTGGTGGGAATTGATAGGTGGCACTGGTGTGGCGCTGCTTAGCAGCAGTGTGTCTGGAGCGTGCTGGACCAATGTGCCGTTTACTCCAGACAGTAATCGCTTTTTTTTCTTCGTGAGGAAAAAAAAGCCGGTTACCGGCCCTGTTTACATCACATGATCAGCTGTCATTGGCTGACAGCTGATCATGTGGCAAGGGGGCTGCACATGTCTTAGACACAGGAGGAAGGGTGAAGTATACCACTATACAGAATTAGTAGACCACCGCAAATATGGTGCTGGGTTTGTCCTGCAACCTGGGGGAAAAAAATGAAGCGGAATTAAGCAGAAAAAATAGCAAGAAACATAATATGGGAATAAATACTGTTGAGGTGTGTGGGGAAATGTTTAGCATAGTGGCCTTATGATTTCTTAGGATTTTTGCGCAAGAGTTTACTAGTGCTTTAATAAAGAAGTTTATTGCACTACTAGGTCATGCGCCTCCCTGGTCAGTTGTTGTTTGTTTAGATTGTCCACATTCCTTGTTTTGGCGATTCAAGGGATGGTTGCAAAAACCCTGATATAGTGAAGGCTACAACACTGGTTCTGAGCTTTTTTGGCTGGTCACACCTAAGCACGAGAGTGGAATTAATTGCAATCTGGCTAATAAAAAATTAGATTTTAGTGGGTATACATCCAACTGGGATTGGTCCCACGAAAAATTATGATCCCAATTGTTGTTTAAAATCTTCATTATGCTATTCAAAATAAAACCACTTAAGTGGCCCGTGCTCTTCAAAAGGTTGATCACCCCTGCTTTAGGCAATTAGGCATCAGGATAAGATAATATCAATGTCTCTTCATAACACGGCTATAACAGCAATATAATTTGTGGAATGCAAGAAAAGAGTTTTGTGGACTTGGGTGTTTTCCAGCAATAAAAGATAGTTCAATTCCCTCCACAATAAACAACTAAATATATAGAGCTGCCCGTCATTCTTCTTTTTAAGCCATAACATTCTCCACCTTTCTATGAAGGTTTTCCACAAGATTTTACAGCGTGTCTGGAAATTTGAGCCAATTCAGCCAAAAGAGCATTTGTGATCTCAGGTATTGAAGTTGGATGAGAAGACCTGGGTTGATGTTTTAATTCATCCAAAAGGGGCTCAGTAGAGTTGAGGTCAAGGATCTAAGAGCTTCTCTGCACTAAACTCATCAAACCATGTTTTCATGTAGCTGCCTTTGTAGACAGAGGCTAAATCATGCTGGAACAAAAATGACCATCTCGACAAACTGCTGTCACAAGGTCGGAAAAAATACATTGTCTAAAATGTATTTGTATGCAGTAGGATTAATAGTAACATTTACTGGAAACACCTGAACTCAATAATTTGGAGTGGTGTCCACATACTTTTGGCCATATGATACAGCTGAAAACCATTGTGCCCTTAAAAATGTAATTTATGCGTTGCTAATTTGAATAACTTTTTTTACAAGAAGGGTATATATGCTGCTCAATTGGTATGTTACACATAGTTACACTGGTTCAGCTTGGATCAATGTAACTATTTATATACTGTACCTGGCCAATGCCCCTGGATGCTGGAAATCAATGAAGTAGACACCGCTACCCCAGTGATCTCCACTTTCTTCCGGATCCTGTGCTGAATGAGTGGCCGAGTGCATTTTGAACACAGGATGTCAACTGCTCGGCGTGGGCGCCATTCAGAGAATGCTTTGCATTTTCTGAATGCTTGCAAAGAATTCTCTGATTTCTGATGTCACCGCCCTACTTCTCCACCTCATTCATTTAAAGAATGCTTTACATTCATTCAGAAAATGCAAAGCATTCTCTGAAATATACCCATACCTAGCAGCCAAACTCCTGTGTTCAGTGAGCAGAGGGCCGTCTTAATCAATGGATACATCGGGGGCCAGGACAGGACAGGGGGGGGACTGGTGCTTTGTTGGGGGGGTGCGCTGGTGATTTGGTCACCTGTGCCTCGTTTCTTTGACAGGAGTAACTGCCATGTCACTTCTGTCAGATGGAGCAGTGGCTCCTCAGTCTGAGCGCGGGGAAGAAAGAAGGAAGGAGGAGTTTATTGCAGGAACATAATTTGTGATCTGTGAGTAAAAGGGGGAGGGGGGGGGCACAACCCTGATGTATGGAGTCACTGTAATGGGGGAACCTGTTGTAAGGGACATTGTAATGGGGGAACCTGATGTAAGGGGACACTGCTCTGGGGGAACCTGATATAAGGGGACACTGTGATGGGGGGACCTGTTGTAAGGGGACACTGTGATGGGGGCATCTGATGTAAGGGGACACTGTGAAGGAGACACCTGATATAAGGGAACATTGTGATGGGGACAACTGATGTAAGGGGACACTGTGATGGGGGACCTGATGTAAGGGGATACTGTAATGGGGGAACCTGATGTAAGGGGACACTGTAATTGGGACACCTGATGTAAGGGGACACTGTGATGGAGACACCTGATATAAGGGAACACTGTGATGGGGACACCTGATGTAAGGGGACACTGTGATGGGGGACCTGATGTAAGGGGATACTGTAATGGGGGAACCTGATGTAAGGGGACACTGTAATGGGGACACCTGATGTAAAGGGGACACTATTATGGGGGGACCTGATGTAAGGGGACACACTGATGTAAGGGGACTGTGATGGGGACACCTGATGTAAAAGGACAATGTGATGGGGGAACCTGATGTATGGGGACACCTAATGTAAGGGAACACTGTGATGGGGACACCTGATATAAGGGGACACTGTGGGGTTGATGTAGTAAAACTGGAGAGTGCAAAATCTGGTGTAGCTCTGCAAAGAAACCAATCAGCTTCCATTTTTTGTTGTCAAATCTTAACCGCTTCAGCCCCGGAAGAATTTACCCCCTTCCTGACCAGAGCACTTTTTGCGATTCGGCACTGCGTCAATTTAACTGACAATTGCGCGGTCGTGCGACGTGGCTCCCAAACAAAATTGACGTCCTTTTTTTCCCACAAATAGAGCTTTCTTTTGGTGGTATTTGATCACCCCAGCAGTTTTTATTTTTTGCGCTATAAACAAAAAAATAGTGACAATTTTGAAAAAAACACATTATTTTTTACTGTTTGCTATAATAAATATCCCCCAAAAATATATATAAAAAAGATTTTTATCATGACTGCGACATTATGGCGGTCTCATCGGACATTTTTGACACATTTTTGGGACCATTGTAATTTATACAGCAATCAGTGCTATACAAATGCACTGATGCCTGTGTAAATGACACTGGCAGTGAAGGGGTTAACCACTAGGTGGCAGTGTAGGAGTTAAGTGTTTCCTGAGGCATGTTTCTAACTGTGGGGGGCGTGGCTGTGTGTGACACATCACTGATCTCTGCTCCGATCACAGGGAGCAGAGATCAGTGACACTGTCACTAGGCAGAACGGGGAGATGCTTGTTTACATTAGCATCTCCCCATTCTTCCTCTCCGTGAGACGATCGTGGGTATCCCCGCGGCGATCGAGTCCGGCTGCCTCTTAAAGGGCAACGTACAGGTACGTGATTCTGCCTGTACGTGCCCTTCTGCCGCAGTATATCTGCATGAGGCGGTCGGCAATCTGTTAATTGAACAAGCTGAAGTTAGAAGCTGATTGGTTTCTATGCAGAGGTGCAACAGAGTTTGCACGCTCCAGGTTTAGTAAATCAACCCCTGTGATTGGGGGAACCTGAGGTATGGGAACACTGCGATGGGGGAACCTGCTGTATAGGGACACTGTGATGGGGACATCTGATGTACATGGGCACTGTGATAGAGTAACCTTATGTATAGCGGACACCTGATGTATGGGGGCGCTCTGATGGGGACCCCTGATGCAGCCACTTGGCACAGGACCTGGAAGCAGTTGGAGATCACTGAAGTAGCGGTGTCCAGGCGATTGATCAGATACGGTATATACATAGTTACATAGGTCAGAGCAGGACCAGTGTAACGATGTATAACCTATGAATGCTTGAGTTCTTTAATATTATGTCATATTATTTTAACATTTGTAACTATTATCTTAGACATGTATCTTATGCCTCATACACGCAATCGGAATTTCGACCAGCAAAAGAACGATGAGAGCTGTTCATTGGAAAATTTGACCGTGTGCAGGCTCCATCTGACTTTTGCTGGTGGAATTTCGGGCAACAAGAGATTGAGAGCATGTTCTCAATTTTTCTGACGGAAATTCCATTCGTGTATATGCAATTCCGACGTGCAAAATTCCAACGCATGCTCGGAAACAATTCAACGCATGGTCGGAAGCATTAAACTCCTTTTTATAGTGCCATTGTACGTGTTGTACCTCGCTGCGTTATTGACCATCGGAATTTGGTGTTACTTTGTAACTCTAATGCCGCGTACACACGTACGGACTTTTGCCGGCGGACCTAAGTCCAGCGAACAATCCGCTGGACTTTCCCGCTAGGTACGCCGGACTAAAAAGCGAACGGACTTGACCACACACGATCACGCAAAAAGTCCGGCGGTTCACGCGATGACGTACGCACGTACGACGGGACTAGAAAAAGGAAGCTCGAGATCCCAAACGACACCCTTTGGGCCCCGTCAGCTAATCTCGTGTGTATCGCGTGTTAGTTGACGTTTGGTTAGAGACGATTCGCGCTTCTCAGACTTCTGCTTAATTCGTTCGCTTCTGCCGTTCAGTTTGTGCTTGTGAGGTTTGTATCTGGCTTTCAGTGCGTGTGGATCAGTTCCTACCTGTTCTCAGGCCGTTCTGGTCCGCTCGTTCCTGTTTTTCAGGTCGTTCTTCATAGGCCTTGCTGTTCTTCAGTGCGTTCTGTTAAGTTGTTTGTTTGATCAGCCGACCGTTTTGAAGCCATGGAGTGTGGACGTACTCGGGAACGAGTTCGTGCTGTGCAGGGGCTCGGTGTTGCGGTTAACACCTTGGCACGAGCCCGGTCCATGAACAGGGTGAGGAGGAGTTCATGGACCAAGAATTGGTTGCGCCAGCGTGACCAATTCTCGCATATGCCTTTGCTCCGTGAGATCCGTGAGAATAATCCTGATGATTTCAGGAATTATCTCCGGATGACGGACCCCATTTTTCACCGTCTGTTGGCTTCGCTGTCCCCTTATATTAGCAGGCAGAATACCTGCATGCGGCAAGCCATCAGTGCGGAGCAGAGGCTAGTCGCCACGTTGCGTTACTTGGCGACGGGGAGAAGCTTGCAGGACCTCAAGTTCACGACAGGCATCTCCCCCCAGGCTCTGGGGCTCATTATTCCAGAGACCTGTTCTGCCATTATCCACGTCCTGCAGGAGGAATACATTAAGGTAAGTCTTCTCTTTTAAAATTACCTATGTCTTGTATGTTTGTTAATGTAGTGCATCAATGTCATCATTAGCTAATTACCATGATAGGACTATTCTATGATTGTCGCCTATTCCTTTTTTTTTTGGTGTTTTTTTTTTTTTTTGTCTAGTATTTTATGTTTGACTTATCGAAATATTTTTAAGAATGTATTATTTAGTGGGTCACATGCATATTTGCTTGCACCAACCTCCCCAGCATGGAAGCTTGGCCCCCTAAACACCCCTAGCCTAGTCACTTTCTTTGGTTAAAAATGTATATTACCAGCTCCATTGTACAGCTTTACTCACCCCCCCTTTCACCCCCCTTGACCCTCATTTTTAAATTGATTGCATGTGTTTTTGGTCAGCTTGTAATTATCCCCACCCCCCCCACACCCCCTGATAATTAATATCATGTGTTTTTGGTCAGCTTGTAATTAGCCCCTCCCCCCCACCCCCCCTGATAATTAATATCATGTGTTTTTGGTCAGCTTGTAATTACCCCCTCCCCCCCCACCCCCCTGATAATTAATATCATGTGTTTTTGGTCAGCTTGTAATTATCCCCTCCCCCCCCACACCCCCTGATAATTAATATCATGTGTTTTTGGTCAGCTTGTAATTAGCCCCTCCCCCCCCACACCCCCTGATAATTAATATCATGTGTTTTTGGTCAGCTTGTAATTAGCCCCTCCCCCCCCACACCCCCTGATAATTAATATCATGTGTTTTTGGTCAGCTTGTAATTATCCCCCCCCCCCCCCCCACACCCCCTGATAATTAATATCATGTGTTTTTGGTCAGCTTGTAATTAGCCCCTCCCCCCCCCCACCCCCCCTGATAATTAATATCATGTGTTTTTGGTCAGCTTGTAATTAGCCCCTCCCCCCCCACACCCCCTGATAATTAATATCATGTGTTTTTGGTCAGCTTGTAATTATCCCCACCCCCCCCCCCCACACCCCCTGATAATTAATATCATGTGTTTTTGGTCAGCTTGTAATTTCCCCCACCCCCCCCACACCCCCTGCCCCTCCCCCCCCACACCCCCTGATAATTAATATCATGTGTTTTTGGTCAGCTTGTAATTATCCCCACCCCCCCCACACCCCCTGATAATTAATATCATGTGTTTTTGGTCAGCTTGTAATTATCCCCACCCCCCCCCACACCCCCTGATAATTAATATCATGTGGTTTTGGTCAGCTTGTAATTATCCCCACCCCCCCACACACACCTTTAATTAATTGCATGTGTATTGTGTGACCTTACCATTATATACTCCCCACCCACATCCCCATTATTATCTTCTCTGGTCCATCAGAGGGGTCATCAATCAGAGATTTGTGCCTTTTATCCTTAATCTTTTGGCTTTATTTCAAGGATTTACAAAATAAATACATATGTTCTTCCAAATTGTTTTTTAATTTGTTGCATTTAGTTTGGTGTTTTGCCTGGTTTATAATTTAAATTGTATCTTTCTGTTTGACTTCACAGTGTCCCTCCACGCCACAGGAATGGCAGACTGTGGCTTCCCAGTTTGCTGCCCGTTGGGACTTTCCCAACTGCGGAGGGGCGATTGACGGCAAACACGTGCGAATTGTGCCCCCACCCCATTCGGGGTCATACTATTGGAATTATAAGGGGTTCCATAGTATCGTGTTGATGGCGGTGGTGTCGGCACACTATGAATTTCTGTATGTGGATGTGGGGAAAAACGGCCGGATGTCGGACGGAGGAGTCTTCAACCACACGGAGTTCGGTCATCGTCTCCAAACTGGTGGGCTGGAGCTGCCACCAGATGAAGATAATGTGGAGGGACTCCCGTTCGTCTTCATTGCCGACGAGGCGTTCGGTCTGGGTGACCATCTGATGAGGCCATTTCCCCAACGATCCCTCACCCCTGAGAGGAGGATTTTTAACTATCGGTTGGCCAGAGCAAGAAGGGTGGTGGAAAATGCCTTTGGTATTATGGCCAACCGTTTCAGATTGCTCCTTACATCGCTACATCTGGCAGAGTACAAACTCAATACTATTATTCTAGCATGCTGTGTCATGCACAATTATTTGCGGAAACATTCAGGAACATACTCCTTACCAATTGGCCCTGAGGCCGGAGTGGAAGGCAACATGACAGGGCTGGATAATCGCCCTCTTGGTTCCGCACCACAATCAGCCCAGCAAGTGCGGGACCTTTATTTACAGTATTTTAATGGTAGGGGGGCCATTGAAATGGCAGCAGACCCTTAAACCATCTTTTTCATTTACAATGAATAAATACAGTTATTTATGTTTGAAATATTGGTCGTTTCGTATTGTTTTGCTTTTAATTTGGCCTGTTTTATATGTTGTCCTAGTGCACATCTTAATAGTGGGAAACTTGTTTAGCGTTTAGTAAATAAGCCCCTTTGTCAATGAACCACAACATGTTTTTGTCAAACTGGTAGTATTTAAAAAGAAGAAGCCACACATTTTTGAATTTGTGCAAACATTATTTTTTTTATTATAGTGCACATCCAAAACTTTTTATTATTTTTTGTTATTTTTTTTTTTTTTTGGTTGTTTTGGTATTTTTTTTTTTTTTTTTTTTTTTTTTTTTTTTTTTTGGAACATGATTTTTTTTTTTTATTTTTTTTGTTATCTTTTTGACATTTTTTTGGTGTTTTTCTCACAACATATTGTTTTATTTTTTGGTATTGATTTTTTAAAACAAAAACATAAAAACATGTTTAAAATTGTTTAAAAATTTTGTCTTAGCATTTGAAATTATTTACACAATGTAAAAGTCCAGAACTTACAAAGTTCAACAGGTAACCCATGAACAGAAGAAGCCAAATTTTGAATATGCACACTAATTTAACTGGAAAATGGGTAATGTCAACATGTGCTATGTTCCATCATGGGGAATCAATGGACGTGTTTTGTGTGTGAAACCCCTTCCCTCTCACCTACTAGCATTAGGGGTTGCAAACACAAAATGCGTCCATTGAGATCCCCTGATGGCACATAGCACATGTTGACATACCGTGTGCATATTTAAAATTTGGCCTCTAAAATTAGTTAAACAGCGCTTCAAAAGGGAATGAAGGACATGATTGATGTTAATAAATGTAAAAGGGGTCTTTAGATTCTCCCCAAAACATCAATCATGTCCTTCATTCCCTGCTGCATGGTGGCCATCTCCTTCTGCATGTTTTCCAGCTGCAGATTCCAGGCCATGATCTGCCCAATAAGCCTGTGGGCACTGTCAGTGGTAAATGGCTCCGCAGCTTGTCGTTCCACAAACAGATCAGCATCACCTAAAAGTTGGGTAGAGAAAACACAAGAAAAAAAGTGTCAAAAACATGCAGACCTTAATTTATTAGCTCAATCTGTGTTCTGAGACACTCACTTGGTGGGGTGCAGATTTGATCGACTTCAACGACCTGTTCCGCCACATCCACGCGTGGGCTTGGGCTAACTGCCCAATTAGTCTGGTGAGGCCGGGAGGTCCTCGTAGGTTCGGACTGACGTCTGAGTCTTTTGCCCCCTATGGTAATGGAACACAAAAAGGTACACTTTTGAATCACACTGATATTTGAGTGCCAAAATAGGATTAGTAAACATTGTTTAAAAGTCTTGCCAATTATTAGCAGTTTGTTAGAAGATCCTACTTGAAGACAGAATTGAAATGTCTATCTAATGAAACTCCAATACTTAAAGCGCCCTTCAACCCTAAATTTGAACTTCCGCTCATTGGATCCCTGCACCCCTGTGGTGTCTTATTTTGAACGTTTTAGGGGGGATGGGTTGCAGATACCTGTGTAAGGCAGGTATTTGCACACACATCCGGCCCTAGACTCCCACAGAAGTATACGCCACATCCCGTCCCACCGTGCTGTCTGCTGGGACACACAGGGGTCCCCGAGCTTGCGCGGACCAGTCCTATTGCATTGCGCAACTGGCGCATGCCCAATAGTGACCCGGGAAGTGAAGCCGCAAACATTAATTTCATGATTGCAAGATCAGAGATTGTAGCTGCACCATCCAAGGGACAGGTGAGTGTACTTCTTTGAAAAGTCACCACCTACAGTATTTAGAGATGATGAGCATTTTTTGGGAATTGTGAGCATGAGACCCTGCTTAACATATTTATCCCCCCCCCCCAAAACAGCCTCTGGAGTCCCTGTGTAAGTTACCCGTAAAACCCTTACTACAGCAGTAATTGTATAGATAGTGACAATAATAAACAACCTTACAACTCCAACAACCCAAAGCCAGGTAAACTCAATAAACGTTATGAAGACAAACGGAACTTTCATCAAATATGCGCAAGTTTCACGAACGAATGGTAATAACATCTGCGCAAGTTTCAGGTACGAATGGTAATAACATCTGCGCAAGTTTCAGGTACGAATGGTAATAACATCTGCGCAAGTTTCACGGACGAATGGTAATTACATCTGCGCAAGTTTCAGGTACGAATGGTAATAACATCTGCGCAAGTTTCACGGACGAATGGTAATTACATCTGCGCAAGTTTCAGGTACGAATGGTAATAACATCTGCGCAAGTTTCACGGACGAATGGTAATTACATCTGCGCAAGTTTCAGGTACGAATGGTAATAACATCTGCGCAAGTTTCACGGACGAATGGTAATTACATCTGCGCAAGTTTCACGGACGAATGGTAATAACATCTGCGCAAGTTTCACGGACGAATGGTAATTACATCTGCGCAAGTTTCAGGTACGAATGGTAATAACATCTGCGCAAGTTTCACGGACGAATGGTAATTACATCTGCGCAAGTTTCACGGACGAATGGTAATTACATCTGCGCAAGTTTCAGGTACGAATGGTAATAACATCTGCGCAAGTTTCACGGACGAATGGTAATTACATCTGCGCAAGTTTCACGGACGAATGGTAATAACATCTGCGCAAGTTTCACGTACGAATGGTAATACATCTGCGCAAGTTTCAGGTACGAATGGTAATAACATCTGCGCAAGTTTCACGGACGAATGGTAATTACATCTGCGCAAGTTTCAGGTACGAATGGTAATTACATCTGCGCAAGTTTCAGGTACGAATGGTAATAACATCTGCGCACGTTTCACGGACGAATGGTAATTACATCTGCGCAAGATTAGACATATCAAGTATAACCATAGTAGCGCACGTGCTTGACTTACTTTTTTTGATGGCTTTTCGAATTCTCCTGTATTGATCGTGCTCCCTGGATTTGATGTCGGACCATCGTTTGCGCAGTTGATCCTTGCCCCTTCGTACGCCGAATTTCTGCTCCAGGGTGCTGACGATTGTAGTGAGAATCTTGTCCTTGCGCAAGTTGGGACGAGGGTACGGCCCATTTTCCCCGTCGTAATCTTCCCTTTGGAGGATGTCCACCATCTCCACCATCTCTTCAAAGGCCATATTGGTGGCCTTATATCTGCTGCTGGATGTAGATGTGTTGGCTTCTTGGCTTTCCTCCGCGCTACTGGCTGAGAATGTGTCCGCCATATTCATGAATTAATTCACCAACAATGCAACGAGGGGAAGCGGGGCGGGGAATACTCGTCATGAGGAACGTCATGGGCGGGCGACGCGGAGGACGCAGGCGGACTTCGACGCGTGCGCAGTGTATATAAGGCTGTTTGAGGGGCCCACGTGTTCCCGAACGGAAGTAGCGAGCGCTCTGTACGAAGGTAAGTGTTTTCTAGGATGCATTACTGTGTTTTTTTTTTTTGGTTTTGGGCCAGCATTTTTTAAGGTTATGTGTGTGTTGCTGCCTGTGTGTAGGGGTTGCTGCCTGTGTGTAGGGGTTGCTGCCTGTGTGTAGGGGTTGCTGCCTGTGTGTAGGGGTTGCTGCCTGTGTGTAGGGGTTGCTGCCTGTGTGTAGGGGTTGCTGCCTGTGTGTAGGGGTTGCTGCCTGTGTGTAGGGGTTGCTGCCTGTGTGGAGGTGTTGCTGCCTGTGTGTAGGGTTGCTGCCTGTGTGTAGGGGTTGCTGCCTGTGTGGATGTGTTGCTGCCTGTGTGTAGGGGTTGCTGCCTGTGTGTTGTGGGTTGCTGCCTGTGTGTATGTGTTGCTGCCTGTGTGTAGGGGTTGCTGCCTGTGTGTAGGGGTTGCTGCCTGTGTGGATGTGTTGCTGCCTGTGTGTGGGTGTGTTGTGTAATGTTTGTTAAGAAAAACTGGTTGTGCGTTTTAAGTAACATTTGTGTTTTTGGTCTTTTGTATTGCCATTACTAACAAAACAGAAACAAACATGTCATCACCCCAGTTGAATCCATTCAAGGACCAGCAGTTCATGTCCGAATTCATTGCCCTGTACAGAAAAAATACCAACCTGTGGCAGCTCAAGAACCCTTTGTATGGCAATAGGGATGTCCGGAAGGCAACACTGGGGCCACTTGTGGCTTTTGTGAAGACTAAAGTCCCCAACGCAAACACCAAGTTTGTGGAAGCCAGAATTGCAAGTTTAAGGCACATGTACAAGCGGGAGCGCAAGAAGATTGAGGAATCAGTCAGATCAGGAGCAGCAGCAGAGAATGTTTATGTACCCAAGCTGTGGTACTACAACCAACTGACTTTTATAGGTGACCAGATGGAACCCAGGGAATCACTGTCGACTCTTCCCTCCACCCTTCCCTCCACTCTTCCCTCCACTCTTCCCTCCACCCCAGCTGAGGCTTCCACGGAAGGAGAAGACCCCTCCACCTTGGAGCAGGCTGATGCGCCCAGCTGGAGCCAGGTATATATTTAGTAGCCTAAATTGTGATTGTGTGAATATTAATGCTGTCAACGTTAAAATGTGAAACAATTAACACCCTGAACTCAGAATTGTGAAAAAAACTGACAAAAATTATGCACACTTCTAAAAAGTGTTGGTGCAACATATCGATACATATATAGTGTATACATACATCCAGTAGTGGCAAAAAAAGCGTTAGACAACATTGGTGATCTGCTTGGAAAATGCAGGGGTCCAAATGATAGCCTTTTGGATCTTTTGGAAAATTTAGATGCTCGTTCCTAAGTTTACAATTGGATGATTGAGTAGGCCAGAAACCACAAAACAGGTGTTTGATTTTTGTTTTTATTTGCACACAGGATGAGCTGACCCAGGATGATGCCGGGACAAGTGGTATGGAGGAGGAGGAGGACATGCCCAGCGAGAGCCAGGAGGTGGCTGGGCCCAGCACGAGCCAGAGTGACAGCCAGACCCAATTAAGAAGTCTACCTCGACCCCTGCCCTTACCCCCAAGAAGGCCCAGGAGGATGACCATTGTGGAGGAGGAATCACTGGAACTGATTCGGAAGGCGAGTGCGATTCTCGACAAACCCCCCCTTCCAGAAGAGGGCTATGGCAGCTACGTGTCCAGCAGGTTGCTGCAAATGGAGAGGGGCCAACGGCACCTGTGTGAGGGCCTAATTTCTGAGGCAATTAGGGGGGGTTTGAGGGGTGAATTACGAGAATCCACCCGCCTGACCCATGAAGGCCCGACACCAACTTCTCCTCCTCCTCCTCCTCCTCGTCTTCCTTCTCCTCCTCCTCCTCCTCCTCCTCCTCCTCCTACTCCTCCTCCTACCACAAGTCAGCCTCCAAGGAAGCGTGCAGGGAAGACTGCAGGGAAGAGTGCAGGGAAGCGTGGTGCGAAGAGTCGGAAGTGATTGCCTGGCTTCAGTCTGGTCTCACAGAAGACACAGGCTGTTGTAGTGCCACAGCTTGGGGACATAGATGTCATCTGCTGCTGTTCCTGGTCTGTCTGATTCCTGGTCAATCTTCTTGTGCTCCCTATATTGTATGAAATGTGCCCAAGCTTAATTTTTGGCTTCACAAACTTGGTGTCTGCCGTTGGGGCAAAAAGTCTTCACAAAATCTACAAGTGGCTCCAGTGTTGCCTTCCTATTTTGTTTTGCCTTGTTTGTTTTAACCAGAATAAATGGTCATTTTATTTTCATCAAATAATGATATACGTGCTTGATATTCAAAAACATAGTTTCTTTAGGAGTAGGCAGGTACATGTCTAAACATTCATTTGACAATACAAGTGTAAAGTGCAACTTCAATGGAACTGCAAGTGCAGTCGCTGGAAAGGTGAGGTTTAAGATCGGAATTAAGGGCAAGCTCTGCTGACTCCACAATTGTATCATGTGTAATAACTAATCCTTTTGATAACCAACAAATAATAAAAAAAATATCTATATAGAGATATATGTACATATATAATATATAGATATATATATATATATATATATATATATATTTTTATTTTTATACACGTATAGATCTATATATCTATATATATTTATATATATATATATATATATATATATATGTAGATATCGATATATATTTTTTTGCGCTTATTGAGAAATATAGATATATTTTTCATTTGGTGATTTGGATATCTATATCTATATCTATATCTATATATATATATCTATATCTATATATATATATATATATATATATATATATATATATATATATATATATATATATATATATATATATATATATATATATATATATATATATATACAAATATATAACTTCACTAAAGAATGCTGAAGAAAAAACGTTCGGGAGTACTCTGCGTGAATATACAAGCAGCAAGGCAAAATCATTCTTCAAGTACGATACCATACAAATCCCGCTGTCAGAAAAAAAAAAAAAAAAAAAAAATAAACAGCGTGACGATTGTGCGAGCTTCAAAACGAAGGCTAGTTTTACCAGACCGAGCGAGTCCGTGACATAATAGCTACTGAGCATGCGTCCTTTTTGGTACGCCGGACCATACTACACACGACCGGATTATCCGCTGGACTGCCAAGTCCAGCGGATAATTTGAGAACAAAACCTGAAACTTTAGTCCGCCGTACTTTGGCCAAAAAAAGTCCGCCGGCGCCTACACACGAGGGGATTATCCGCTGGACTTCGGTCCAGCGGATAATCCCGCGGGATAGTCCCTTCATGTGACGAAGGGGTCCTGCGCGGTTCCGAAACGTTGCACTTTCTTTTGTGATTCGATTTTTTCCATTAAAACCTTTTGGACGCAAATTTGTCGATCCATGGTGTTCTGGCGAAGATGTACACTCATCATTTGGAATATAGTATCTGGAGAGGCACCATCTAGTATCATTGGATCCAGGGATGTTCCCCAGCCGTTTTGATTGCTAAAGCGATATATACTTCAGATTAAGGTAAGAGTCCCGAGAGCATTAAGTGGTGTTCATGAAGATCCCTTATTGAAGATTGCGTTTGATGCACTTTTAGCACTTTATTCATTGGTATATTATAGACTCAGTGGACTATTTCATCATTATAACAAATTACTGTGGTTTAGTTCTGATGTTATTAGGACTATTTGGGACTGTATCACTTATTTACACAGTTCGTTCACCTTTTGTGCACAGTTTGATTACACTATCTACTATAGTAGTTCATGCACTTTGCTATATTATTAGCATTTGGTACGCTTTATTTCTTTATTTTGCACAGAACTATATTTGCTTATTTGCACAGGATTATATTTGTTCATTTTTGCCCAGAACTATATTTGCTTATTTGCACAGGTGATATTATTTATTTATGATTGTAGTTTAATTTAATATATTTATACTATAAGTTGCGCTGATCACTTTTTTATAGGGGTGACCTGCCTCGACTCCCCCTGCCACCCCCTCCTAGAGCCAATATTTGGTCAAAACCAAACCTTTTCTTCCATCCCTTTCTTCCGCACATTCAACATTTTTAAAATAAAAATTGAAAACCCCTTTTTTACATCTATCTCTGGGATTGGAGACTGGTGATCCAGCTCTGCAGTCTGAGACTGCTGCCAAATGAGGGCCTTGTAATGTCATTAAGCCTTTGAAATCTTTGAGCCTGTAAGGCCCCTTTCACACTGGGGCGGGAGCCTCGGCGACGGTAAAACAGCGCTGCTTTACCGTGGTTTTAGCCACGGTATTCGGCCGAAAAAGGGTTAAAATCCCCCGCAAAGCGCCGCCATAGCGGCGCTTTGTGGCGGTATTACCACAGTGTCCCATTGAAATCAATGGGTAGGAGCGGTATAGGAGCGGTGAATACACCGCTCCTATACCGCTCCAAAGATGCTGCTAGCAGGACTTTTTTTTACCGTCCTGCTGGCGCACCGCTCCAGTGTGAAAGCCTGCCGGCTTTCACACTGGAGTGAATGGGGCCGTTTTTTTTTCAGGCGGTGTACAGGCGCTATTTTTAGCGCTGTACCGCCTGAAAAATGCCCCAGTGTGAAAGGGGCCTTAGGGACCCAAAAATTGTTCTTGCATTTTGGACCTTTGGTGACCAACTTGTCTGGATACACAGCATGCTAAGCCTTCAAGAAGATGGGACATTTCAGTAGAAGTCTATGCTGGGTTTCTCTTCTGTTAGCTAAGAACAGGAAAATGCAGAATTATGAGTAATGTAAAAAAATAGCTTCCTGATGAATCCTCATCTTGGCTGCAATGTACAGATGACAGGGTCAGAATTTAGCATACATAATATTTAGTTATTGCAGGTACTTATGTATAGCACTGACAATTTATGCAGCTTTACATATATATTGTACATTTACATCATTCCCTGCCCTCAAGGAGCTTACAATTTAAGGTCCTAACTCACATTTATATGCATACTAGGGCCAATTTAGACAGGAGCCAATTAACTGAACAGCATGTCTTTGGAGGGGGGCAGGAAACCAGAACATGCAAACTCCAGACAGGTAGTGCCAAGGTTGGGATTCAAATCAATGACTGGTGCTGCCAGGTGGAAGTGCTAACCACTAAACCTAACCACTGTGCTGCCCCTTGGAATCTGTAGGATTTGTGGAATGAGGCATAATTCCCTAATAGCTTTTCCAGTACCTTGTTATCTGTTCACATACCGTCATTGGGAAGCCACATATCACTGTTCCATAAGGCATAAAGACAACTTTTTTTTCAGCACTGTTAAGGATACTGCATCCAACTGTCCTTAATGGTGCTGGAACAATAAAGTTGTTTTTATGCCTTAATGAACAGCAGTGTGCAGCTTCCTATAATGGTATGTGGACTCAAAGTGGATTCTGGAGATGTGAACACCTGCAGTACTGTGGGGAAGAGCTCTGGATTGAAGATGATTATTGCAGCATTTTTTTAATTTTATCTTTTGCTGAACCATTCATATTTACCTTGTTAGTTTTTTCTATTTAATGCAGCAGAGAAGGGTTTGAACTCCTGTCAGTTTTTACTGCTATCTGGATGCCGTTGGAGACATTTTCTCCACTTCCTTCCCAGGTGATAATAGTTTCACCAGACAGGATGTGATGAAAAATCCCAACACAAACACACATAACACAGATAATAACAAAAAATATATATTTTTTAAAAGTAGGGGAAGCATTAAATCTCTGTCAGCCTTTTGTTGCCATCTGTATCCCTATTGCGGATTTCCTGTTATTTTCTGTCTGGTAAAACTGTTGTCACTGGGACAGTATATAAGGGGAAATCTTTCTACCAGAGCCCAAATAACAGTAAAAACACAATAGAGGTTCTAATTTTTACTCACTCTATGCAAGATTATAAATGTACATTTTAGATGGACTTTAATGCCAAACATGTGTTTGAGCAGTAAGTACACCCACTGAGGCCTTCTCCTCATCTAATATGAGGCTTACTAAAAACAGAGATTGTGTTATCATCTATGGTTCCACCAGTGAACAGGCCTGCTGCTCTCTCAGACAAAATGCTGTTTGTTCGGAGAATATGGCATGTGTTATTCTGCGAAGCATCACGCTCAGGCCTGTCTCCTGCAGATTGTTTGCCTGTGTCTTGCCCTGATAGTACACTATGTGGTTCTTAGTGATAACTCCTGAGGTGCTATTCTTGCACAGGGAGTTTCCTCATATAGGGCCCAAAGGGAGGAGGACTTCAAAAGCTGACTGGACTGATGCCAAATGAGGAAAAACAGCATATTTTTTAGGGGACATTTTTCTCATTAAAATGAGTTACGGTGGCAGTCCACATAGGATGGCAGATGAAAGATCCAAAACATTTAATGTGAAAATGGCTTAATGTAGCTTAACGTGTAATAAAGTGCCTAAACCTCAATCAATTGCCCTGAAACTTTGCACAGCCCAAGATCTCAACTTAACAAACCTATCCAAGAAGTTTCATGCGATTCAGTGTTCCACAAGGAAAATTACGGACATTAAGCTTGATTTTTGGGGAGCTTAATGTGGCTTAACGTACAAAAAAGACATAAAATTTTAACCAATTTCCCCAAAACTTCACACAACACAAGACTCTATCCATGCCAACATATTCTGAAAATTTCAGCTGATTTGGTTAATCACACCAAAAGTTATTCACATTAAGCTATATTTTACAATGCTAAAACATTTAATGTGAAAATGGCTTAATGTAGCTTAACGTGTAATAAAGTGCCTAAACCTCAATCAATTGCCCTGAAACTTTGCACAGCCCAAGAACTCAACTTCCCAAACCTATCCAAGAACTTGCATGCGATTCGGTGTTCCACAAGGCAAACTAGGCACGTTAAGCTTGTTTTTTGGAGAGCTTAACGTACAAAAAAAGACCTTAAATGTTAACCAATTTCCCCCAAACTTCATACAACAGAGGACTCTATCCATGCCAACATATTCTGAAAATTTCAACTGATTTGGTTAAACACACCAAAAATTATTCACATTAAGCTATATTTTACAATGCTAAAACATTTAATGTAAAGAGCTTAATGTATAATAATGTGCCTAAACTTCAATCAATTGCCCTGAAACTTCGTACAGCCCAAGATCTCAACTTCCCAAACCTATCCAAGAAGTTTCATGCGATTCAGTGTTCCACAAGGCAAATTAGGGACATTAAGCTTGATTTTTGGGGAGCTTAATGTGGCTTAACGTACAAAAAAGACCTTAAATTTTAACCAATTTACCCAAAACTTCACACAACAGAAGACTCTATCCATGCCAACATATTCTGAAAATTTCAGCTGATTTGGGTAATCACACCAAAAGTTATTCACATTAAGCTATATTTTACAATGCTAAAACATTTAATGTGAAAATGGCTTAATGTAGCTTAACGTGTAATAAAGTGCCTAAACCTCAATCGATTGCCCTGAAACTTTGCACAGCCCAAGATCTCAACTTACCAAACCTATCCAAGAAGTTTCATGCGATTCAGTGTTCCACAAGGAAAATTACGGACATTAAGCTTGATTTTTGGGGAGCTTAATGTGGCTTAACGTACAAAAAAGACATAAAATTTTAACCAATTTCCCCAAAACTTCACACAACACAAGACTCTATCCATGCCAACATATTCTGAAAATTTCAGCTGATTTGGTTAATCACACCAAAAGTTATTCACATTAAGCTATATTTTACAATGCTAAAACATTTAATGTGAAAATGGCTTAATGTAGCTTAACGTGTAATAAAGTGCCTAAACCTCAATCAATTTCCCTGAAATTTTTCACAGCCTAAGATCTCAACTTCCCAAACCTATCCAAGAAGTTTCATGCGATTCGGAGTTCCACAAGGAAAATTAAGGACATTAAGCTTGTTTTTTGGGGAGCTTAATGTGGCTTAACAAACAAAAAAGACCTTAAATGTTAACCAATTTCCTCCAAACTTCACACAATAGAAGACTCTATCCATGCCAACATATTTTGAAAATTGCAGCTCATTTAGTAAATCACACCAAAAATTATTCACATTAAGCTATATTTTACAATGCTAAAACGTTTAATGTAAAGAGCTTAATGTACCATAATGTGCCTTAACCTCAATCAATTGTCTTGAAACTTTGCACAGCCTAAGTTCTCAACTTCTCAAACCTATCCAAGAAGTTTCATGCGGTTCGGAGTTCCACAAGGCAAATTAAGGACATTAAGCTTGATTTTTGGGGAGCTTAATGTGGCTTAACGTACAAAAAAGACCTTAAATGTTATCCAATTTTCACCAAACTTTACACAATAGAAGACTCTATCCATGCCAACATATTCTGAAAATTTCAGCTGATTTGGTTAATCACACCAAAAGTTATTCACATTAAGCTATATTTTACAATGCTAAAACATTTAATGTGAAAATGGCTTAATGTAGCTTAACGTGTAATAAAGTGCCTAAACCTCAATCAATTTCCCTGAAATTTTTCACAGCCTAAGATCTCAACTTCCCAAACCTATCCAAGAAGTTTCATGCGATTCGGAGTTCCACAAGGAAAATTAAGGACATTAAGCTTGATTTTTGGGGAGCTTAATGTGGCTTAACGTAGAAAAAAGACCTTAAATGTTATCCAATTTCCCCCAAACTTTACACAATAGAAGACTCTATCACTGCCAACATATTCTGAAAATTTCAGCTCATTTGGTTAATCACACCAAAAGTTATTCACGTTAAGCTATATTTTACAATACTAAAACATTTAATGTGAAAATGGCTTAATGTAGCTTAACGTGTAATAAAGTGCCTAAACCTCAATCAATTTTCCTGAAATTTTTCACAGCCTAAGATCTCAACTTCCCAAACCTATCCAAGAAGTTTCATGCGATTCGGAGTTCCACAAGGCAAATTAAAGGCATTAAGCTTGTTTTTTGGGGAGCTTAATGTGGCTTAACATACAAAAAAGACCTTAAATGTTATCCAATTTTCACCAAACTTTACACAATAGAAGACTCTATCCATGCCAACATATTCTGAAAATTTCAGCTCATTTGGTTAATCACACCAAAAGTTATTCACGTTAAGCTATATTTTACAATACTAAAACATTTAATGTGAAAATGGCTTAATGTAGCTTAACGTGTAATAAAGTGCCTAAACCTCAATCGATTGCCCTGAAACTTTGCACAGCCTAAGATCTCAACTTTCCAAACCTATCCAAGAAGTTTCATGCGATTCGGAGTTCCACAAGGCAAATTAAGGACATTAAGCTTGTTTTTTGGGGAGCTTAATGTGGCTTAACGTACAAAAAAGACCTTAAATGTTAACCAATGTCCTCCAAACTTCACACAATAGAAGACTCTATCCATGCCAACATATTCTGAAAATCTCAGCTCATTTGGTTAATCACACCAAAAGTTATTCACGTTAAGCTATATTTTACAAAACTAAAACATTTAATGTGAAAATGGCTTAATGTAGCTTAACGTATAATAAAGTGCCTAAACCTCAATCAATTGCCCTGAAACTTTGCACAGCCTAAGATCTCAACTTCCCAAACCCATCCGAGAAGTTTCATGCGATTCGGTGTTCCACAAGGCAAACTAGGCACGTTAAGCTTGTTTTTTGGAGAGCTTAACGTACAAAAAATACCTTAAATGTTAACCAATTTCCCCCAAACTTCACACAATAGAAGACTCTATCCATGCCAACATATTCTGAAAGTTTCAGCTGATTTGGTTAATCACACCAAAAGTTATTCACATTAAGCTATATTTCACAATGCTAAAACATTTAATGTGAAAATGGCTTAATGTAGCTTAATGTAGCTTAACGTGTAATAAAGTGCCTAAACCTCAATCGATTGCCCTGAAACTTTGCACAGCCTAAGATCTCAACTTCCCAAACCCATCTGAGAAGTTTCATGCGATTCGGTGTTCCACAAGGCGAACAAGGAACATTAAGCTTGATTTTTGGGGAGCTTAATGTGGCTTAACGTACAAAAAAGACCTTAAATGTTAACCAATTTCCTCCAAACTTCACACAATAGAAGACTCTATCCATGCCAACATATTTTGAAAATTGCAGCTCATTTAGCAAATCACACCAAAAGTTATTCACATTAAGCTATATTTTACAATGCTAAAACGTTTAATGTAAAGAGCTTAACGTACCATAATGTGCCTTAACCTCCATCAATTGTCTTGAAACTTTGCACAGCCTAAGTTCTCAACCTTTCAACCCCATCCAAGAAGTTTCATGCGATTCGGTGTCCCACAAGGTAAACTAGGGACATTAAGCTTGATTTTTGGGGAGCTTAATGTGGCTTAACGTACAAAAAAGACCTTAAATGTCAACCAATTTCCCCCAAACTTCACGCAAAAGTGAAAGTTTCAGCTGATTTGGTTAATCACACCAAAAGTTATTCACATTAAGCTATATTTTACAATGCTAAAACATTTAATGTGAAAATGGCTTAACCACTTGCCGACCGGCGCACGACGATGTAGGTCAACAGAATAGCACGGACAGGCATAAGGGCGTACAGGTACGTCCCCTTTAAGATGCCGCCGTGCCATCGGGCGTGCGCTCGCGGCGGTCGGGACCCCCGTGAGGCCGGTCGCGGGTCTCGCGGACTCGATTGCCGCGGGGATACCCGAGATCGTCTCACGGGAAGGCTGAACGGGGAGATGCGAAAAAAACAGCATCTCCCCATTCTGCCTAGCAACTAGTGACGCTGATCTCTGCTCCCTGTGATTGGAGCAGAGATCAGCATTCACTAGCTGACAGCCACGCCCCCCCCCCCCCAGTAAGAAACACACCTCTAGGCACACTTAACCCCTACACTGCCACCTAGTGGTTAACCCCTTCACTGCCAGTGTCATTTACACAGGAATCAATGCATTTAAATAGCAGTTGTGTCCGCCATAATGTCGCAGTCACAATAAAAATCGCTGATCGCCACCATTACTAATAAAAAAAAATTATATAATAAAAATGCTATAAAACTATCCCCTATCTTGTAAATGCTATAACTTCTGCGCAAACCAATCAATAATCGCTTATTACGATTTTTTTACCAAAAATATGTAGAAGAATACGTATCGGCCTAAACTGAGGAAAAAAAAATTTTTTTTATATATTTTTGGGGATATTTATTATAGCAAAAAATAAAAAAGAATGCGTTTTATTCAAAATTGTCGCACTTTTTTGTTTATAGCGCATAAAAACCGCAGGGGCGATCAAATACCACCAAAAGAAAGCTCTATTTGTGGGAAAAAAAGGACGTAAATTTCGTTTGGAAGCCACATCGCTAGACCGCACAATTGTCAGTTAAAGCGACGCAGTGCCGAATCGCAAAAAGGGGCCTGGTCCTTTGGCTGCAAATTGGTCCGGTCTGAAAATGGTTAATGTAGCTTAACATGTAATAAAGTGCCTAAACCTCAATCAATTGCCCTGAAACTTTGCACAGCCCAAGATCTCAACTTCCCAAACCTATTCAAGAATTCCAGTTCATTTGGTAAATCACCCCAAAAGTTATTCACCATTTTTTTTTACAATCCTTAACCAGTTGCACACTTTGGGCGCATTAGACACGCCCAAAAACATGTCATTAATGTACACAGATCATGTCTTGTACATCCAGTCCTTCTGCTCTGCTGCTAGGACCCTTCCCTGTCTCTGTACCCAACAATTCAGCAGGAACTGTCTAAAAATAGAAGCAGGCTGGCAATGTTTATCAACAACCACATCACAGAAAGTTACATTGAAACATTGTATCAATTGTAACTTTCTGTGTTTTGCATTCACAGAGCAAAGGGATGAACTTCGATTTGAAGGTGAAGAGAGGTAAAGCAACCTTGACATGTAAATAAAACATTTTTTTTTTCTAATTAAATGTTCCTCTGTTGAACTCCTAATTAACCCTTTAGTTTTCTTTAATCAGCACTGATTAACTCTATATTCTCCTTCTCTATTGAATTGTAATTTTCCTGGTGATTTTTTCTTTTCTATTTTATTAACTAATAGTTAACTTTTTTTCATTTTTTTTTTGTTTGCTTTGCTTATTAAAAATGTTGACACCTTTTTACATATATATACCGAAAGAAAGAAAAAAAATGCCTTTTGTTTAATTTTATTACACTTAATTGTAAAAATTATTGTTGCAGGACAATATTCACAAAAAGAAAGCCTTGTTTGTCCTTAAAAAAAAAAATGCATGTATTACGTTGTTAACTTAAGGGGTTAGACAAGCTCAAGCTCAACTCGAGCTGTGGTGAAACTACAAATCCCATCATGCCTCTGCCTCTAGGAGACATGCCTGTGATTGTCAGGGTCTTGCAATGTCATCGCTGGATCTAGATGGGACTCAGGGTAGTGTTAGGGGGGCTGCTGCACACAGAAGGCTTTTTATCTTAATCAGAGGTGGCTCTTTAATTAGGCAAATTAGGCGATTGCCTTAGGCCTCGCCCACAGAAGGGCCTCGCCGTCGAGCGATTGCCTAATTTGCCTCAGGTGCTGTGTTGAGACTGTCTGGCGGCGGGCGCTCTGGGCAGAGTGAGCTAATAGCTCAGCTGAGCCAGCGCCGTGATCCGCGGCGGCGGACGAGCATAGTGGAAGTGTGGTGGGCATGGCTAAGGCTGCCTGCGTCCAATAGCAGGCTCAACCTCTAGCCCTTCCCCTAAAGTCGGCGACAGCAGCCCCAATGCATGGCGGGAGGCAGGACTCGGGAGCAGCCCTGGAAGAAATACATGCTCGGTGAGTGGAGCTTGTTTGTGATAGAGGCGGAGGCTGGGCGGGATAGCCGTGTCTGTGTGCCCCATTGTGGAGGGGAGTCTGTGGGAGTGGGACTAAAATGTCCAGCATGTGTATGTGGAGGACGAGCAACTAACTTAGTGTGAGGCTGGAGGGGGAAGCATAGCGTATCAGTCCCACTCTCAGTATAACATGTCTGGATGGCTTTGCAGTGTGAGGAGGAGCCCTGAACACCCTGATATGTACACTGTTTCCACATATCCCAATTACCACATGTTAGCCCCCTCCTCCTTCTACTCCTCCTGCCCCCCCCCCCCCCTCTCCCCCCTCTACCCCCACTCCCTCTGCCCTCTAACCCTCCTATCTCCCCCTTCCATTCCCCCATTGTTTTCTTCACCGTCTTTCTCTTCTCTCCTCACTTGCCACATCCTCTCTCTCCCTCTGTCCTCTATACCTACATCCCTCTGTCCACTCTCTCCTCACCCCCTCCTATTGTCCAGGCTATCCTCCCCCCTATCCACTCTCTCCCCCTCTCCCCCTCCCCCCCTGCCTCTGTCCACTCTCTCCTCACCCCCCCCCTATCATCCAGGCTAACCTCCCCTATCCACTCTCTCATCTCCCCCTGCCTCTGTCCACTCTCTCCTCACCCCCCTATCATCCAAGCTATCCTCCCCTATCTACTCTCTCATCTCCCCCTGCCTCTGTCCACTCTCTCCTCACCCCCCTCCTATCGTCCAGGCTATCCTCCCCCCTATCCACTCTATCCTCTCCCCCTCCCCCTGCCTCTGTCCACTCTTTCCTCACCCCCTCCTATCGTCCAGGCTATCCTCCCCTATCCACTCTCTCATCTCCCCCTGCCTCTGTCCACTCCCTCCGCACCCCCTCCTATCGTCCAGGCTATCCTCCCCCCTATCCACTCTCTCATCTCCCCCTGCCTCTGTCCACTCTCTCCTCACCCCCTCCTATCGTCCAGGCTATCCTCCCCCCTATCCACTCTCTCATCTCCCCCTGCCTCTGTCCACTCTCTCCTCACTCCCCTCCTATCGTCCAGGCTATCCTCCCCCCTATCCACTCTCTCATCTCCCCCTGCCTCTGTCCACTCTCTACTCACCCCCCTCCTACTGTTCAGGCTATCCTCCCCCTATCCACTCTCTCCTCTCCCCCTGCCTCTGTCCACTCTCTCCTCTCCCCCCCCCCCCCCTGCCTCTGTCCACTCTCTACTCACCCCCTCCTACTGTCCAGGCTATGCTCCCCCTATCCACTCTCTCCTCTCCCCCTCCCCCTGCCTCTGTCCACTCTCTACTCACCCCCCTCCTACCCTCCAGGCTATTCTCCCCCCTATCCACTCTCTCCTATCCCCCTCCCCTGCCTCTGCCCACTCTCTCCTCACCCCCCTTCTACCCTCCAGGCTATCCTCCCCCTAACCACTCTCTCCTCACCCCCCTCCTACTGTCCAGGCTATCCTCCCCTATCCACTCTCTCCTCTCCCCCCCCCCCTCCCCTCTCTACTCTCTTCTATCCAGGCTATCCTCTCCCCCCTCCCTCTCTCTATCCTTTCTCCTCTCCCCCCTCTTATATCCTCTCCCTCTGTCCACGCTAACCTCCACCTCCCCCTATCCACTCCTTCTCCCTTTCTGAGAGTTAGTTCAGCTTTTCATTTTGTGTGAAATGGTGAACTTACTCTTTAAGCCTTCCAAACTATCTCAGGACATGAAAAAAGGCCCTATATGTGCTGCATTCCTCTTACCTACCTGGTGGAAAATTCGGGAGACCTGAGTCCCCAAGAACTCTATCATATACAGATCTAGACCAGCCAGAGGAAGTGGTAAGGCTCCATTGGTTGTTATTGGCTTATAACTTTGATGGATGGCCTCCTTTACCAGTAAGGTAGAGTGCAGGCCCAAGCATTCTACAACAGTGGCTGGTCAAGATTTGCATAATGGAGCACCTAAGGTTTAGGGGTTCAGAGGTATGTGACCATACAACCGCCAACAACAGATGGGACATGGGAAAATGTGGGTGATGTCACTGCTCCAGGCTTTACCAGTGATTGTCAAGTGCCCTCTCCTCTCCCCTGCAGCCAATACTAATTGACACAGTGGATCAGACCAGAGCTAAAAGTCCACGGTTAGGGAGCTCTGATTACTTGCCTTGCCCCTAACACTGACAACCCATGCTATGCCACTGGAGGGGAGAGCCCAGCATCGGGAAGAAGGATGGCGCTGCCACCTCGAGCTGTCAATGTTATCTCTATGTACCACTCACAAATGGCAATCTGCTGACAAGACACTCCCAGGGAGTGCAGAGCACAGCCTACGAAACAAGGGAAGGGACCGTCTGGGTGAGCTCACCAGTGTGATATGATCCAATAACATGCTAGAATCTTTGAGGACTGGCCATGGGTGGAGTGCTATCAGTTAATTGTATACTGTACATTGCAATGTAGTATTATTTTTTTATCGGTTTAATTATTTTTCCAATTATGGGCGTGAGAGGGCCTCATGTCTAAGTTTTGCCTAAGACCTCACAAAGCCTAGAGCCGCCTCTGATCTTAATGCATAGAATGGATTAAGATAAATAAACCTTCTGACTTTAAAATCCCTTTAAACGCTGTAGCCCCGGAAGATTTTACCCCCTTCCTGACCAGAGCACTTTTTACAATTTGGAAATGCGTCGCTTTAACTGACAATTGCGCGGTCGTGCGATGTTGTACCCAAACAAAATTTGCATCCTTTTTTTCCCACAAATAGAGCTTTCTTTTGGTGGTATTTGATCACCTTTGCGGTTTTTATTTTTTGCGCTATAAACAAAAAAATGTGCGACAATTTTGAAAAAAAAGCAATATTTTTTACTTTTTTCTATAATAAATATCCTCCAAAAGTATATAAAAAAACTATTTTTTTTTTCCTCAGTTTAGGCCAATACGTATTCTTCTACATATTTTTTGGTAAAAAAAATCACAATAAGTGTTTATTGATTGGTTTGCGCAAAGGTTATAGCGTCTACAAAATAGGGGATAGTTTTATGACATTTTTATTAATATTTTTTTTTTTTACTAGTAATGGCAGCGATCAGCGATTTTTATCATGACTGCGACATTAAGGCGGACACATCGGACAATTTTGACAAATTTTTGGGATCATTGGTGATCAGTGCTATAAAATTGCATTGATTACTGTAAAAATGTCACTGGCAGGGAAGGGTTAACCACTAGGGGGCGGGGAGGGGTTAAGTGTATCCTGGGGGCTTGTTTCTAACTATCTGAGGGCGTGGCTGTGTGTGACACCACACTGATCGCTGCTCCAGATGACAGGGAGCAGACGATCAGTGTGCTGTCATTAGGCAGAACGGGGAGATGCTGTTTACATCGGCATCTCCCAATTCTTGAGCTCCGTAACACGATCGCGGGTATCCCCGCACTGATCGAGTCCGCGGGATCCGCGGGCACTGTCAAGGGGCTTGTAGCGTACAGGTACGTTTCTTTGCCCAGCCGTGCCATTCTGCCGACATATATGTGCCGACAACAGTTGGCAAGTGGTTAAGCCATTTTCACATTAAATGTTTTAGCATTGTGAAATATAGCTTAATGTGAATAACTTTTGGTGTGATTAACCAAATCAGCTGAAACTTTCACTTTTGCGTGAAGTTTGGGGGAAATTGGTTGACATTTAAGGTCTTTTTTGTACGTTAAGCCACATTAAGCTCTCCAAAAATCAAGCTTAATGTCCCTAGTTTGCCTTGTGGGACACCGAATCGCATGAAACTTCTTGGATGGGTTTGGGAAGTTGCGATCTTAGGCTGTGCAAAGTTTCAGGGCAATCGATTGAGGTTTAGGCACTTTATTACACGTTAAGCTACATTAAGCTACATTAAGCCATTTTCACATTAAATGTTTTAGCATTGTAAAATATAGCTTAATGTGAATAACTTTTGGTGTGATTAACCAAATCAGCTGAAACTTTCAGACTATGTTGGCATGGATAGAGTCTTCTATTGTGTGAAGTTTGGAGGAAATTGGTTAACATTTAATGTCTTTTTTGTACGTTAAGCCACATTAAGCTCCCCAAAAACAAGCTTAATGTCCTTAATTTGCCTTGTGGAACTCCGAATCGCATGAAACTTCTTGGATAGGTTTGGGAAGTTGAGATCTTAGGCTGTGCAAAGTTTCAGGGCAATCGATTGAGGTTTAGGCACTTTATTACACGTTAAGCTACATTAAGCTACATTAAGCCATTTTCACATTAAATGTTTTAGCATTGTGAAATATAGCTTAATGTGAATAACTTTTGGTGTGATTAACCAAATCAGCTGAAACTTTCAGAATATGTTGGCATGGATAAAGTCTTCTATTGTGTGAAGTTTGGGGGAAATTGGTTAACATTTAAGGTCTTTTTTGTACGTTAAGCTCTCCAAAAAGCAAGCTTAACGTGCCTAGTTTGCCTTGTGGAACACCGAATCGCATGAAACTTCTCGGATGGGTTTGGGAAGTTGAGATCTTAGGCTGTGCAAAGTTTCAGGGCAATTGATTGAGGTTTAGGCACTTTATTACACGTTAAGCTACATTAAGCCATTTTCACATTAAATGTTTTAGTATTGTAAAATATAGCTTAACGTGAATAACTTTTGGTGTGATTAACCAAATGAGCTGAAATTTTCTGAATATGTTGGCATTGATAGGGTCTTCTATTGTGTAAAGTTTGGTGAAAATTGGATAACATTTAAGGTCTTTTTTGTACGTTAAGCCACATTAAGCTCCCCAAAAATCAAGCTTAATGTCCTTAATTTGCCTTGTGGAACTCCGAACCGCATGAAACTTCTTGGATAGGTTTGGGAAGTTGAGAACTTAGGCTGTGCAAAGTTACAAGACAATTGATTGAGGTTAAGGCACATTATGGTACGTTAAGCTCTTTACATTAAACGTTTTAGCATTGTAAAATATAGCTTAATGTGAATAACTTTTGGTGTGATTTACTAAATGAGCTGCAATTTTCAAAATATGTTGGCATGGATAGAGTCTTCTATTGTGTGAAGTTTGGAGGAAATTGGTTAACATTTAAGGTCTTTTTTGTACGTTAAGCCACATTAAGCTCCCCAAAAATCAAGCTTAATGTCCTTAATTTGCCTTGTGGAACTCCGAACCGCATGAAACTTCTTGGATAGGTTTGGGAAGTTGAGAACTTAGGCTGTGCAAAGTTTCAGGGCAATTGATTGAGGTTTAGGCACTTTATTACACGTTAAGCTACATTAAGCCATTTTCACATTAAATGTTTTAGTATTGTAAAATATAGCTTAACGTGAATAACTTTTGGTGTGATTAACCAAATGAGCTGAAATTTTCAGAATATGTTGGCATGGATAGAGTCTTCTATTGTGTAAAGTTTGGTGAAAATTGGATAACATTTAAGGTCTTTTTTGTATGTTAAGCCACATTAAGCTCCCCAAAAAACAAGCTTAATGTCCTTAATTTGCCTTGTGGAACTCCGAATTGCATGAAACTTCTTGGATAGGTTTGGGAAGTTGAGATCTTAGGCTGTGCAAAGTTTAGGGCAATCGATTGAGGTTTAGGCACTTTATTACACGTTAAGCTACATTAAGCTACATTAAGCCATTTTCACATTAAATGTTTTAGCATTGTGAAATATAGCTTAATGTGAATAACTTTTGGTGTGATTAACCAAATCAGCTGAAACTTTCAGAATATGTTGGCATGGATAAAGTCTTCTATTGTGTGAAGTTTGGGGGAAATTGGTTAACATTTAAGGTCTTTTTTGTACGTTAAGCTCTCCAAAAAGCAAGCTTAACGTGCCTAGTTTGCCTTGTGGAACACCGAATCGCATGAAACTTCTCGGATGGGTTTGGGAAGTTGAGATCTTAGGCTGTGCAAAGTTTCAGGGCAATTGATTGAGGTTTAGGCACTTTATTACACGTTAAGCTACATTAAGCCATTTTCACATTAAATGTTTTAGTATTGTAAAATATAGCTTAACGTGAATAACTTTTGGTGTGATTAACCAAATGAGCTGAAATTTTCAGAATATGTTGGCATTGATAGAGTCTTCTATTGTGTAAAGTTTAGTGAAAATTGGATAACATTTAAGGTCTTTTTTGTACGTTAAGCCACATTAAGCTCCCCAAAAATCAAGCTTAATGTCCTTAATTTGCCTTGTGGAACTCTGAACCGCATGAAACTTCTTGGATAGGTTTGGGAAGTTGAGAACTTAGGCTGTGCAAAGTTTCAAGACAATTGATTGAGGTTAAGGCACATTATGGTACGTTAAGCTCTTTACATTAATGGTTTTAGCATTGTAAAATATAGCTTAATGTGAATAATTTTTGGTGTGATTTACTAAATGAGCTGCAATTTTCAAAATATGTTGGCATGGATAGAGTCTTCTATTGTGTGAAGTTTGGAGGAAATTGGTTAACATTTAAGGTCTTTTTTGTACGTTAAGCCACATTAAGCTCCCCAAAAAACAAGCTTAATGTCCTTAATTTGCCTTGTGGAACTCCGAATCGCATGAAACTTCTTGGATAGGTTTGGGAAGTTGAGATCTTAGGCTGTGCAAAGTTTCAGGGCAATCGATTGAGGTTTAGGCACTTTATTACACGTTAAGCTACATTAAGCCATTTTCACATTAAATGTTTTAGTAAGTCCCACATTTCACTATGTTTTATCCATTTAAAGTGGAACTAAAGCCAAAACTTTTTTTTTTACAAAGCACCCCCCCCCCATAACATGAGGGCATGTGGACTTGTATGGTTACAGTGGGGCGTGCACCCCCCCCCCATAACATGAGGGCATGTGGACTTGTATGGTTACAGTGGGGCGTGCTCGCTTGTTCTCTCCTTTCCTGGCCTGCCAGGCTGCATGCTTGGTTAAAGGTCTGGTATAGACACCATTTTTTATTTTTTTTTATATTGGCATGGGGTTCCCCTCAAAATCAATAAAAAAATTAAAAATAAAAAATCTCCATTCTACTGCCGTTAGTGAATCCCACTGACAGCAGAGGAATGGTTGTTAAAGAGGAAGTAAAGCCTCTTTAAAAAAAAAAAAAAAAAAAAGACACCCTGCAAGGCAAAGGCATAATGAGCTAGTATGCATAGCATACTAGCTCATTATGAAAAACTTACCTGAAAACGAAGCCCCCGGAGCGGTCCTCATCTTCAATCTTCTTCGCCGCCATCCTGGGCCGGAGTGACTTCCGGGTCTCGCCGCTCCAGCGATATCATTCGCTGGAGCGGCGATGACGTCACTCCCGCGCATGCGCACGAGATCGGCATATTGCCGTGAGAGCGGCATACTCAGTGCGCTCTCAGTGCGCCTGCGCGCCGCTGTCTACGGCGCATGCGCCGTAGACAGCGATGCATTTTCATCGCTAAATATCTCCTAAACCATGTAGGTTTAGGAGATATTTATTGGACCTACAGGTAAGCCTTAATCTAGGCTTACCTGTAGGCCAAAGTCATGTGGAAGGGTTTACTTCCACTTTAAGGACGTTGCGGCCGCCCGCTCCTTAACAACCAGCTATTATTCACAATGAATTTGGATCCGTCCGAAAATAGAATTAAACATTTGGAAAACTTTTCAAACCCACCTGGTATAACGAATATACAAAACTAACCCCGGAGAAATGAAATTAATCCTGAAAACAAACCGGACCAACACAATGAATACGAAGAAACAAAATATCAACCTAACGAATACATATGAAACAAAGCGAAAACATAATTTTCTGGTGTGCACATGTCTAATAAGAATCCTTATTTTCAACAAAGTGACATTAGTGAGTTTTTTCAGCTGAGTCCAATGAGATTTCAAAATTACAGTGACATGTCTGCAATAAATAACCCATCAGGCCTCATGCACACTGGACTTTAACCACATGCCGACCGCGCTATAGTCGAAAGACGTCTACAGCGCGGTCGGCTTGTTCTAAGTGGACGTCCTGCGGACGTCCCCCCAGAAACTTGCTCCCGCGCGCCCCTGGGGCGCGCACTCGGGAACATCCGTGACTGGCGGGTCCCGAGGACCCGGCGCATCACGGATCACGGTAAACAGCCGCTGATAACGCCAGTTCCTCCCTCCCCTCTCTGTACCGATCGGTACAGAGAGGGGAGAAGCGGAGAGGGGAGAGACGGGACCAGCGCTGTGGGCTGGATGTGTAGTGCCCACAGCGCTGGTCAATACACTGCCACCACTGTGCAATACACTGCCACCACTGTGCAATACTCTGCCACCACTGTGCAATGCTCTGCCACCACTGTGCAATACTCTGCCACCACTGTGCAATACACTGCCACCACTGTGCAATACTCTGCCACCACTGTGCAATACTCTGCCACCACTGTGCAATGCTCTGCCACCACTGTGCAATACTCTGCCACCACTGTGCAATACACTGCCACCACTGTGCAATACTCTGCCACCACTGTGCAATGCTCTGCCACCACTGTGCAATACTCTGCCACCACTGTGCAATACACTGCCACCACTGTGCAATACTCTGCCACCACTGTGCAATGCTCTGCCACCACTGTGCAATACTCTGCCACCACTGTGCAATACTCTGCAACCACTGCAATACTCTGCCACCACTGTGCAATACTCTGCAACCACTGCAATACTCTTCCACCACTGCCAATACTCTGCCAATACTCTGCCAATACTCTGCCAATACTCGCCAATACTCGCCAATAATTTTTAATAGAAACAAAGAATTTTTTTTTTTTTAAACGAATTTTCAGTATTTTTTGATTTATAGCGCAAAAAATAAAAAATCCAGCGGTGATTAAATACCACCAAAAGAAAGCTGTATTTGTGTGAAAAAAAGGACACAAAATTAATTTGGGTACAGTGTTGCATGACGGAGTAATTGTCATTCAAAGTGTGAGAGCACCGAAAGCTGAAAATTGGTCTGGTTAGGAAGGGGGTTTAACTGCCCAGTGGTCAAGTGGTTAAAATAACATTATAAAAATGTCATTAGCTTTGCAGTGAGTTTTTCAACTTTTTTCAATGTTTTGTCAATACTGTTTTTCAATAGTGTTTTTCCGCGTTATCGTTTTAGCGTTATTTTTTTTTTTAAGAATTTTTTTTTTAATTTATTGAGCGTTTATCGACGTTTATCAGCATCAGAAAAACATCTCTCAGAACTCACTAGTTTTGGGGTTTTTTTGCTGCTCAAAAACGTCACTGCCCAAAACTTCTGATATCAGCCTATATGTGCATGGACACATAGGATAACATGATGGAGTGTTTAATGACTGTAAAAAAAAAATGTCTACAGCCTAAAAACAGCTGCTGTAAAAACGTAAAAAAACGTCCAGTGTACATGAGGCCTCATAGCCTTTTTTTTTTTTTAATACTAATATACCACAAGTTCTGATCACAGCTTTCAGAAAAAACATTTTAAAATAATAATTTTTTAAAGTTTCATAATATATAAGCATAGGATATCTTGAGCAGAAACCCTATCTCAATGAAGTCACAGATACCAATAAGGAAAATACATATTAAAATACCATTTACAGTATATATTATTTGTAATCGCTTTGAAGAGCACTGCTAATAAAGCACCCTAATGCCGCGTACACAAGAGCAGACTTTCTGACGGACTAGGTCCGACGGCCTTTCCGACGGACTTTCGACGGAGTTCCGACAAACTTTTAGAATGAACGGACTTGGCCACACACAATCACACTAAATTCTGACGGATTCGAACGTGATGACGTACGACCGGACTAGAATAAGGAAGTTCGTAGCCAGTAGCCAATAGCTGCCCTAGCGTCGTTGTTTGTCCGTCGGACTAGCACACAGACGAGCGGATTTTTCGATAGGAACTGGGTCCAGCGGAGTTCCTACGGGAAAATTTAAGACATGTTCTATTTCTAAAGTCTGTCGGATTTTTCGACTGCAAAAGTCCGATGGAGCCCACACACGATCGAATTGTCCGACGGATGCGTTCCGTCGGACCTTTGCTGTCGAAAAGTCCGCTCGTGTGTACGCGGCATTACACATGAAGCCACTGAAGATGTCAAGTAGAATCTCGTTTAGTTTCTAATTTGGAAGCAATCTGATTATGAGGATAGGACAGCATTGTGCCAAAGCCAGTGTTTTTATGTCAATGAAAAAGTAACAAACAAGGGAATGTGGACAAGGCAGGTTAAAGCTGCTATATTATATTTTATGTTTCCTTTATTATTTCAGTGCATTCCTTTTGGTCAAACATACTTTGTAGACTAGAATGTAGTTTGAAATTCCAGAGATATAGCAATGTTGCAGAACATGTAACTGCAAGGTGCGTCTCAATTGATCTATCACCTTTGGTGCAAAAAAAGCAGCAGCTCCCAATTCACCAGCTGTCTAACCAGCTGTATGTCATCAGCATTCTTATCTGAAAGCAGAGCATAAACACCGTTAAAACCCCAATAGCCCTAACAGTTGCTTGGCGCTTCATACAGTACCTTTGTCCCCAAAAAAAGACAGACTAAAATCGTTTCTGACATCTGATCAAAGTGCTCTTATTATGCCTGGAGGTTTGAGGAAACCATCATCACAAACCTCAAGCTGAAAAAAAAACTGGAAACCACGTGCAGGTGGATTTTGAAAAGTCCCCCGCCCCACCCTCCTACGCTTAATGGGTGCCTTCAAGACTAAAACATTGGGCCTGTAGGCCCTGTTGGTTTCACTAATAAAAGTCAAAACGACTTAAAAGTTGGCAAAAGTAAAATAGAAAAAGAAAACAAGTGCTCATATCCTGGAAAATGATCTATTTATAAGACTACAAAAGCTAGAAGTGTTTTGGTAAGTTCGGTATTCATGACAAGGTTGTCATATCGATGAAGGGTATTTTGTTACATGCAATTGACTTCCTGATTGGTGATTTCATTGAATGGTGGTCCCCAAATTGCAACCTGCTGTTTGGATGTAGCCCTTTGCTTGCCTTTATCTGGTCCTTGGGGCACTGTTCCTTCCACTGACACCAACAATGGTGAATTATTCCTCCCACTGACAGCAACGATGGGGCACTAATTCTCCCACTGACACTGATAATGACGCACTAGTTATCCCACTGACACTAATGATTGGGTGCTATTCCTCACACTGACACCACCAATGAGACAATATTCATCCCACTAACACCAGCAATGGGGCACTATTCCAACCACTGACACCAACAATGAGGCACTATTCCTCATACTGATACCAACAACGGGGCATTATTCCTCCTCCTAGTGACCACAGGTGCTTGGTCATTTTTCACTCCAAATGACCACCTAACCTAAGGCATTGTTTAATGATCACTGATGTCAAAGCTTTTCGTACTCTCATTCGATATATTCAGGCCCTCCTAAAGTTTGAAGGACTTCTGAAGGACTCTGAACTGAACTGGCCCATTGTTTACAAAGATTGGGGACCTCTACCAATGAAGGATGAAGGAGTCTGGTGAAAAACAACAGATACCTAATCTTCTACAAAACCAATCCTTTTATCCCCCGCCCCCAAAACTCATTTGTCTATCTGACATAATCTTTACAATGCAATTGCTCAGGGGCTGGCTTTGTAACAAAGAATGCCTGTGACATCATTGGAGGTGGTACCAGACATTATTGGACCTCATGGAGTCTCTGAAAATAGAACTGTCTGCAGTCTTGTCTCTCCTATCTTTACCTATAAATTCCTCCTAAATTGGCTTATTTTCAGATACATCTAGGTAGGAGAAATGTATCTTTCAGTAAAAATGTATTATTGAGTTTCAGACCAATTACTTTGCCTAGGCTGAGTTGACGCCATCAATCTGTTGACAGACAGAAGGAAGCATCCCCATAGTTTTCTCTCCCCCTGTGATCAGACAATTTATTGTAATTTTGTAGTAAGTCATGGGGTACAGGCAAGAACTGCACAGGTACCGGGATTTAAATGACTGTATAAACTCTAAACCAGCATCTCAGCCCAGGAAAGTGATGTTGACCCTGGCTGAAGCCTAAGCAAAAGTGGATATGTCCTGGGGTGAAAAGCCGATAAAGGCATTGTCAAGGGGAGTGCTGTGATCTCTGTGACAGGTAATAAATACCTGTAACTGTTACACCCACACATAATTTAACATGCTGACGGTTAGCATGAAAAAGAGTATCTGGTACTAGGTGTGCAAGAAATATTTAAAATGCTAGTGTCCATTTAGCCATCTTTTAAATCAGTAAGTGGAATTTTGAACATACTGTAAACTGTATGCAGTATTTATGCTGTGTCAGAACTGAGCGAGGAAGGAGGATGAGGAAATCAGTTTGGTCAATAGACCCCTTAGTGTGAGAACAGAAGACAATAGTGAATTGGTTTGACAGCTGCAAATGTTATAGAGACACTAAAAGGTTGTGATTTGTACATGCTAAATACACAGAGATTAGGAGACCATCAGTAGCCTCTATAAAAAGACAAGATTGATGACCCAAAGTAGGGCAGGGGCAGTGCCCTTTTTCAGTAACTATGCACTTATGGGACACTCCATTTCCACCTCATGAGGTGTCACTCAAAAAACTGGCTAATCATTCTTCACATAACCCCTAAATCATCAAAGTGTCCATTCTCCTGAGGGTAGGATGCCGCTTTTACAACACACCCTTAACCTTGAGGCTGGGTTCACACTAGTGCAAATTGGATGCTGATTTCCCCGCATCCATATCGCACATCAGGGGATTGCAGCATATCTCTGCAGCGGCTCCGGTGCAATTTGCACCGGAGCCCTGTGCGTCTTTTGGTCCATTTCAGCTCCGAATTCAGCCAAAAATTTGTGCTGAAATCGGACCTGAAACGGTGAACGTGGACGTACCGGACTCCTGCTTTGAGCTGCTTTGTGGTTATATGTGAACCCAGCCTTATACACAGACACCCTTTTCATTTCATTTCTACTGTAAAGGTATCAGAGCAATGGGTGGTCTAATACATTTTTCCAATACGATTTTTTGTCTGGATGTTTTTAAGGAAAAGAAAAAAGCAGGCTAGTATCTGTAGAAAATGTAAAGAAGCTATACTCAACCAAGGATCCTTGCAACCCTAGGGGGTTCCTTGAGCTGTGGTGAGATTGACCTCCTCTATGATGGAGCCTGTATAGTGCTGGGGTCAAAGTCAGTTTGCAGAAGCAACTCCATAGAACCAGTGGAGCCCCCCTACTTGTCTTTCACACAAGTTACCACTTATGCCGCGCACACACGAGCAAAAGACAGAAGTGAGCTTTTGGTCTGAAAATGTAAAAAAACACATACAGTGCCTTGCGAAAGTATTCGGCCCCCTTGAACTTTTCAACCTTTTGCCACATTTCAGGCTTCAAACATAAAGATATAAAATTTTATTTTTTGTGAAGAATCACCAACAAGTGGGACACAATTGTGAAGTGGAACGAAATCTATTGGATTGTTGAAACTTTTTTAACTAATAAAAAAAAAATGAAAAGTGGGGCGTGCAAAATTATTCGGCCCCCTTGCGTTAATACTTTGTAGAGCCACCTTTTGCTGCGATTACAGCTGCAAGTCGCTTGGGGTATGTCTCTATCAGTTTTGCACATCGAGAGACTGAAATTCTTGCCCATTCTTCCTTGCAAAACAGCTCGAGCTCAGTGAGGTTGGATGGAGAGCGTTTGTGAACAGCAGTTTTCAGCTCTTTCCACAGATTCTCGATTGGATTCAGGTCTGGACTTTGACTTGGCCATTCTAACACCTGGATACGTTTATTTGTGAACCATTCCTTTGTAGATTTTGCTGTATGTTTGGGATCATTGTCTTGTTGGAAGATAAATCTCCGTCCCACTTTCAGGTCTTTTGCAGACTCCAACAGGTTTTCATCCAGAATGGTCCTGTATTTGGCTGCATCCATCTTCCCCTCAATTTTAACCATCTTCCCTGTCCCTGCTGAAGAAAAGCAGGCCCAAACCATGATGCTGCCACCACCATGTTTGACAGTGGGGATGGTGTGTTGAGGGTGATGAGCTGTGTTGCTTTTACGCCAAACATATCGTTTTGCATTGTGGCCAAAAAGTTAGATTTTGGTTTCATCGAACCAGAGCACCTTCTTCCACATGTTTGGTGTGTCTCCCAGGTAGCTTGTGGCAAACTTTAGACGAGACATTTTATGGATATCTTTGAGAAATGGCTTTCTTCTTGCCACTCTTCCATAAAGGCCAGATTTGTGCAGTGTACGACTGATTGTTGTCCTATGGACAGACTCTCCCACCTCAGCTGTAGTTCTCTGCAGTTCATCCAGAGTGATCATGGGCCTCTTGGCTGCATCTCTGATCAGTCTTCTCCTTGTCTGAGCTGAAAGTTTAGAGGGACAGCCAGGTCTTGGTAGATTTGCAGTGGTCTGATACTCCTTCCATTTCAAAATGATCGCTTGCACAGTGCTCCTTGGGATGTTTAAAGCTTGGGAAATCTTTTTGTATCCAAATCCGGCTTTAAACTTCTCCACAACAGTATTACGGACCTGCCTGGTGTGTTCCTTGGTCTTCATGATGCTCTCTGCGCTTTCAACAGAACCCTGAGACTATCACAGAGCAGGTGCATTTATACAGAGACTTGATTACACACAGGTGGATTCTATTTATCACTATCAGTCATTTAGGACAACATTGGATCATTCAGAGATCCTCGCTGAACTTCTGGAGTGAGTTTGCTGCACTGAAAGTAAAGGGGCCGAATAATTTTGCACGCACCACTTTTCAGTTTTTTATTTGCTAAAAAAGTTTAAAATATCCAATAGATTTCGTTCCACTTCACAATTGTGTCCCACTTGTTGGTGATTCTTCACAAAAAAAAATTTTAATTTAAATGAAATTTTATATCTTTATGTTTGAAGCCTGAAATGTGGCACAAAGGTTGAAAAGTTCAAGGGGGCCGAATACTTTCGCAAGGCACTGTATTTGCTGTCACTATGATTATGTCCTTCCTTGTTTGAAGCACATCAGTCTGGATATATCTCTAAATACACTATATGGCCAAACGTTTATGGACACCTGGCCATTACACCTATGTGATCTTGTTGGACATTCCATTCAAAAACGATGTATTCATATTCGTATTCACATTTGTGGCTGGGAAATCTTTCCACAAGATTTTGGAGTGTGTCCATGGACATTTCTGTCCATTCAGCCAAAAGACCATTTGTTAGGTTAGGTACTGATGGATAGTGGATGAAGAGATCTAGCTCACAGCCAACGTTCCAACTTAGGCCAGCCTTACATGGTTTGAATCTTGGCCGGTTCAACAGGAACCAGCCGAGGTTTAAACCGTTAATGGAGCGGCTGAATGTACCAAGTTGATCGATGAACTTGGGTTCAATCAGCGTAAATAGCTTCGCCTGCCTGCCCCCGCCCCTGCCGGGAGAAGACAATTGCTGATTCCCCTTTTAACACTGTCTGTGAATTTCTTTCCTGCACCTATCCCTGGTTGCAGGAAAGAAATTCACACTGTGTATGGCCTGCCTTGTCCCAGTAGGGTTGGGGTCAGGTCTCTGTGCAGGCTACTCAAGTTCCTCCACACTAGGCTCATAAAACCATGTCTTTATGGAGCTGACTTTATGCACATGGGCATACTCAACTTTTGAGGGCTTTCCACATACTTTTAGCCATGTAGTGTAGGTGTGTGACTACAATCTTTTGGTCATATAGTGAATTTTTTTTGTTTTATTTCAATTTCACTGAGAGCCAGTGGGAGCTATGTCATGCCTGCCATCAACATTGTATCATCATCAGAGCCATAACCGTTTGTGATGGGGCCCCACAGAAAAAAAAATGGGGGTCCCGCTGTCTCTTTGATCTCAAAGGCAATTCCCCTAGTAATACAGTATACTAACTGTTTTCATGGCAACTGTATAGAGGTTCCCAAACTTTATGTGCATTCATTTCATCCATTGTCAAGTACTATTGCTACCTGCATATATAGCTGTGTAGCCACACCGGTCTGTGCCCAATAACAAAGGAATGGTCTGCTATGGCTATAGTTATAGGTATAGAAAATTCCTTCATTATCACTGACATAGGAAAGTACAGGAAAACCTGCTCAAATCCCATTGACAATGACTTCATTTGTTTTTTTTCTCAAGAAGAAGTCATCTTTAAAGCATCATCCAAGGTCACTGTCTACTTCTGAACTGAGATGCATCGTGTAACTCCTGAAAATCATGTAAATCCTGGTGCATGTGCAGTTCTTGGCTGTGTTCACAAATCTTTGACACAGATCAGTCCTAGTGTCTTGTGACATGCTGCAAAGTTAGAACATACACTCTAATCATTGAGGTAGTGGATATGCTTCCTCCTGCCTGCAGCAGCCTCATAATACCATCTCAGCTCAGGCACAGTCACTTGTCTGGAGCTAAAAGGCTGCATTTTAATGATAAAAGATAAAAGATACAGCTACAGATACATACTGCTGACAGGTAAAGGAAATATTATTGATTATCCTGTTACAATGCCACCTGAAAGTGGGAGGGACATGTTAGACAGAAAGTGAAGATGCTGTCCCTGAAGTTGATGTGTGGCCAAGCCTAAGGATTTGAGTGACTCTGACAAGGGACACATTTTAATGGTTCGGTTAATGGCCGGGTCAGAGCAGCTCCCTAAACTGCAGTTCTTGTGTGATGTTCCCGGTCTACAGTGATCAGGAGATACCAAAAGTGGTCCAAGGAAGGAAAAGTGGCAAACCGACAACAGAGTCATGGGAATCCAAATCTCATTGATGCATGTGGGGAGTGAAAACTCCCATATCTAGTCTGATTTAATAGAAGAGCTCAAATTGCTCAGAAAGTTAATGCTGATTCCGGTTTCAGAACACAGCGTATCACAGTTTGTTGTATATAGGGCTGCGTAGCCACAGACCAGTCAGGGTGCCTATGCAGAACCGTGTCCACAGCCAAAGTTCCATACAACGAGCATGTGGGCATCAGAAATGGACCACCGAGAAATGGAAGAAGGTGTCTGAGGTATTGACTAGGCCTTCAAATTCACCATATCTCAATCCAATTGGTGGGGTCCCGGGAGAAACAGAACACCCGCCACACAAGCATCTGTGAGATGTGCTGGAAAAACAAGTCCAATCCATGGAGGCCCCACCTCAAAACGTACAGGATTTAAAAAAAAACTGTTACTGACTGCTTGGTGCCAGATACCACAGCATAATTTCAGAGGTCTAGTGGAGTCCATACATCGAAGAGTTAGGGCTGTTTTGGCGGCAATAGGCGGACCTACGCAGTATTAGGTGTGTGGTCATAATGTTAATGCTGATGAGTGTATTCCTGCTGTACATTGCAGACTTGAAGAGTTACTGGAAGGTCCATGTTAAAGCAGAACCTTTTTTTTTTTTAAGACGTACCATGTATTTTTTGCCAGAAAAAACCTTCCCTCTTTCTCATGGCAATTTCTGAATGAGTGTATAATGCCCGTGGCACATGTGCAGTGAAGTGTGTTTCACAATTTATCTCTGGATTCGGTATCCAGTGCACGGAATGATGCAACTCCAGTGTGCATGTACGGGAGTTACATCAGAAGCAGCCACCCAATGGGACGAGATCAGTGACAGCTGTGAATTGGCAGCACTGTTGTCGCAAACAGGCAACAAAACATGCTATTTGCATCAGTGTATTGTTACCACTAACAATTCACAGTTTCTGTGCTTTAAAATAAAAATAGCACAGAGAACAACATTTCAGTGCAGGTATTGCAATTTATGCTGACATGCCTGAAATGCGTAAGTGTCACAGTTTAGGAGGTCATAGTGTAACTAATGTGATACTGATCATCAGCTACAGTTTGGGTGACTACCAATGGAGATTGCTCCAGCAAGATGTCTTCCTGAAGAGCTTGAAAAAATGTTTCTTTATTCCACTTATTGGATGTATCAGTTAATGCCGCGTACACACGGTCGGACTTTTTCATGGATTCTGTCCGATCGTACAAGGTTGTTGAAAAATCAGACCGTGTGTATGCACCATCGGACAGTGTTCGTCGGTTTGACCGACGGACAAAGTCTTATCTCCTGCTGGAAATCTTTGCCGTCAACACGGTCCGATCACACCAAATCCGATCGTGTGTACGGTTGTCCGACCGGACAAAGTGCCACGCATGCTCAGATCACATTACAAGACCAAAGCTATTGGCTACTAGCCTCTACGTAGTCCTGTCGTAGGCAACAAACGTCAACACGTTCAGAATGATCGGATTTTCCGACAACTTTGTCCGACCGTGTGTACGCAAAACCAACATCGGACAAAGTATGACGGACATGGTCCGACGGACCTGGTCCGCGGATTGTCCGACCATGTGTATGGGGCTTAAGACAGATGTGTTTTGAAAATGCACTCAAAGTTGACTTTATTTTTTTTTTATTCAAAAAAAGCTTCAAAAGTTTCATAGTTTTTTAGTCTTTTATGTTTGCCTGGAGTGCTGCTTTACATTATTTAGTAAAGAAATTATATGAAAAATGTACCACTAGATTGTTAGCTACCATGTACTGTAATTATATACCAGTGAATCTTTGATGTGGTGACAACACTTGAGTTATGGTAAACAGGTTAATACAGGAAGGAAGAACTAATTTAAAATATACATTTTCATTTTTTTCTTCTGTTTTACCCCCCCCCCCCCCCCCAGAATAACGTAAATGTTGATTGTCTGGTTTGACACCTGCTAGATGCACTTGGCTTGCCAACCAAAAATGTCTATTAATATTTAAGTAAAAGTTTGAAGGGAACAATGTGATTTCTTTAAAGCAGACCTTCCACCTTTCTTTCCAGTAGAGATAATATTACTGTTTACCCCAAGTTAACTAGATTGCAATGTATTAGAAATTATATAAAACACATCCTTAAGATAAAAAATATATGTATATAATAGCAATATAAGATGCTAGACAAATGACCAAACCTATAACATATACAACGTGTGGTGACCCCGACTCATTTAGAGACAGTTTATCTCTTCTTCAGGGGTGCAAATATTGAGGTTCAAGGTCTTTTTCTATCTCAAAACATCCCAGAGGGTACATAAAGTTGCTAAGCATAAAAACATACTGTATGTGTGAACTATGTTGCATGCCTTGGGGTGTCGTAGTTGAAGACTGCATGCAACACTGGGGCGTTTGGACTACTAGGGCCACCAGTATAGGGCCAAAAAGCAGATGGATGTCACTGGCATGAAAATAAGGCGTGTTTAAACCAAGGATGGACTGGCGAGAATATAAGAGAGGATAGCAGGGCTGGTGTGGTGTAGCCTGTCTCTACTGGATGATTACTGGTCTGGTTTTGCACAATGGCTTGTCTGTGGTGACACCAGCCCTGCTATCCATTCTTATATTCTCACCAGTCCATTCTTGGTTTAAACACATCTTGTTTTCATACCAGTGACATCCATCTGCTTTTTCACCCTATACTGGTGACCCCAGTGGTCCAGGCGCCCTGGTGTTGCGGGGAGTCTTCCACAACAACACCCCAAGGCAGCAACATAATTCACACCTATGGTTTTATGCTTAGCGACTTTATCTACCCTGTGAGATGTTTTGAGCTAGAAAATGACCTTGAACCTGAATGGTTCCACCCCTGAAGAAGAGATACACAGTCTCGAAACACGTCGGGAGTCACCACGTGTTGTACATGTTATAGGTTCGGTCATTTGTCTAGCAACTTCATCTTTGCTCTCATCATTCAGTCGCTATTATATAAATATATTTTTTTTATCTTGAGGATGTGTTTTATATCATTTTGTATATACCAGAAGTTTTCAGGTAAGTCTGAGTATTGAATGATGTTGCTGATATCATTTACTGGTTAGTGTGCTGCCAATCCTATGTATGTACACCCAGCGCAATGTAATTTACCTACTAATGTGTCCCCAAGGCAGTGTAAGTGCACCCAGCAATCTAGATGGGTGATTATATTGTTAATATGTTGTCATAGTATTGGCAACATGTAAACACTATGACTTCCTGCCTAGAGCACTGGGTGCACATGTGCAGGGTTGGCAGCATGTTCTCAATGGTGGCAGTTTTAGACTACAAGGAAGTGGCCAGATCACCAGATGCCATTACTGAAAATTATGGTGCGGGACAGAAAATGCATTTGGAAAGTTGACTGGAATGCCAGATAACATTGGCCTGTGTAGAACCTAGTGCAAAGAAAGGTGCATATGTTTTTTAAAAATACAGTGCCTTGAAAAAGTATCCATACACCTTGAAATTTTCCACATTTTGTCATGTTACAACCAAAAACGGAAGTGTATTTTATTGGGATTTTATGTGATAGACCAACACAGGGTAGCACATATCCGTGAAGTGGAAGGAAAATGATAAATGTTTTTTCCAAATTTTTTCCAAATGAATATCTAAAAAAGTGTGGCGTGCATCTGTGTTCAGCCCCCCTGAGTCAATACTTTGTAGAACCACCTTTTGCTTCAATTACAGCTGCAAATCTTTTTGGGTATGTCTCTACCAGCTTTGCACATCTAAAGAGTGACATTTTTGCCCATTCTTCTTTGCAAAATAGCTCAAACTCTGTCAGATTGGATGGAGAGCGTCTGTGAACAGCAATTTTCAAGTCTTGCCACAGATTCTCAATTGGATTTAGGTCTGGACTTTGACTGGGCCATTCTAACACATGAATATGCTTTGATCTAAACCATTCCATTGTAGCTCTTGATGTATGTTTAGGGTTGTTGTCCTGCTGAAAGGTGAACCCTCATCCCAGCAGTGATGTAAGTAACTGAGTTAAAATAAACTGAGTTACCTAGCGCAGTTACTTTAGAGGGTAACGAGTAATCTAACTGATTACTTTTCCCCTCATGGTAACTCAGTTCCTATTACTTTGGCTTAGTTACCCCAATTACATCTACCGCCACTAGATGGCAGTAGTGTAATTCCGGTGTCCTGCCGAAAAAGTTCCCCCACCGGATAAGGACCCCCTGTACTGCGCAGGTACAGGGCTTGCGCAGTACGAAGGACTACGGAGCTTTCGAAAATTGCCGAACCTAAACAGCTCTGAGTGAACTCTACACCGCGCAGGTGCAGTTAACATGTAATTGTACGAGGCGATGCCGCACGCTCCTGATGCTTGTGCTACTCTGCAAGGGGCGTCTATCGTGTAAGTAAGGGCGGGTCTAGTATTACTGTAACCAAGGGGCGCATTTATTATTATTGTTATAAATCAAGCTCTGCCCATTAATTTAACATTCGCCCTCTTCTGTAGCCATCCGCCCCTTACACGATATAATAATAATAGACCCGCCACTTGCTTACACGCTATAACAGATCTACCCCTTGGTTAAAGTAATAATAGAGCAGCCCCTTGGTACACGATATATAACAATAATAATAAATGCGCCCCTTGGTTACAGTAAAAATAGACCCACCCCTTAGTTACACGTATAGAATATTTAAAAAAAAAGTCAGTTACTTTGCTGCGTAACTAATTACTTTTCCAATGCTCAGCTCTGACCTAATGTTTAAATTAGGATGCACCCATGACAGAGGATTCATAGAGCACAGCAGAATCTTTTTGCTTTCAGATTATCTCTCTCTAATTAAAACTCTGTAAATAGTACAAACTGGGGGTATGAGTTTGACTTACTCAGTTGTGTGTGTAATCTGAGCTTTATCAAAGCAGATAAGAGTAGCCTAGTAAATGTGAAAGAAAGCCTAGGGCTTCATCGACTAGATAGAAATCTTAAATATTCATATGCAGTACATCATATTTACCTGCCCCAAAAAATAAAACAAAAAAAATATTTTAAGATTGAAAAGATTGAATGTTTAAAAGGTGTCTTTTTTTTTGTTGCTCAGAGTCCCCTTTAACATATAGTAAAATATAATGTGAGATTTATTATGGAAATTGCACTCCAACCCCCCCCCCCCCCATCAGAACTGTTATCTCCAACAATGTGCAAATTTATGTTGTTGATATATACAGTTCTTGTGCTGGGAAAGAACAAATGTATTTTATTTTACACACTTGGGTCTTGTGGGCCACATATGTGAAATTCAGAGCTGCCTGCCAGAAAATTCTAACATTCTATTCTATAGAAGTCATGGACGTCAGAAACCCTTAAATGCCTGACACACTCTCAACAGACAATCCATTCATGTCTCCATCGAAAGAGAATTAAAAATCCCACAAAACCCCGGACCCTACAGCATACAAGGAACTAGCTGTGATCTGCTGGTTTTATTACAACATAAAGAGCATGTATGAAGATGTTGGGATGGGTCTTGTGTTGCCAGTAATATAGAAAAGATAAAAGAAAAGACAAATGTCCGTCATCAGGTTTAAAGAGTATCCAAACCCAAAAATAAAATGGTAATATTTTGCAGATTCTCAGTTCTTAGATGTGGTGGCTGTATCATTTTCTTTTTATTTTAGGCTTTGTTCCTTTATTTCTTAACTTGGTGATTCTTTCCATAATACACCTCCTATCCTAGGGGGACAACGTTCACTTCCTAGTCTTTATCTATGGAGAAGAAATGATGTCATCCTAGGCAGCACTCGTTATTTGGACTACAACGATTGAATAGAAGATGAAGAAAAATATGGATTTTTAAGGCACCATATACATTACATAAATCATAGGTTCATAAAAGTTTTCCATGTATTTCAGATACTCAAAAAATGATCCTTTAAAAGAAACTTTTGCTCATATAAAAACATTTGGAGAGAATAATGTTCAAATTAGACAGTCCTCCATTTTAGCCAATTGGAAATAAAGACATATGAGGCACCCGGATACATTTGGGCAGGCATTGTTAGACAAGCGTATCCGAAGATCGGCTGTGGTGCCAACATTGCGGGCACCCTGGCAGGGCCGTCTTTAATATTAATTGGACCCTGGGCAAAACTTTTCTTGGGCCCCCCATGCGATTTTGCTCTCCACCTGCTCTGAGACATACAATAAATTAGCAGCTAGACTCAAAATCAGTGTACTGAATCAGATCAGGCAGCTATTGCGATGGGTTGCCAGAGGTTACAGTGTATAATTACCGCTCACTGATTAGTTGCTAGAGGTTACAGCACATGATTTCTGCTTGTTGATTGGTTGCTAGAGATTACTGCGGATATGACCTCAGGGGGGCATGATATACATATCAATGCCACCGGCCGCCGCTATTTACATATGAATGCCAGGAATTAACATGTAATAACAGGGTCTGCAGGTGAGTCATCTGTACACAACAATAGGGCAGAGCTGGGAAGCATTAGTAGCAGCGCTTCACACGAGGTAATTTAAACCAGGATAGTTGGCAAGTATGAGTCAGCTGCTTTGGGCCCCGCAACAATGACCGGGCCCAGGGCAGCTGCCCCTTTTGCCCTGCCTTAAAAACGACCCTGCACCCTGGACAGGTCAGTCTCCATATATTACAAGTCAGCAGCTTTTCATGGGGTGGGTGGACCTCCGATTTAAGCAGGCTTTGTGTGTCCTTCCCCTCAGTATGCTTCTGTACCTATCAGACAGGTCAGGATGCCTGCACAGGATATATGGTGCACAGGTCCGTTTAAAATATATACAAAAGGCAAACATTTGTGCATAGATATATATAAAAAAAAATATATAAACCCCCCCCCCCCCCTTTTTAATAAGTGATCACATTCCCTCTGTTCTCAGCCTGATAGAAGCTAGGAGAGTGAGAAATAGCAGCACACCGTTCTTCCCAGTGAATGGCTGTACGAGGGGGTGGGGTGTCAGGACAGGTCTGATCATTGGAGAAGAGCAGGCTGAGTTCACAGCACAGCTGGAGAACTGACCATGATGTGTTCTCTTGCTTTGTGTGGTCAGTTTTTAATAGAAAAGCAATGGGACTGGCAGGAACACCAGGGATTTCACATAAAGGAAGCAATACAGAGAGATCAGGATACTTTTTTCAAACAAGTACACGGTACAACAGGCACAGATCAGGAATTTGAAATGTTGGGTTTATATCATTTTTAACTGAAGCAACAGTAGGAGACTGTGAAACACAGTGAAGCCTATCCCCTTCCCATTGTGGACATAGCCCTCATTTGAATTGTTCACATACAGCGGAACCTTGGATTATGAGCATAATCCGTTCCAGGAATATGCTTGTAATCCAAAGCACTCGCATATCAAAGCGAGTTTCCCCATAGAAGTCAATGGAAACAAAGATAATTCGTTCCGCATTGACTTCTATTACATGCAATACAGCATGTGGCCAGAGGTGTGGGGGGCGCCGGAGAGCCTTGGAAATACTCGGGGACAGCTCGGCTGAACTCGGAAAGCCTCGGAAAGGCTCGGAAACACTCGGGAACTGAGTATTTTTGAGTGGTACCGAGTATTTCTGAGTGATTCCGGGTATTTTTTTTTCCGAATGGCTCTGAACCGTTCCGAGTGTCCCCGGCGCCCCCGCACCTCTGGCCAGATGCGGTACTGCACACCCCATTAGCTTGAATTCTGCTCGTTTTGCGAGACAACACTCAGAATAAAAAAAAAATAAATAGCTGCTCGTCTTTCAAAAGGCTCGTTAACCACGTTACTCGTAAACCAAGGTTCCACTGTATTTGCCTATGAGTAAGTCTAATGCCGCGTACACACGAAGGGACATCCCGCGGGATTATCCTCTGGACTGAAGTCCAGCGGATAATCCCCTCGTGTGTGGGCGCCGGCGGACTTTTTGGCGCCAAAGTACGGCGGACTAAAGTTTGAAGTTTTGTTTTCAAATTATCCGCTGGACTTGGAAGTCCAGCGGACAATCCCGCCGTTAGTGGGCAAGTCCGCGGGACTTTTGAAATGAAGGGACTTGCCGCTCATCGGCAAGTCCGTTCATTTAGCACGTGACTTCAGGTTACGTAGCTAGCGTAGGCAGTTACTGCCGCCGCGCTAGCTCCGTGACCTGGCATGGATTTAAAGGGACTCCCCACGCCGAAAAAACGGCTGGGGGTTCCCCCCAAATCATGTCAGACCCTCATCCGAAAAGGGAAAGGGGTGGGGGACGAGCGCCCCCCCCCCCTCCTGAGCCGTACCACGTGCCCTCAACATGGGGGGTGCCCGGGGAAAGGGGGGCCGTGCGGCCCCCCCACCCCAAAGCACCTTGTCCCCATGTTGGCCTCTTCCCGACAACCCTGTTGGTTGTCAGGGTCTGCGGGCGGGGGCTATCGGAATCTGGGAACCCCCTTTAATAAGATCCCGGCCCCCCACCCTATGTGAATGAGTATGGGGTAACCCCTACCCATTCACCTAAGTAAAATGTAAATACTGTATATGTGTTCTTCTTCCGTCTTGGGGGTCTTCTCGCCGGACTCCTCCCCTCTCTTCTGCTCTTTTACCTAGCTCTTTCACGAGGGGAGGAGTCCGGCTACCTTCTTCGTCGTCGCCGCCGTCGTCTGGGGGTCTCGATCCGCCTTCGGGGGTCTTCCGGGGGTCTCTTCTGTTCTTGCGGCGGTCGTCGTCTTCCGCGCCGCCGGCGCTGCCTTCTTCTTGTCCTTCTTGTACTTCTTCTTCTTCCGATGTTGACCCGACGCTGTCTCTGCCCGGAATGCCTGTGCCGCTCTGCGCTCGGACTTATATAGGGACATGGGGGACAGGGTCACATGTTCATGTCACATGGTGACCCCGCCCCCTTGCGATGTCACAGTCCCAGCATCCTCCGGGACTGTGTCACCATGTGACATGTGCATGTGACCCTGTCCCCCATTTCCCTATATAAGTCCGAGCGCAGAGCGGCACAGGCATTCCGGGCAGAGAGAGCGTCGGTCAACATCGGAAGAAGAAGAAGAACAAGGACAAGAAGAAGGACAAGAAGAAGGCAGCGCCGGCGGCGCGGAAGACGACGACCGCCGCAAGAACAGAAGAGACCCCCGGAAGACCCCCGAAGGCGGATCGAGACCCCCAGACGACGGCGGCGACGACGAAGAAGGTAGCCGGACTCCTCCCCTCGTGAAAGAGCTAGGTAAAAGAGCAGAAGAGAGGGGAGGAGTCCGGCGAGAAGACCCCCAAGACGGAAGAAGACCCCCGGAGCAGTGCAATAAAATATTTTTTCAAAAGTGTGTGTGTTTTTTGTACTTTACATTTTACACCTTAGGTGAATGGGTAGGGTACATCGTACCCCATACTCATTCACATAGGGTGGGGGGCCGGTATCTGGGGGCCCCCCTTATTAAAGGGGCTCCCAGATTCCGATAAGCCCCCGCCCGCAGACCCCGACAACCAACGGCCAGGGTTGTCGGGAAGAGGCCCTTGTCCTCATCAACATGGGGACAAGGTGCTTTGGGGTGGGGGGGCCGCACGGCCCCCCTTTCCCCAGGGCACCCCCCCATGTTGAGGGCACGCGGCCTGGTACGGCTCAGGAGGGGGGGGCGCTCGTTCGTCCCCACCCCTTTCCTGGCCTGCCAGGCTGCGTGCTCGGATGAGGGTCTGACTTGGATTTGGGGGGAACCCCCACGCCGTTTTTTCGGCGTGGGGATTCCCTTTAAATCCATGCCAGCTTACGGAGCTAGCGCGGCGGCATTTACTGCCTACGCTAGCTACGTAGCCTGAAGTTACGTTCGAAATGAACGGACTGCTCCGTGTGTGGGCAAGTCCGTTCATTTTCAAAAGTCCCGCGGACTTTTGGCCGGCGGATTATCCGCTGGAGAAGTCCGTGCGTGTGTGGGCAAGTCCACACCCTCGGAAAGTCCAGCGGACCTAGCCGGAAAGTCCCGCGGGATTGTCCGCTGGACTAGGTCCGCCGGCAAAAGTCCGTACGTGTGTACGAGGCATATGAATAACTTATGTATACTGTATATGTGTTGGGGGTGCACATATAATTAGAGGAGAAGGCTAAAATGGAGATGTACCATTATCTAATTTGAACATTATTCTCGCTAAATGTTTTTATATGAGCAAGATTTTCTTTCAAAGGATCATTTTTTTATGAATATCTGAAACAAATTGAAAGCTTTTACGAATCTATTACTTGTGTATACAATCTGAATAGGGAGATGGTAAACACGAAGTCCCTCATGCTCTAGTTCAAGCGACATAAAAATGCTTTGGGTGGAGTTTTACTTTACTTTCTTGTTTTTTTTTTTCTGTTTCTTTAAAATCTTTGTTAATACAGAGAGTGAAGTACATAAAAATGATTGTTTAATTCAATACTGTAACCTAATCTCACTTTCTGTGAGATCATACCAAGATCAAAGAAATAGGGGAAGTGAGCAGTGGAATTGTTTGCCCATGTATCACCTACATTGTATTTCTCATGTGTTTGAAGCAGCAATGAGAAAAATATCTGTTACATGTCCATGGGAAATCCCTAATGAATGAGAGGCACTGAGCATTTTTTTCCTTCATTGATGTATCATTAAAAAAAAAAAAAAAAGAATCTGTTGTCCCCGTTGACTTCTTCAATTATACTTTTTCATTCAGCACCGGAAACTTTTTTCTGGTACCAAAATATTTTATTGGCAAGGAAACAGGAAGTACAGCATACACAGTCAAAAATGAGTAGGTGGATAAATGAGAACGTTTATAAACCCAATAAATATATGTAAACTCACTAAAATCTCATATAATCTTTAACTTGTTAAATAATTAATTTTAAATATTTTAATCTTTCACTAAAATAATACCTAATGATCCTACCATAAAGGGTCTTGGTGCCTGATTTCCTGTTATGGGGCCCCAACGCTCTGTGCCTGTCTTCTGATCGAGCTCCTGATCTTAACCCCTTAATGCGGAAAGTAAAGTAAAGCTTAACACCTGACCCTAGTTCTATTTAGAGCTGTATTTCAAAAAAAATTCACATAGCAATTTGGTAAGTGAAAGTGCATGTACATTCATTCTGTGCGAATGGGGCAAAAAATGTCATTAGGCATTTGGCCACTAGATGGCACTATGTATTACAGGAAATTTCTATAATACTTTCTGTGATTGGCTGTCACAGTTTTCAGATAATTGGGCTCCAGATCAGCACTCTGTGACCAGAAGCTGTCAGTGGCAGCTGGATCACGGAGCTGGGGGGCATGTGGGTGCATTGAGTGCGCTTCCTGCACAAAAACGGATACACTTATATCTGGCAGAATGGTACTGTATAAGGCCCAATCCCTGCAGCCATATATCTGCTTTTGACCAGCATTAAAGGGTTAATTTTTCGATGTTAAGTTACTTTATTCGTATACCCGGATCGAGTGTCCCCACTGGAAGATTTTCTCTCTACTTATGTTCTGGTGACAACCAAAATTTTGGATTCTCCATCACTTTACAGCAGACGTAAATTTGTTTTGTTAAAGGATGCTGACAGACAGGCTTTTTTAATGTGGTCGTTTACTTTTGGTTTAAGTCTCGGTGACAGCAGTCACAAGAGAAGGTGAATCTCCCTAGTAGCAATACAAAATTTGACAGGAGTTCTAACCCCTTTCCACAAAAAAAAAATGTTTTTGCTTTGAGTAGTCAAGGAAAAACAAAATAAGAATAAATAGCCAATAAAAGAAAAAATAGCAAAACCACATTTTCTGCAATATAAAGATTCAGTCCAGAGATATCCCCCTGCAGTACTTTTTTCTGCCACTAGATGTCCTCACTCTTATGACCCGCATCATTCAACTCACTTACTTTGAGCAGACATCATCCTGGACCCTCCTCCCAGCCTGTGATTGTGCAGTAAAAGAGATACAGCACAGTAATGAATTTATCTCTTGTCACTTTGCTCTCTCCTCCTATCAGCATGCTTCATTTTCAGCACATGACGTGATAGGCTCCTTGTGCTGCTTCTTCCTTCCACACTCCAGCCCTGCTCTGCATGGACTACAAGAAGCTAAGGTCAGATTCTAGTACTTACACTCTTTGCTTTTAAAATGCATTTAACCACTTCACCCCCAGAAGATTTGGCTGCTCAATGACCAGGCCATTTTTTGCGATACGGCACTGCGTCGCTTTAACTGACAATTGCGCGGTCGTGCGACGCTGTGCCCAAACAAAATTGTCCTTTTTTTCCCCACAAATAGAGCTTTCTTTTGGTGGTATTTGATCGCCTCTGTGGTTTTTATTTTTTGCGCTATAAACAAAAGAAGAGCGACAATTTTGAAAAAAAACACAATATTTTTTTACTTTTTGCAATAATAAATATCCCCAATTATTTATAAAAAAAAGTAAAAAATGTGTTTTTTTCAAAATTGACGCTCTTCTCTTTTCAGTTTAGGCCAATATGTATTCTTCTACATATTTTTGGTAAAAAGAAAATCACAATAAGCGTATATTGATTGGTTTGCGCAAAAGTTATAGCGGCTACAAAATAGGGTATAGATTTATGGCATTTTTATTATTATCCTTTTTTCACTAGCAATGGCAGCGAACTGAGATTTTTATCTGGACTGCGATTTTATGGCAGATCGGACACTTTTGACACATTTTTGGGACCATTGATAATTATACAGCGACCAGTGCTATAAAAATGCACTAATTACTGTATAAATGTCACTGGCAGGGAAAGGGTTAACACTAGGGGGCGATCAAGGGGTTAACTGTGTTTCCTGGGTGTGTTCTAACTGTGGGGGGGATGGGACTGTCTAGGAGGAGAGAGAGATCGGTGTTCATACTTAGTATGAACACATGATCTGTCTCTACTCCCCCGTGTTCTCCCTCTGTCGCAAGCTATTTTGGGAACTCGGCGGGCACTCGCATCAGTTTCGGGCACATGCTGCACGCGTGCCCCTAGTGGCCAAAAGGCGAAGCAAAGCAAGGTAACGTCGTTTAGCCCAGCTGTGCCATTCTGCCGCAGTAAAACTGCGGGGGCTCGTCGGCAAACGGTTAATGGTGAATCAATGAATACAGAGCTACATTAACATGTGTCTTTTATATCTGTGTGGAGTTCAGCTTTAAGTATTATTACACTGGGATGGATGTCTATCTGGTATGATCATATGGTAAATTATGGGGCTTACAGAAGTACTAAATAGAATCTACCATAAAAAGAGAGGAGAAAGGTGATACTTTGTTACTGTAGGCACATATACCTCACTCTTTAACGTGTTTCTAAACCCAAAAACTAAAAACTTAATATATTGCAGCTTACCAGTCCTTACATGTAGTGGATGCATTTGTTTTCTTTTTTCTTTCCTTTCGTTTTATCCGGCTATATATACAAATAACACACTTCCTGTCCCTGAGTGGCTACACTAATTTCTCCACTGTATCTATGGAGGGGGTTATGGTTGCCATCCAGGCTGGACTTCAATCATTATGATAGGATGTGCATACGGCTCCCCATATATGCAATACAGATATCTCAGTATATAATCATATCAGCAAAAAGAGCATTCTCTCATTGGACGAGGTGAAGATTGTGATGTCACCTCCCCTCACCTCCAATCAGAGCACCTTGTTTTTATTTTATTTTTTAAAATGCAAGGAGTGAATAGCGGCAGGTCTGAGTGAGTGTGCGCCTGTGGTCAATGTACAGAGGGGAAGCTGCTCGCACAGGACCTGGAAGAATGTGCTATCACTGTAGTAGTGCTAACTTCAGCTTCCGCAGGTATAAGATATGCATACATACATTATGCCAAACTGGACTTAAGTATGCAAATAGGATCATGCCTGGAGCTCAGCTTTAATATATAAAAATAGCAGGCTAAATATACAGTATATCAATCAACTATATCAAGTCACAGGAAGCCAGGATGAGAACCATTCATTCTGATCAAATTTCAACAATACATCCGAAGAACCTTCATATAACAGGATGTATTATGTGCAAATCTTCTCAGTATTGTTATAGTTTACTTAAAGTAAATTTATATATATATATATATATATACAGTATCTCACAAAAGTGAGTACACCCCTCACATTTTTGTAAATATTTTATTATATCTTTTCATGTGACAACACTGAAGAAATGACACTTTGTTACAATGTAAATTAGTGAGTGTACAGCTTGTATAACAGTGTAAATTTTCTGTCCACTCAAAATAACTCAACACACAGCCATTGATGTCTAAACCGCAGGCAACAAAAGTGAGTACACCCCTAAGTGAAAATGTCCAAATTGGGCCCAAAGTGTCAATATTTTGTGTGGCCACCATTATTTCCCAGCACTGCCCTAACCCTCTTAGGCATGGAGTTCACCAGAGCTTCACAGGTTGCCACTGGAGTCACATAGTTACATAGTAGGTGAGGTCGAAAAAAGACGCACGTCCATCAAGTCCAACCTATGTGTGTGATTATATGTCAGTATTACATTGTATATCCCTGTATGTTGCGGTCGTTCAGGTGCTTATCTAATAGTTTCTTGAAACTATCTATGCCCCCCCTGCTGAGACCACTGCCTGTGGAAGGAAATTCCACATCCTTGCCAATCTTACAGTAAACAACCCTCTACATATTTTAAGGTTAAACCTCTTTTCTTCTAATTTTAATGAGTGGCCGCGAGTCTTGTTAAACTCCCTTCCCGCAAAAAAAGTTGTCTCCCTATTGTGGGGTCACCAGTACGGTATTTGTAAATTGAAATCATATCCCCTCTCAAGCGTCTCTTCTCCAGAGAGAATAAGTTCAGTGCTCGCAACCTTTCCTAATAACTAATATCCTCCAGACCCTTTATTAGCTTTGTTGCCCTTCTTTGTTCTCTCTCCATTTCCAGTACATCCTTCCTGAGGACTGGCGCCCAGAACTGGACAGCATACTCCAGGTGCGGCCGGACCAGAGTCTTGTAGAGCGGAGGAATTATCATTTTATCTCTGGAATTAATCCCCTTTTTAACCGCTTCCCGACCGCCTCCTGTAGATATACGTCAACAGAATGGCACGGGCAGGCAAAAGGACGTACCTGTACGTCCCCTTTAATTTGCCTGCCCGGGGGGCGCGCGCGACCCGGTCGGGAGCTCCGTGACCACGGCCGCGGGACCAGCGGACCCAATCGCCGCTGGTATCCCGCGATCGGGTTACGGAGCGGAAGAACGGGGAGAGGTCTATGTAAACAAACCTCTCCCCGCGCTTCCTACACTGACTGTCAGTGATCGGCGGTTCCCTGTCATCGGGAACGCCGATCAATGACGTCAGACGTACAGCCACGCCCCCCCTACTGTAAAAAAAAAAACACAACACGTCACACTGACTCCTCCCCGCCCCCTAGTGGTTAACCCCCTAACTACAACTGTCATTTACATAGGAATCAGTGCTATTTAAATAGCAGTGATTGCTGTATAAATGACAAATGTCCCCAAAAATGTGTCAAAAATGTCCGATGTGTCCGCCAAAATGTCGCAGTCACAATAAAAATCGCTGATCGCCGCCATTACTAATAAAAAAAAAAATATTAATAAAAATGCTATAAAACTATCCCCTATTTTGTAAACGCTATAACTTTTGCGCAAACTAATCAATAATCGCTAATTGCGATTTTTTTTACCAAAAATATGTAGAAGAATACGTATCGGCCTAAACTGAGGAAAAAAAATGTTTTTTTTATATATTTTTTGGGGATGTTTATTATAGCAAAAAGTAAAAAATATTGCATTTTTTTCAAAATTTGTCGCTCTATTTTTGTTTATAGCGCAAAAAATAAAAACCGCAGGGGCGATCAAATACCACCAAAAGAAAGCTCTATTTGTGGGAAAAAAAGGACGCCAATTTTGTTTTGGAGCCACGTCGCATGACCGCGCAATTGTTAGTTAAAGCGACGCAGTGCCGAATTGCAAAAAGGGGCCTGGTCCTTTGGCTGCCAATTGGTCCATTGCTGAGCCTATCATCCATTAGGACCCCCAGGTCCTTTTCCATCCTAGATTCCCCCAGAGGTTCTCCACCCAGAGTCCTCTTCCTCTCCTCCATGACGACATCACAGAGCTGGTGGATGTTAGAGACCTTACGCTCCTCCACCTTTTGTTTGAGGATGCCCCACAGATGCTCAATAGGGTTTAGGTCTGGAGACATGCTTGACCAATCCATCACCTTTACCCTCAGCAACTTTAGCAAGGCAGTGTCGTCTTGGAGGTGTGTTTGGGGTCGTTACCATGTTGGAATACTGCCCTGCGGCCCAGTCTCCGAAGGAAGGGGATCATGGCCTGCTTTAGTATGTCACAGTACATGTTGGCATTCATGGTTCCCTCAATGAACTGTAGCTCCCCAGTGCCGGCAGCACTCATTCAGCCCCAGACCATGACTCTCCCACCACCATGCTTGACTGTAGGCAGGACACACTTGTCCTTTGTACTCCTCACCTGGTTGCCGCCACACACGCTTGATACCATATGAACCAAATAAGTTTATCTTGGTCTCATCAGACCACAGGACATGGTTCCAGTAATCCCAGACCACAGGACATGGTTCCAGTAATCCATGTCCTTAGTCTGCTTGTCTTCAGCAAACTGTTTGTGGGCTTTCTTGTGCATCATCTTTAGAAGATTCCTTCTGGGACGACAGCCATGCAGACAAATTTAAAACAGTGTGCGGCGTATGGTCTGAGCAATGACAGGCTGACCCCCCACACCTCTTCAACCTCTGCAGCAATGCTGGCTGCATTTATACGTCTATTTCCCAAAGACAACCTCTGGATATGACGCTGAGCACGTGCACTCAACTTCTTTGGTTGACAATGGCGAGGCCTGTTCTGAGTGTAACCTGTCCTGTTAAACCGCTGTATGGTCTTGGCCACTGTGCTGCAGCTCAGTTTCAGGGTCTTGGCAATCTTCTTATAGCCTAGGCCAGTGATGGCAAACCTTTTTGAGCCCGAGTGCCCAAACTGAAATAAATACATTGGTTTTGTGTTGCAAAGTGCCAACACGGCCATTCGCGAGAGAGGGGGGCTGACCAAAAGAGAGGGGTTGTGTGAGAGAGAGCGGGGTTGTGTGTGAGAGAGAGTGGGGTGAGAGAGAGAGAGAGAGGGGTGTGTGAGAGAGAGAAAGAGGGGACAGCGAGAGAGAGGGGGGTGTGAGAGAGATGCTGAGAGGGAGGGGGGAGAGAGAGAGAGGGAGGGGCTGAGAGAGAGAGGGGTGTGAGAGATATGCTGAGAGAGAGGGGGAACAGAGAGCAAGGTGGGGAACAGAGAGAGGGAGGGGGGCTGAGAGAGAGGAGAGGGGAGCTGAGAGAGAGGGAGGGGGCTGAGAGAGAGGGGACAGAGAGAGAGGGGTGTGAGAGAGATGCTGAGAGAGAGGGGCAACAGAGAGAGGGAGAGGGGCTGAGAGAGAGGGGTGTGAGAGAAATGAGGAGAGAAAGAGTGAGGGGGAGAGAGAGGAGGAAGACAGAGAGAGAGAGATGGGGGACAGAGAGAGAGGGGGAACAGAGAAAGAGAAGGGGGACAGAGAGAGAGAGAGAGAGGGAGCTGAGAGAGAGGGGGAACAGAGAGAGGGGGACACAAAGAGGGGGGGGGACAGAAAAAGAGGGGGGCTAAAGGGGGGGAGGGGGGCTGAGAGGAGAGAGAGACCTCTAGCTCTGTCCTGGACCCTCTCGTGTGCCCACAGAGATGGCTCTGCGTGCCAGCTGTGGCACCCGTGCCATAGGTTCGCCATCACTGGCCTAGGCCATCTTTATGTAGAGCAACAATCATTTTTTTCAGATCCTCAGAGAGTTCTTTGCCATGAGGTGCCATGTTGAACTTCCAGTGACCATATGAGAGAGTGAGAGCGATAACACCAAATTTAACACACCTGCTCCCCATTCACACCTGGTACCTTGTAACACTAATGAGTCACATGACTCAATTTGGACAATTTGGACATTTTCACTTAGGTGTGTACTCACTTTTGTTGCCAGAGTTTTAGACATTAATGGCTGTGTGTTGAGTTATTTTGAGGGGACAGCAAATTTACATGAAAAGATATAAAAAAATATTTACAAAAATGTGAAGGGTGGACTCACTATTGTGAGATACTGTATATGGTATCTGTAGCATACCACCGGCTATATGATTATAGCATTTTTGGCCAAGGCTTATCACTAAATGCAGTCGCTAAGTTAGGTTGGCAAGCTACTATTAAGTATTATCAATGATTAGGCATTCAGCATAGAATGTTTTTTATAAATACAAAAAAAATACAATTAAATAATAATAATAAAAAAATAAAAAATAAAATAAATATATATATATATATATATATATATATATATATATATATATATATATATATATATATATACCAGAATTAAGGAAGGGTTAGTCACAGAATATACAAGATACACATTTACATTGACAAGGAACTATATATTTACAGAAGCTTTGCATACTCCAGCAGCAAATCAACAATAGAATGCAGAAGGAATCCAATGAACTGACGCCATGTAATACAGTATATACTACTTCATCAAACTTCTAAAAAAAAAAAAACGCACAATAGAATGTGATACAATGGAGCAAAGAGCACAGCAACACTGTAATGTGCCGGGAGGTGAAACTAATGTAGACCTTTCACAAATATGCATGAATACATTCCTGTCATGTCCCAATATACAGATATTTTCATTCATCATTTTTCTTGCTTTAATCAGTGAAAAAATAGTCTTTGCAAATGCCTAGCCTGAGATGATATCATCAGTCTGCTGCAGGCAGAAGGGAGCATTTCCTCAGTCTCCTCTCCCCCAGTGAGCAGACATTGAAGCTTTGTAACAAGTCACAAGGCAAGAGGCTGCAGCAGTGTGTTAAAATTGTGGTCAGAAACAACACAGGTACCAGAATTTACATGTCATCTCTGTGGGCAACTCAGTCAAGGAAGTAGATAGTGGTGCTGGATGATGCCTGAACAAAGATGGCTCCATCCTTTTTGAGAGAAAAACAGATGAAGGTATTGTTAGAGGAGTACTGTGAATAATGTGGATGGTAACACATACCTCCCAACTTTTGAGATGGGAATGAGGGACACCTATCAGCAAACGTATGCAGGCATAGGACACACCCCTTACCACGCCCCCTTAAAGGAGAATTGTACAAAAAAAAAACAGATTGGTTAAACCCACAAGTGATTTTTTTTACCACTACTATTCCTTTATATTGGCTTTTGGAGTTTACAAATGCAGCAATTTATAAATCAGATGAAAGGTTTAGTGCAGGAAAACACTTTTTGATAGATAAAAAGTGCATTTTATATACATCTATAGAGATCAGACCAAATCGAGGGACAAATGGGGAGGAATGAGGGACATTGCTCCAAATCAGGGACAGTCCCTCTAAATCAGGGACAGTTGGAAGCTATGGTAACATATACAGGTAGTTGTAATTGTGATAATAATGCATTACTTTAAAAGCATGCAGTTAACATAAAACAATATATCTGGTACCAGGTCCACTTTCAGTCCTCTGTTTTGAATCTCAGGCAGTGTCATCCAAGTTTTAGTCCACTGAGAGTTTTCATATCGACTGTTGGAGGAATTACTGATAGGTAGACGCCGAATCTAGTCAATCTTTGGCCTGTGATGATAACCTAATGATACGAGTGCCATTTCTTAACAATTACTGCCAAGCCTGCTACAAAGCAAAGAAAGAACTTTGCCCTGGGCAGCAATTGTGGATGGGTGTCAAAATACAACTACTGTGCCAGGTTCCCATCATTCACTGTGACAGGTGGCTTATCCACACTTCAATCTATATCATACTTTCCAAAATACCTGCCTGAGACACTGTCACCCTGCTGAGGGACCACACCTAACACGCACACCTCCTGGGTGGTCCTGCTCAGTTCACACCTACTTTCTGGGCAGCCCTACCTAGACCACAACCACTTTCTGGACTGACTTACCCAAAATTATGCAGGAACTGACCTCTGATGGTCACATTCTTTCTATTTATATCCTTTTTTTGAGTAACTGTGCATGCTTAGTAACAGAACTAAACTCAGCAATACTCACCTCTGCTTCAACGGTCCGACGCCCACAAGTTTCCTCGCTGGCATCTTCTCACCGGCTTCTTCTTGGTGCCGAACTTCAGACAACTTATTTGGCCAGGGCAGGATGACGTTGCTCCTGCACATGCACAGGAGTGCAGTAATCCCAGCACATCCAGGCACTGTGCCAGAATGTAAACTGAGCTGGGCATGTGCATCTCAGTGTACATTCTACAGAAGACTGTGAGCAGGCAGGTACATTTATTTTAGCACAGAAGAGATGTCGCTTGTACTTTCTGCAATACAGAGCCTGTCTGCTCACAGTTTTTTAATATTAGACTTTAGTTCCACTTTAAATAAGGGTGATGCTATGACCTCAGAGTGCAGTCCAGTTGGTACAGGTTGGTGTACAGCAATGGTTCTCAACCCTTTGCTCAAGTACCCCCAAAAGGACATGTTTGCACAGGAAATTTAAATCAGAGTCAATGGCTTGGTATTTTAGGCAGCTATTTTATCTAAGAGAAATTCCCAAAAACATGGCCTGTATGGGGTACTCGAGGACAGGGTTGGGAACCACTGGTTTACAGAACGCCCCCCCATATATGCCATTTCCTGCTTGTGTGATTGGCTCACTGATTTTCCCAGATGTCTGCACTAAGATAAAAATCTGATTTTGGGCATCACCTGCAACAAAAATGTAGTTTTTGGTAAAATACTCCCAAAGGGAAATCCTGTCTAAAGGGATGCAGACCCTGCAACTTTCCTCATTAAAGCCCTGCAGGTGCAGCAGCTGATTAATAATTATAAAACCCACTCCCATACAGAATCACTGAGCCCATGGACACAGACAACCAGCTATATCGGCAGAAAAAAAAAGTAGGAATCTGCAACAAAGTTTGTTAAAATTGATCACGTACATTGATCACCCAGAGGGGAATGTGTTTTAACTTCTGCTGCCTGTGTCTAGATGAGTGTCGCAGGGAGCAGTCTTGAGAGATAACTTGCACTGTGACTGTTTTCACACTATTCTAAAATGTGTTATACATTTATCTGCACTGTCTGATGAAAGGAACAAACACAAAGCCAGACAGGAAATATACTTGTCCTGCCAGTGCTATGTGGGTACAGCGGTCACTAAAAATGACAGCATCTTGTCTGCAAACCCCAATACACAAGTAACAGGGCAGAAGTGTTCTGATATGAGTCTGGTGGCAAATTCTAGCAGAGAGGATGTAAAATCTCAGCCGAGCCATGCTGGATGCCCTATGTAGCTGGACTGGGACATTTGCCAGAGTTATACCCAAACCTATGGCATGTTCACAGAAGTGTTGTGGTCCATATAAGGCCTCATGTACACTGCAGCTGGTAAACGGACGTTTAGGAGCAGTTGGGTGTTTTCTTTCAGCAGCCCCTGAACTCTCCTCAATATTATCTTATGGGTCCATGTACACTCAGTCATTTATAGTAGTTTAGAAGCATTTGAGTTTAGAAGCAGATAAATCACATTCAGGACAATAGTTTACTGGCACTTGAAACGCCAAAGGCGTTTTTGTTTATAGGCGCTTTGAAGGGGGGAAACATTTCTGACCCTTTATAACATGGAAAAAACAGAGGGGAGAGAGAAGGGGGGGAAGAGAGGGGGGAGAGAGAGAAGGGGGAGAGAGAAAGGGGGGGAGAGAATGGGGAGAGAGAGGGAGAGAGGGAGAGAGAGAGAAGGGGGGGGGGAGAGAGAGAGAGAGAGAAGGGGGAGAGAGAGGGGGGAGAGAATGGGGAGAGAGAGAAGGGGGATAGAGAGGGGGAAGAGAGAGAGAAGGGGGAGAGAGAGAGAGAGAGAGGGGGAGAGAGAGAGGAGGGGGTGAGAGAGAGAGAGAAAGGGGGGGAAGAGAGAGTGGGTGGGGAGAGGGGGGGGACTACTAAGGTTCTCTGTAAAAAACGCTTCTAAACGCAAATGCTCATAAACGTCACTAAACATGCATAAATGCGGCATGTAAAAGTGTCAAAACTGATGTTTTTAACCGTCGGTTACCAGCTGTCAAGTTTTGAGAAGAGGTTTTCAAATGTCCTGTGTACATGAAGCCTAACACTTGGGGTGGGTTTTGTAGGGCCAGTGCAATGCGTTCTTACCCAGTGTTAACATTTTTCCTTTTATTAACTTCATTAAAATATCACAAGATAACGTGCCATTAAACTGTATGCAGAACATCATGTTGCAGCTGTGTAAAAATGCAGACATGCGTGATGCATTTATGCAATGCACACCAATGAACCTGTATGGTATGAACATGGCACACAGAGAATATTTGTTATCTATGCTTCCTTGTGTTGAGCCGGTGTGCTCAATGCATGAGCGCAGAGAAAACAATTGTGGCTCGCTCACACTGATCTGTGTTTTCCTGCACAAAAACAATGCAGGGCACCACAAGCATACCTTCCAACATTCTGAGATGGGAACGAGGGACACCTATTAGCAAATGTATGTATGCATAGGACACATCCCTGACACATCCCCCATTAAAGAAAAATTGTACAAAAGAAAAATGATTGGTTAAACAACCCACAAGTGCTTTTTTACCCCTGATTTTCCTTTATACTGGCTTTTTAAATGTACAAATGCAGAAATTAAAAAAATGGGAAACACTTTTTGATAGATAAATAGTGCATTTTATATACAACTATATAGATCAGACCAAAATGAGGGATATATTAAGAGGATAGATGGACAGAGGGACAGTCCCTCGAAATCAGGGACAGTTGGGAGCTATGTCACTAGGGCACACAGATTTTTTTTTTTATGTGCCTCGTGCCCACCACAATGCAGTAGTGATGTGCAGTGAGTGATGTGCAGAAAAATGCAGACATGGTGCAATTTTCCGCAGTGAAAAATACCGCACCACATCACTGCTTGTCACTACAGCTCAGCTATGGCGCATACATTTAAATTGTGTAAATATGAAAAACATGTATATATATAGTTTCTCTCCTTTTTTAGCATACATTTAAATAAGGTGCCCCCCAGCGCAGGTTCACAATGGACACCAGCCAGCACACAAGAATGCTGCAGATTGGTATGACAGAGGCCTAAAAGTGGAACTTGGAGGTTAAACCCTCTGTGTAGTTTTGATTTCTGTCGGTGTCCCCTTTTGTAAAATTATAGTGGAAGAAAGGTCTAACAATTTTTAAAAATGCCACCCCTCCCCTCTCCAACCTATCCTGCCTAACCTGTAAAAAAAAGATGTGTGTACTTACATACTTTTTAATCAGCTCCAATCTGGTCACGTGATTGGAGCTCAACAACAGCTGGAGCCACTCCTAAAGGAGTTGTAAACCCTCAGGGTTTTTCACCTTAAGGCTACTTTCACACTGGAGCGTCGCAGGTGCTGGAGGTAATGTGGCGCTATATTTAGCGGCGCTTTACCGTTCTTTTTAGTGGCGCTATTCGCCTGCTAGCAGGGCAGTTTTAACCCCCACTAGCGGCTGAAAAAGGGTTAAAACCACAGCGCTTTCCAGGTGGGTTTGCAGCGCTGCCCCATTGTTTTCAATGGGAAGGGGCGCTTTAGGAGCGGTAAATACACCGCTCCTACAGCGCTCCAAAGATGCGGCTTGCAGGACTTTTTTTTTTGACCGTCCTGCAAGCGCACCGCTCCAGTGTGAAAGCCCTCGGGCTTTCACACTGGAGACACAGCAGCGGCTGTTTCAGGGCGCTTTGCAGGCGCTATTTTTAGCGCTGTAGCTCCTGCAAAGCGCCCCAGTGTGAAAGGGGCCTAATGCATTCTATGGCCCCTTACTAACGATCAGGACCGGGATCTCCCGATTCCGGGTCATCTGATCACTGTGATAGCCTCTGATCGGCTACCACAGTGATCAGTCACTGTGAAGCCTGCCCCTGTGTTTTTACTTTCTGAGAATTGGGAGATAGATACATTGTATATTTGTCTTTCCATGCAGAAAGAAAAAAAAAGTGTTTGTAAAAAAAATTAAAAATAGATAAAGTAATAAAAAATAAAAGAAAAAATACCAAGATCAAGGTTTGATCTAGGTCAGTGTCAGGGTTAATGTTTGGGTCAAGTAAAGATCCAAGGTCAAGGTCAGTATATTTTGAGCATTTTTCTTTAAATTAGCATCAGTGTCAGTTGTGTGTCAGTGTGTTTTAGGTAGGACAAAAGAAAAAGCAAAATGCGCACCATTTTTTTTTTTTACTATTTTGGGACAGTTTTCTCTTGATAATAAAAAAATAAAATTCAGGAGATATCCATTACCATGCACAAAGTAGTTGTGATGATATGTGCAGTTTTACCAACACATGTCAAAATTGCAAAATTGTGCTTAGACTTGTTTTGCCCTTAGGTGTGAACGGGTTAAACTGCAAGTTTAGATGGGCTTTAAAGCGACTCTATCGCACAATTAAAAATGAAAAAAAGAATATAAAGAAGCAATATTAACTAAGCTAATGTGCCCAGAGAATCCTTTTTCATCTGAAACACTTCCTGGTCCCCTGTCACGGAGAAAGGGTCCCTCCTATAAGTGTGTTGGAAAAAGAGGATTTTCCAAGTATCCTAGCTCTTGAAGAGAGTGACTATCAATTGCTCAGGCTGTTGTACAGGTGAGTATAGCATCTTTTTTTTTTTTACAGAGGAGCCATCTTACCTGCTTTTTTTAATTTGCAGCACAATCACTTTACAAAGCAACCTAAGGAGATCATCTTTGTGGAAGAATAAGATCTAAGAGCCTTGAGCATCTTAAAGTGGAAGTTCAGTAATTTATTTAACTTTCCATCTATTAAATCTTCTGCCCTTTTTGTTTTAACTTTGGATAGTATAACATTTTTTTTTCTGCCAGTAAAGACCTTTTACAGCCCACTTCCTGTTTGGTAAAAAGCCTAGGCTTATGACATCATGCACAGCTCTCTCTTTAACTCTCGTGAGAGTTTGCCAGGAAGGGAGGGGGGATGAGTCATAAGAGGGTCAATGAGAACTGCAGAGCTGGAGGTGTGTCTGTGTAGATCCAGGAAGTGTGTTAAAATGAATGTAGACAGACTCAGTGGAGGGAGAGTTCTGCAGCATATTTGGCAAGTACAGAATCACAGTATATCTAAAATAATATGCAAAGTGGTTGGAGGGAAGCTTCAGAATGAATTATAGGAATCCTTAATGATATTCTTTATATATTTTTACATACTTATTGTTCTTTTGGCACATTGAAACATTTGATCATTGCACAGCAGTATGAGAGAGCATGCAACACAGAAGGCAAGTTATGTTTGTATGCTCATCTGGGCAACAAGCAGTGGCAGGCCCGTCCATTAGGGGCGCACAGGGGGGGTTTTGGAGCACGTGATTAGAGCCAGGGGCTCTAATAGGTTTAAAAAAAAGGATGGGCTCAGGCGCAGAGGGGGGGGGGGGGGTTTGCGTGGGGCCCCCCAAAATCCATACCAGACCCTTATCCGAGCAAGCGTGTGCCCCCTCCTGAACCATACCATGCCACTTGCCCTCAACATGGGGAGGGAGCTTTGGGGTCCCCCCAAAGCATCTTGTGCCCATGTTGATGGGGACAAGGGCCTCATCCCCACAACCCTTGCCCCGTTGTTGCGGGTGGCTTATCAGAATCTGGAAGCTCCCTTTAACAAGGGGGCCCCCAAATCCCAGCCCGCTATGTGAATAGGTATGGGTTACCCATTCACCAAAAAAGTGTCAAAGTAAAAACCACAAAAGACAGTTTTTGACAATTACTTTATTAAAAGAGAAAACAAAAAAGCTCCGCCTCGATGGGAGGTGTCCTGCCGACTGCAGCCTTTTCGTGGTGACAGCTGTTATATAGGCAAGGGCGGGGCCACCCAGTGACCCCACCCATTCTTCTTTAGTCTGTAGGGCGGCGTAATTGACGATGGATGTACATCGCGGGACACTCTTTTTTGTTAATAAAAGAATTGTCAAAAACTGTCTTGTTTTACTTTTTGACACTTTTTTTTTGGTGAATGGGTAGGGGTACAATGTACCTGATACCCATTCACATAGTGGTGGCCGGGATCTGGGGGCCCCCTTGTTAAAGGGGGCTTTTATATTCGACTAAGCCCCCCACCTTCAGACCCCACAACCCGGGGCAAGGGTTGTGGGGATGAGGCCCTTGTCCCCATCAACATGGGGACAAGGTGCTTTGGGGGGGACCCTAAAGCACCCTTCCCCATGTTGAGGGCATCTGGTCTGGTATGGTTCAGGAGGGGGGGGGGGGCGCCCCCCCATCCTGTCCTCCAGGCTGCATGCTCGGATAAGGGTCTTTTTTTTGGCATGGAGTTCCCCTTAATATCCATACCATACCCAAAGGGCCTGGTATGGACTGGGGGGAGGAACCCACGCCGTTTTTTTCCTTGATTTTTTATCTATATTACCGGGAGCTGGCAATACATTACAGCCGCGAGCAAGTTTAAATGAAATTTGCTGCGGGACTGTAAAACACATCAGACAGATGTGCCACTTTACAGGCAGACTAAAGGGAACCCCCAGGCACAATATTTAAAGGAATATTTAATTTTTATTGTTTCACTTTAAGCATTATTAAAATTGCTGCTACTGAAAAAATGGTCGTTATAAAAACATTTTTTTTTTTTTGCATTTATACATGTCCCCGGGCCGGACCCGGGTCCCCATACACTTTTTATGGAAATAACTTGCATATAAGCCTTTAAAATGAGCACTTTTGATTTTTCATGTTTGTGTCCCATCGACTTTAATGGTGTTCCCATGTTCGCACAAATTTTTTGCCTGTTCGCGGTGTTCTGGTGCGAACCAAACCGGGGGGGGGGTGGGGGTGTTCAGCTCATCCCTGATCTGTTCTGGTAAATAACATAGATGGCTGGACTTCTCCTATTGATCACAGGAGTGTAGTTCGTTTTGCACTCCTGTGACTCGTTTTCAGCAGAGGGCAGGCTGCAGTCCGCTATCTGCTGTTGGTCCAGGCTCAGGCGTCATCATGACCATGGAGTTAGGATGAACCCAAGTCCCTGGACCGCCATGCGGCTCAGCCTCTCAGCAAGCCACGAGGGGCTGAGCTGGCCGCTCCCGCCCTCTCCACAGCCCAGCGCTCCAGTGAGCGAAGAGGGGGCAGTGAGAACCGAGCAATCGGCGGTGTTTGATTGCTCAGTTCTCAGTGTTAGAGGCGCCGGGGGACAGATGCAACCATCCTACCTCCAGGTATGTATGAATCAAAAAAAAAAAAACATACTTCTCTTTTAAGTGCCCGTTCACATCACAAAAACATCCTCCAGATCCGTTCCGGATGCTTTTCTGCATGCGCATTTTCAATGCTTTTTTGATGCATTTTACCACATTCCAGTACAGTTCTGTGCAGAAAAAAAGCAGCATTTTGTACTTTTTTTTTTTCTGCAACTAAAAAGCAGTTGAGCACATTTAGCTGGTGTGAACGATGCCATTGGAACCCATATGATCCCAATTTCCCTCCCACAAATGTATTTTAGAAAATTAAAATCTATGATAATAAAATTTATCTGGGCACGAAAACGGGCGCGTATCGCATTCAATACAATGATTAGAGAAAAAGATAGAGGGGGTTTAGCAGCACCAGATTTTAAAAAAATATTATGAAGCTATTGTGATCTCGAGAATAATAGATTGGGCTCACAATAAGAAGGAAAAGAGCTGGGTCAATTTAGAAACGAACCTAAGTAGAAAAAACATAGGGAAAATGATATGGATACCGCCACAATGTCGAGATTTAGGTCCAAACACAAGTTTACTGACAAAAAATTCACTAAAGGTATGGGATATAATACAGAAAAGGCATAAATGGGACTATAATTCACCCCTAATTCCACTTTTAGATACAAACTTCTTCCTACCCGGGAAGGAGGAGCACATATATTTTAGTAGGTGGGCCAACAAGGATAATTTAAGATTGCAGGATGTGATGGAAGGAAATAGATTATATACTTACATGGAAATTACTCAGGAATGGGGACAGAAAGCACTAGATAAGTGGAGATATACTCAATTACAACACTTTGCACAGAACTTGCCACGGCCACTACGAGGAAAGACACAATTGAGACCCTTAAGCCCCATACACACGGTCGGACTTTTTCATCAATTTGGTCCGATCGGACAAGGTTGTTGAAAAATCAGACCGTGTGTATGCACCATCGGACAGTGTTCGTCGGTTTGTCCGTCGGACAAAGTCTTATCTCCTGCTGGAAAGATTTCCCGTCAACCCGGTCCGATCACACCAAATCCGAGCGTGTGTACGCTTGTCCGACGGACAAAGTGCTACGCATGCTCAGAAGAAATTCTGTGACGGAAGCGCTCGGTCAGGTAAAACTACCTTTCCTAATCGACACAGCACATTCGTCACGCTGCAATGTTAAAATGTCTTTAATGCAATCTTTTTCTTTACAATGCAACAAGAATGACATGTTTTAGCTGCTCCTATTCACCCGCACTTCTCACAAACTTACTTCTTTATTACTTTGCAGCATTTATACACTACATGTTTATTTTTACTCTGAACGGAAAAGAATCTTTGTTATTTTTTTACCATGATTTGTCTTTTTTTTTTTTTTTTTTGGGGAATACATATTTGAATGTTTTTTTTTTTTTTTTTTTTGGAGGGGGGTTGTGTGTCTCAAATTACCAAAAACACATTATTTACATTTGTATTTCTTGCTTAAATTTACTAGGAGGTTGTTTGTTGTTGTTGCCCCTTGTTAATTCTACTTTAGGATTAGTGAAATGTACCAGCCTACTCAAAGAAAAACTGTCATTGTAGCAAAGTAAAACACAATAGTCAATGATTATTTCAAATCAAAAAAACCTTTATTTAGGTCACACCAACAAACCAAAGAGGAACGCAGCCATGGTGAAACTTGGGGAATTTGCAAAGTCTTGGCCCCCCACGGCAACCATCATTGTCCAAGCGTAGAAAATTGGGGGCCTGAGGAGTACGTATATTAAGGGGAGTGCAATCTGGTCGTGAAGTCCAAAGTATCCGGAACTGCAGCAGATGCCATCTAGGTCCCCAGGCTCTGGTACTACAAGAGGCTCCATCTTCTCTCACACCAGACTGATTGCAGGTCGTCACTCTCAGGTCTTCCTTCCACGCTTCCTTCCACGCTGTGGCTGTCGTGCTGGTGGGGTGGCAGAAGGAGGAGGAGGAGGAGGAGGAGGCGGAGCATGGTAACTATGGCAAACATGTGTGACTGGGGTCATCTCCCCAGCCCTACCCTTATTTAGGACATGGAGGATGAGCCCTCACACATGTTGCGTTGCCCCACCTCCATACCCATCATTTTTGTGACAACCACCGAGCCAAAGGTCTCCTCGTCGGCGGGTGTGGCATGTAGGGAGTCTGAAGCCTCTCTGATCATCCGGAGCGCTGACTGTGCCGCATAACCCCCCCTTCTCGCCCTTTTGTACGGAGGGCGGAGGGAGGGGTTTGGGTGTCAGTCAGGCTCCGAGGCCTAGCCCCCTCTTGGCTGCCACTACCCAGCTGGTGGCTGCCACTAACCCCTGCCTCCTCCTGACTGCCACCTTCCACAGCCACCTCCTGGCTGAGGTCTTCCTGTGTAGGAAAAAGGGACATAGTTTCAGTTATTTGTTCATCAAACACACACAATTCTCATCTAGTGACTGGTGCAAAATGTTTACAAATAGAAAACCATACAATTCTCAGCCCAGCAGTTTAGATTCTGGCCCCAAATGTCTCCCACACCACTGTCTGTTGATATGTCAAACACGTTAGGAACTAAGCAATTGGGATCCTGAATTAAGTGAACATCATTCATTATTCACATAAATGGTAACAAAACTACTATACCTGGAACAAGATGGGCTCCTCCACATCTTCCATACTGGAAGGCCAGGTTGCTCCTCGGAAGCCTCATCAGGGGTGGGCTGTGCGCAAGGAAGCGTGGAAGGAGGAGTTGAGGTTGGCTCCGTGACATCAGCCTGGTCCTTCAGAAAATGGAGACTCTGATAGTACCAGAGCTTGGGGACATAGACCTCATCTGCTGAAGTTGCAGTTTCCTCAGACTTCACGACCTTCTTCCTCTCCCTGATATACGCACTCCTCAGGCTGCCAATTTTCTTTCTAATATCATCAACAGTTGCCGTGGGGAACCTTGGCTTGACAAATTCCACAAGTTCCTCCAGGGCTGCGTGCCTCTTTGGTTTGTTGGTGTAATGTGGGTGTATACCCTGCCACAATATGGGAAAATCCCTGTATTTGGCAATGAAGAGGGGGAGAAAACTCATGTCGTTGAATCCCTTCATATCAATCTCTGCAAGACACAACAACACACCAAACCCTATAAATTATGTCAGGCTAAACTCTCCTAATCTTCTCCATAAAGAAGCCTCAAGTTCAAATCAGTCTAGGCTAGTTATGTACCAACGTTAAATTGTACCTTCGTTTGTAGCGATCGTCTCGTGTGAGTTTTCTCTCCCCTCGTCTCCCAGATCGTGGCTACGACACAGGCGTGTGACGTTTTATATACACTGCGCATGCTTCAAACTCCGCCCGCCCCTGACGATCTTTCTCGTCTATTCCCCACCCCTTCTCTTTACGGCGTAGTGGGGAGAGCACATGGCGGGGACACAGCAGGTGCGCCACAAATATCCCACCAACGAGGAGGAGGACGAGGAAAGTCCGGAGGCAGAAACGTCCCGATCCCGGAACCTGAAATTCAAGGCCTCCAATATGTCATTTGGAGAAATGTTGGAGATGGTGGACATATTAAAGAGGAGCGACTATGATGGGAAGTATGGGCCTTACCTCAACCCCAATGTCCGCAAGGCCAAGATCATGTCTAAAGTTGTGAGAAGGCTGTACAATAATTTTGGGGTACAACGATCCAAGGAGCAACTCAGGAAACGCTGGTCAGACCTGAAACTGAGGGAGGCCGATCAGTACAGAAAGATCAAGAGAATTCTTCAAAAAAGTAAGTAGTTGTGTTTTGTGTTTGATTTCTTGCTTGCATACTGCTCCATTGTGTTTTGATTTTTACCAAGTTGTACATTCCAAAATGGCCACTTTCAGGTTCGTCTGTGCATTCGATCGTACTCAGCCTCGATCTTTCTGCCACTGTCATGGTCGTGTGTGTGTGCATTCGATCGTACGCAACCTCGATCGTTCGGCCACTTATAATACGATGTTTGGTGTTTTTTTGGGGAAAGGAAGTTTGTTCTCACTAGAAATGTCATCAAGAATGTAAAGCCAATTTATTCAATGTAAAGGAGAGGTCACTCAGTAGCTGTTTACCCATCTGGACTCTAGAGCACTAGTGCTGGGACACCCAAACCCCCTTTTTATTATGCTTTTCCACACATGTGCTCCAGTGGATACTAGAGGGGGGTCTCCATCACACAAACTTCTACCAAAAAGCTAGTCAGTTTAGCACCTTTACAAAGTGACTTCATTCATGTAGTTGACATTTGTAACTGGCCAAACTAAAATAGTGTCCGTCACTTTCAAGCAATGTTTGTCATTTCCTATTTCTGCCCTCAATAGCTTGTGTTGCTAAATCTTCCTTTTGGACATTCTCATAGGGGAGCGAAAACTTGGGCCGTCTGAGGAAACCCCCAAACCAACACCTACCAAAAAAGGGGAAAGAGCAGAAGCAGAGGAGGAGGAGGAGGAGGAAGGAGAGATCATCGAACTTGGAGAAATTGTCACCACAACAGGTGAGTGTGGGAGAACACAGCTACTGGTAAGCTAATCCATGTATGGCTGCCTCATTTCCAACACCCCATTTTTGTTTGTTTGTGGTTTTTAGGTGACGTGGATGTTGTGGAAGAAAAATCGCACTTTACCACAGAGAGTGCCCACGTACTCATCGGAGAGATAATGGTCTGCAATAGAGATCTAGATTACATAAAGCAAAACATCAATGATGTTCAACAAAAATTGAAGAACATCATTGATGTTTTAGGAAAAATATGAAAACGCACCAAGTAATTAACACACATTTGTGCCAGCTTCAGAACACATTTGCAACTTAAAAACTGTCTGAAATTTGGAACATGCACACATTGTGTCCACATGTGCTAGCTCCCACCATGGTGGATGAATGGCAACGTTTTTTTGGGGGTGCAAACACTTTACGAACTACGAAAGTGGTTGTGGTGAAGGGGTTGCACCCCCAAAAAACGTCCATTCATCCCCATGATGGAAAATGGCACTTTTGAAGCTTCTAGGCATGTGTTTTACCATCTAATGACCATTTTCAGTCCCAAATTGTGTGCATGTTCCAAATTTCCACTTTTCGGGGGTGACCCCCCCATATGATGAAGGCAAGATCAAACACACTTTGAACATATAGTCATGTCTGATCTTGTCTTCACTTTACAAAGTTGAACTTTCCAAGTTCCTAGGTTCTGTTTTGCTCCATGCCTGGTTTTACCAATTGCGGAATGTTTGTAAACAATGTTGTAAATAACCAAGATGTTGTCAGTTTTGGCGTGAAGATTGTAAACGCACTTGGGAATGTTTTCCTAGTAAACTTTTATTTTTCTAAATGTGTGGCTTCCTTATTTAAAAAACACAATGCATTATGTATGTAAAATGAAAAGGATATGGGGGGCAATGGGTGTTATTTACTAAAGGCAAATCCACTTTGCACTCCAATTTTCTTTCCCGGGGAACTTTTTCAATGCACTTGTAGAGCATAGCGGATTTGACTTATGTAAATGACACCCACAGTGCTTTGTACGAAAACACGGAGCACAGCATTTTGGAGAATACACACATGTCAGACCTGGTGATGAAAAGGAGTATTTTGGGTGTCAGTTATGCAGTACAAACCTTCTCTAGACCAAAGATTAGGTAGCAAACACACAACATGAGAATAATCTTTTTGGGAAGAAGAGACTGTTACCTCCTTTTGCCAGAAAGTGCATTCCCACTGTCGAAGGCAAAGGGAAAAAATGTCAAAGTAAAATAAGCTAAAAAGAAGACTGAAATGACATGAAATCATAGGTTGGTTAAAATATCAGATTTATTAAAAAATGCCTCTCACACATCGTCAGGCAGAGCAATGGCCCCCCTACCCACAAAGTACTGCATATATTGGTCCCGGACCACACGGGCATTTAGAGGGGGCAAGCCTGGACGTGCCACTCGAAGGGCTGTGAGTTCGGCATTTGGAGGGCCCTCCACATCTGGGCCAACGGGCACCACATAGTTCCTGTTATGTCTTTTGAGGAAGTTGTGCAATATGCAACAGGCAAGAACTATGTGGTTCAGTTTGTATTCCGCCAAGTTAAATGCCGTCAGGAACAGGCGGAAGCGGCTGGCCAGGATGCCAAAAGCGTTCTCCACAACTCTTCTGGCTCTGGACAGCCTGTAGTTGAAGACCCTCTGGTCCGGGGTGAGGGTCCTCATCGGGAACGGCCTCATCACATGGGGAGTCAACGCAAACGCTTCATCTGCGACAAAGACGAAGGGGAGTCCTTCGGCATTCTCCTCTGGAGGTGGCAAGCACAGACTGCCACTTTGGAGACGCCAGTAGAACTCCGTGTGCGTAATGGCCCCACCATCCGATATCCGGCCGTTCATCCCCACGTCCACATACATAAACTCGTATGTTGCCGACACCACCGCCAACATCACTACACTATTAAACCCTTTATAATTATAATAGTAGGACCCCGAGTTGGGCGGTGGGACGATGCGGACGTGTTTCCCATCAATTGCCCCTCCGCAGTTAGGAAAGTCCCAACGGCTGGCAAAGTGGGAGGCCACAGTCTGCCATTCCTGTGGCGTGGAAGGGAACTGTGGAGTGAAACAAGAAAAAAAAATTAGTCACTTTGCACCTAAACATTGCAAGCAGATTAGACAATCAACATCTTGGAACAAGAGCATTGTCTAAAATTGGAGGCTGGAAAGTATTTGCACAGAAAAGTAGAGGCTCCCCTTCACAGATTACTCACCCCCCCATCAATCCCCCCACTTCTGATGGGCCATTGGCAATAACTAGGGGTTTTGGGGGGGGGGTGGTGGACAGCTAACCCTCTGCACTTCATTGATTGGCAAATGGCTCAATAATGTGGGCTAGTTTGGCCAGACCCTCTGTACTTAACACTATTGGCAGGCCACAGGAAAGATCAAATAACATTTCAACCCCCCCCCCCCCCCCCCAAAAAAGGCAGGCACAGTGTGACATTATTAAATTACCAAGCAAGCTAATAGGAGGAAAGAAGACAAAAAAATAGGAAATGGAATGTATGGAGGCAGTCCCTTGCACTACATGCTTTGCTGAATTCATCCCTAAAGATGCGCACTATAAAGAGGTAGGTATATAGTGTGTATGGACCTTGGGAAAGCCAGCAGATAAAGGATTGGTACCATCTGACAGAGCAGTTGGGGGAGGGGGTTCCTAATGAGTTTGCCCCCCCCCCCCCACCAAAAGAACAAAAAAAAGGGGGCTCTACATGAAGTAAACCACACAGCAAACATTTGTGCATATTTTAGGGGGTGTTTTGGGGCAAACAATACTATGCAGCAGACAAAAGACATTGCTTAAGTGACTAGGCCATAGGTGTCTATTGGGGCAGAAGAGCATGCTGGTGAGGTAAGTGAAGGGAAAAATGCATGAAGGAGAAAAGGGGCACAGCATATTAGAACATATTGCAATCATGGTAATTAGGGAAGGAGGTCAAAAATACAAGTCATTAGCAAACAGAGCATACATAGAAGGGAATAGTAAAGTAGAAATGTTACCTTAATATAGTCCTCCTGCAGGACCTGAATGATGGCAGAACAGGTCTCTGGAATAATGATTCCCAGGGCCTGGGGAGAGATACCTGAAGAGAACTTCAAATCCTGAAGACTTCTCCCTGTCGCCAAGTACCTCAACGTGGCAACAAGCCTCTGCTCCGGAGTAATGGCTTGTCTCATGCAGGTATCCTGCCGGCTGATAAAGGGGGTCAGCAAAGCCAAAAAGACGGTGAAAATCGGGGTCCGTCATCCTGAGAAAGTTCCTGAAATCATCAGGATTATTCTCCCGGATATCTCACGAAGCAAAGGCATGTGCGAGAAATGGTCACGCTGAAGCAACCAATTCTTGGTCCACATACTCCTCGTCACTCTGTTCATGGACGGGTCTTGGGTCAAAGCTAAAAGCCCGACACCAATTCCGCGTACAGCACGAACTCGGCGACGAGTACGCACGGGAAACATCGCTCAGAAGGTCACAAAAGGTCGGCTGGTCAGAACGGACAAACAGAAAGCACCGATAAACAGCAAGGCCTGAAAGAACGAAGTGAATACCAGCAACGAGCAGACAATAAGCAGTTGCAAATCAAAGCGTCCTATATCAAGATATAGGCCGCAATGACCAACAAATGCGAACTGACTACACGCACTAATAAACAGATACGCACGACAAGCACAAACTGAAGAGCAGTAACGATCTGAGTCAGAAAACTGAGAAGCGCG